>WBNH01012218.1:0-232418 GCA_013401255.1 Urocolius indicus
TGCCCTTGTCTTGATCCACAAAAATCTTAGTTATCTTTTTTTTTCCCTTCCATCTCACTGAGGCCTCCACTACTCTAGGAGGGTGGGGGTTGAAGGGGGGAGCAGAGAGCAAAAGGCTGTCGTGATGCTTCATTGCTGGCTGGGCAAAACCACAATACTTAGTCATTTTCATCTGTTGCAAAGTCCTCAGAGACACAGTGTTTTAGGATAAATATCTATAAATTTAAATTTAAAGTATTTAAATACTTCACGAAAGTGATTTTTTATGCAGTATTTTACTATATTTCTTGGAGTTGGTAAAGAATTTGTTGATTAAGTGATGCAGCTCTCAAATAGAAACAATATGTAACTAATAAGTATGTCATGAATTTGAAATTCAAAACCCAAATGTTTTTTAATTAATTACTGCTGAGGTTGCAGACTAGGAAAAATAATTTAAAGGCATAAACTTCAGAAATTTGAGGAGATAAGTAGGAATTTGATGAATTAATATGACAGATTGAATTATTTACTCAGCTTTAGTTTCAGGAGTCCACGGTGTATGCAAAATAAATTCAGAAAATGTATTGGTAAACGTATTTCTGAAAATATTTTCAAATAAAGCAAAGCAAATCAAATTACTTTCTACCTTCAACCTGCCCTAAAGTGAAGGTGATTCCATTAATAACCTATTAGATTAATGGATTTCTGGACAATAGGCAAGAGCTTCATTAGCAGTTCTATTAGCCAAATAATTTTCTGACAGAAGAGTACTGCTGTGGAAAAAAGAGACTGTGTACAGCAAAAACTGCCTTTTTAAACTTCTATTTAGTGAAAAGTGATGCCCATGATAATTATGACATATAAATAATAGAGAGAAATCAAACACAGACATCAGATGATCTCTAAAGGTTCCTTCCAACCCTACCATTCTATGATTCTATGTCCCAGCCATGTAAGTTTGCATTACAAATCTCATATCAAAACAAGAGACTCAGTGGTATGTAAAAACTGCATTGTTAGGATATTAGGACATTCATGTAATATAATATTTTAAAAAATTATAATAAAGGAAATAAATCACCAAGTGGGAATGAATGATTGTGTATACTGTAAAACACCATTTCAGCTAGCTATTTTAGTGATATAAATGAAGTTACTTTGATTATAAGTAATATTCAAACATGTGTTTCCAAACTACAACAGGACTTATTTGATGCTAAGTTGTAGTAAGAATAACAATGATGTCTTGAGTACTTGGCAGCTTCACTAGTACCTTATGATCTGATTGAGTATGTCAGGGCAAAGGCTGTGAACATTTAGGGTTCATATCTTATTCACTCAGGAACACTTTCAGGTCACATTATAGGAAAAGAATTTGATTTATTTTGCATGCCAACTATGAATTTTAACCAAAAGATACATTAATAAAATAAAATAAAAAGGGCCTTTTTTTCAAATCAGAAAGACAATTCTTTCCTCTTCCTGAGGTCTTTTCTTCCATTAGTTTTATGTTTATACAGTGCAAACTGCTATCTTCAAATGATACACACGAGACAGCAGCTGCCTATATTTCTTGGTCTTTGCTTTGACTTTGACATTGGTCTGAAATGAATGTGACTTTCTTTGTCTTTGCCATGCAGCTTCAATTCCCATTTTGTCTAACTGCACTTCCTAATAACTAAGAGAAACAAAATGGGAAATGATAAGCTGATAGTTTTGTTCCCTGCAGTCAGTTATACTAAAAGCCCGTGCAAATTTGTAACAAACTATGGTAAACCATACGAGGCACTAGAAAATCCATTTCATCAAAGCTTGGCTAATTGTGAAAACAAAAATAAATGATCACAGATATATCAATAATTACATTAGCATGCATATAATTGTGATTTATCAAGACTTAGACAATCTACCTTCACAAGATATTAATGGACAATGCTTGTGCTACCATCATCACCATTATTGAAAAATATAGATGCCTAAAAATGAATATTAGAAACGTGTCTTGATTCACTATACATTGCTTGGGCCACTTTATGATCTTTTTATCACCCTCTGTAACAGTCAGACTGGAAAAAGAATGTTTAACAGTTAAAACTAGTGGCATGGTTTCACATGACAGCTGTTTCTGGTAATGGAGAAGGGGCTGTAAAGATGGCTCCTGTAAGAAATTGCTCAAAACTCTCCCCAGCTCTAAGCCAGACCCACTTCTGGAGCTGAGCCAATTAGTTGTCTCCACGATCTCCAAGAGGTGGGTTCTTCCTATTTCTCCTTCTTCTGTCCTTTGTCCTTTTTATTTCTTTTCCAGCTGGTGGTGGTGCAAAGAATTGGGAGAGAGATAGAGCAATCATGTAGACTCCAAAGTCAGTGAGGGAAGAGAGGAGGAGGTGTGCTGGGGCAGAGACTCCCCTGCATCCTGTGGAGAGGTGTGGTGAAGTAGAGATTTGTTTTCAGTTTGTTAAAGACCCCCACATCAGGGGCAGTGACTATGGCCAGAAGAGGCTGTGTCCCGTGTGAGGGACCCCATATTCACAGAAGCTGTAGCTGTGGTGAAGAACTCACGTCAAAGAAGTTTACTAAAACCATGCCCAGAAGAGAATATGTCCCGAGGGAGGGACCCTATATCAGCAGAAGCTGCAGCTGTTGGGAAGAACCCACAACAGAGAAGTTTATTAAGGACTGTGTCCCATGGGACAGACACCGTATCAGAGCAGGAGAAGAATGCAAGGAGTCAAACTCTTCTGACAAGAAAGAAGTGGCAGAGGCCATCTGTGAGAGACTGACCATATCCCCCATTCCTTGCCCCCCTGAGCCGTTGAGGGAGGAGGAGGCAGAGATACTGGGAGTAGTGAGCTGGGCCTGGGAAGAAAGAAGGGATGGGGGAGGGAGGACTTGAAGTGCTGGTTGTAATTTTCTCATCATCCTGCTTTGGTTTTGTGTTTTGTTCTGTTCTGTTTCTTGTAGGTAGTAGAATAAACTTTCCTACTTTCCTCTCTAAGACGAGAGTACTGGAGTCCGTTTCTCCCGGAACCATACATAGCATCAAGCCCTCCCTGCCCTTGTCTCAATCCACAACATCCTTGGTTATCTTTTCTCCTCCCATTTCGCTGGGGCCTCCGCCATCCTAATGAGGGTGGGGGTAAATGCAAGGCAGTGAGCAAAAAACTGTCGTGCTTCATTGACTTCATTGCTTCCTGGACAAAACCACGACAATCAGCAATATATAATTTTAGATAACTTGTCCAATGCTTTGATCTCAAATTAAATTCAGCTAGCCATCGAGATGGCATCAGGTTTTAATGTTAAATGAGAGGATTACCGGTATTGTAATTGTCAAGTACAGTGCTCTAATTTTTTGTGACTTACTGAATGCAAATCAGTAAAAAACAGAGACTGTAAAATCACATGGGAGAGTCCTCATTTTCCTACAAGTTGTTACGCTGTACACTTTCCATTTGTGTCCTTTCATTAAAAATACCTGAACAGCTTACAAGTTTAAAAGCAAAAAAAAAAAGAGCAGAAAGTCACTGGCAAACACAAGCTTTAATCAGGATATATTTTGTGACCCAGCATTTCCCACAGGACTTTTAGATTTTGGAGGCTGTGAAGTGACATGTGTAAATGTCCCTCCCAGGGGAAGAGAAGCAAGCACTAACTGAGGTATTGACAGGTTTAAATGAAGCAGAAACACACTGAGAAACTCTGGCTACAATAAAAATGAGTATTGGTGAGCAATGCATGCTGGGACATTAATGGTTTTCATTCACTGCTCATTCATGCAAGTAAGTATACTTTTAAGCACAGTGCCTTGGGTCTGTGACAGCTTAGTTCCGAGCTAAAAAGCCATGAAATACTATCTGCTAATGTGGGATCTGGTAGAACTAGTCTCACCTAGCTTTTCAGAGTGAATTATGTTTTTATCATTTAGATAGATGCAGACAGACCAGATGCTCTGATGATGGGAACAGAACTAAAATGTACTGAAATCAACTTTCTATATGTTTATGAAGGCATTTTCTATATGAATCCACTAACACAAACAATATAAATATATGTGTTCTGCATATTAACAGCAATGGAAAGGTGTGATTGCTTTGTGTGTATACACAAAAGCATTCACCTGGGCATAGAGATAGAGCATATTCATAGAACGAGTCAGTTGCATTCATCTCAGCCTAACTTCAGGTGGCTAAAAAAATCAATCATCCAAGTCTTCAGTTAGTTAAAAGAGAACTTTTTCTGTAGTGGTCCTTGAGGAGAAATGAGACCTTCCAGAGGGCCATTCATCTCTTACTTAAAGATGACAATTCACTTCTTATCGATGATAAACGGATCTCAGAAAGAGCTGCTTAGACTTTAACAACAAACCTTTAGAAGTCCAGCTTAAGGACAGGGAAATCCAGTTCCAAAAGTCAAATCTTACAATCTACATTCTCTTAACTAAGGAGATTTAGGATGCTAATAAATGCCACTATCTCATAAAAGACAGGAAGGAAATTCAATTGGGGAGAATAAGATTCTAATAAAAAGCTGTAAAGACATTTACTTTAATGGACATCAATCTGGTTTCTCCAGTCAAAATTCTATTTCTTCCCCATGTCACAGAGATTATCTGGGGATTGTTGGGGAATGGTCTGAACATCTATGGAGTATTAGCTCTGCTTGTTGCTGAAAACAAACAAATTTGATTCTAAGATTATTCTATCCTTTCTTTTCCACTGTGAGGTTTGTTTTCTGCTTTCACTGCTCAGCATGCCAGCAGCTTCTAAAGTTAAATTAGATTTCTTATGTTGGTCAGAAAAGAAGAAAATTTCCAGAAGAGTGGGGAAACTACTTTAAAGGCTGTGAATTCTAGGAAAAGCTGATTGTGTTCTAAATAGTTTCTTTAAATATGTCTGATGAAAAAGAGTGGATTATATTTTCTCATAAACAGGAAGCAGCTTTTACAGAAGAAAATCATAAAGGAAAATTCTCACTTACTTTGATTAAATCTAAAATTAGGACCCTTCCTTGGGGATTTTTCTGTGCCTTTTACGTTCATTGCTATCATTGCAGTGTTTTATCAAATTCAAATGTTAGGCCTGATTATTACTGAATATTTTGGGACTGTTCCCTTGAATAATTAATAAATCTTTCACACAAAAGCAATGGCTGACAATTTGATGGCAGCATTTAAATGCCAAAGTATTCAAATGCCTTAAGGTCACGGAAGAGGACCCTAATTTGAACCAGAGGTATAGTTATTTTGGCTTATTCAGAGCGGTTGACATGCTCATCTAGCTGTGAGCCAGAGTACAGTCGAAAAGGAGTTTTAAAGCCAAATTTTATACTACTGTTTCTGATCTTGACAGCGTCCTGCTATATAACTATGGTCCTGCTATATAACTAGTGTCTTGCTGTATAACTGAGGTCAAGAGGAGTGTGTGTTTTTGCTTGCATGCATGCATACATATGTGTGTGTGCATGAGTAAGAGTGGAAAAAAACTCCCATGTTTTCCATGGACTCAAATATAGAGAATTATTTCATTATCTGGAAAAGAAGACAAAGCAACTCTATTGCCACCTTTCCTTGACTTTCAGCTGTCCTGTGGATTTCTCTTTACAATACGCTCTTAAAAATGTTTCTATTTCTCTGGAGACCATTTTTACCCTTCAGCCAAAGAAAGGCATCATAAATACTAGTGTTTGAGGCAGAAGTAAATTATAGCCATCCATCTCGTTAACAAAGCACATGGCATAGGGCCGCAGGTCACTTTCCTCCACAGTACCTTTCCACAGCACCAATGTTATAAGGAGTTCTTGGTTTATATTTTTTCCTTCAAATCATGTTTCAAAAGGAATAGGATCTCCTATTCTCTCTTCCACATACACAATGAACACCAAAAAGCTGAGACCAAAACTGCAGTGATGATAATATAATCACCAACAAAGTAAGAAGAAAGTCATGCATCTAAGCATGGCTTGACACGTTGTATATGATGGATGTTGAATATGATAAATGAAGCAGCCAGTTAAAAGGGCAATATGAAAATAGTTTGGGCTTTTTATTTAACCAGACTGTCAAATACTTCTTTTTAATCACATCCTCAAAACACACACACACAAAATCTGTACATAGATCTAAAACTTGCTACCTAAATTATTAAATCATATCTTCATACAAATAATTTGGCTTTAGGAATTCTGGGAGTTTTAATTGCTGACTTGGTGATTCTGTGTTTTGTTTTTATTTTTTAAAATTATGTTCCATTGTAAAATGAATAATCACAATGGAATAATGTAGGTTTATGTACATCATAAAAGCCTTATTAGTCATATATAAAGGAAAGTCTTATGTTGAGGTTTTATTGAGATGGTCTTGCTCTTTCTATGCTGTAAGTTGGTGGGAAGCTTTTCAGAACCATTCTTGTTGGGACATTGGACTATGTTTTTTTTGTCAGAGAACAGCTTATCTCTTTGACACAAAACTTTTTAGGAGAATGTGGTCTCTTTGATAAAAGGAATTGCTGAAAAAGGTTTATTAGCTAAGCCATCAATTACTGTTCTAAAGAGGAGAAAAAAGACACTACAAACACACATAGTAAGCAATATAGTCAATGTTCACTGTCATTTTCAGGACACAACCTTGAACTTAAATGCCTCAACCTCTCCCTCCGCAATTTCTATCTTCTAGCATGATAGAAATTTCACTAGATATACAGGCTTGGGTAAAGTCAACACAACAAACAAAGTAAAATAAGATAGATTAAATCTATTAGTTGATTACCTTCAATAAGTTCAATTAATCATAGAATTTGCAGAGTGATTTCATATAACAGAGAATGATAAATTCTCATCACACTATAGCTTATAACACAGCTGTAAAGGCATCAAGATGTAAGAAGGGCCAAGCAAGGCTTTGAAATTAATTTCTCTGCATCACATCTAAGCACTATTTCTTGGGATATCCTCTCACTTTTTATAACTACACAGAAGGAAAGGGTTGCTGGTTCCTGGTTATAGTTCATTGCTTCCTGATAGACTTGGTGGGTGGCTCAAGCATGGAGAGGAATGATCAGGTCTTTCATGCTCCTAGCTCTGAAATGAGGCTCTCAGGATATACCAGCCCTCGGTGATGAAGAGTCCTGAGAGTGCCTGTGGTTTGACATCGTGGGTGAAACCAAGCTCTGAGCTCCACAGTTCCTGGTTCAGCTTTTACTGTCACCTTCTTGGAACATCTGGGAGGATTTGCATCAGTCATCTATGGCTGGTCTGGTTCCTCAGAGCCTGATTCCTGGGCAATAATCTATTTGTGAAATCTACTGGTGAAAAGCCAATGCATACAACTTTCTGAATATTTTTAAGCATTTCTTCTCAACTATTGTCTGTACAAATACCCAGTATTTTATTTTTCTACACAGAAAAACATTGGAAATTAAACAGAGAAATTAATTTTATCTGTCATTCATAATTACAATTTCCCTATGATGTGGCAGTCTTCTGTTTGTTTTACTCGTAAAAAAATGCAACAGCCAGCAACAGCTGTGCAAGCTTCTCCTTTTGTTAATCTGTCTCTGTTATGAAACCGGATTCAAAGCACCGAAAAGTTTTTAGACAGTAAGGCTACTTCATTTACCATAAATTCAAACAGAATTCAAATATCGTCTGAGGCAAAAGATGCTGCCTTCCATTACAGTTTCACAGACTCTTCCACTCCTTGCATGACCTGACTAATTAAATGCAAGTCCAGTGACTTAATTTGATAATACTTTGTTTTAATTGTAGAAACCCTCTATTAAGCAACAGTTAGAGCTAATTGTCTTATAAAAACTATGACATAAGCACAGAAATGGTATGGTTTGTTTTAAAACTCAGTACTGACGTTTCATCAACTCCAGGAGCTTTCACAAAATGACATCTCCTAGTTACAGGTGATATAAAACACTGAAAATAGAAGAAGCAAAAATGTATATATCACAGTTATGAACTTTAACAAAAAACTGACCAACATGCTTACAAAATATTAATTCCAACAGAAAAGGAAAAACTGTGTTAATTTATGAAAATGATCAAAACTGAATCTAGTAATTTTCTTAAATGAATGTCCCCAAGGATTAATGCTTCTAGGCTTCTTGCTAAGGACAGACTGCAAGATTGATGGGCAGGACACAATCTAGTGTTGTATATTCATGCTACTCCTCTGCAAATAACTACTTGAACCCAGCTTTTCTGTTTTTGTCAGCTGCTTGTAATGAAATATCCTGTAAAAAAAACACCCTGAGATTTTATCTTGATAAGCTCTTGCACTTCTGCTGTCTTTGAAATAATGAAAAATCTGTCTATTCTTTGAAATTTGGCATAAAATCTCTTGTTGCTAAATAAGTGCTACGCTTTTGTCCCATAGTAGTGAATTCACAGTGAAAAGATACGAAAAAGTGATATAATTTTTAAACTTTCCATACCAGTAAGATGTATGAAACCAATAACAATATCAGCAGGATGCCAAACTTATAACTCAATGGGAATGTTCTAAAAATGTAGATGTTGCCACTGTCAAATCATCTGCAATGACAAGTTTAAGCTGGGACAAAACCACCAGATTCACACATCATGTCAACTGTTATGCAAAGAAAAGGGCAATAGAGCAGGTTGCTTCTCCACTCCTAGTTATTTTCTTTTCCCTATAGTAAGTGAGTCATCAGACCCACTTGATCACATCAGACATCTTCAGGACATCTTGTGGAAAACAGGGTTTTTCCCTCAATTCCTAGGAAAGAAAATGTGAGCTTAATGAACCAGGTTGTTTCACCCAAGCCTCCAGATCCATCAATTTGTTCCATCTCCCATTAGCATTGAATTCTGCAACTTTAATGTCAGTAGTCTATTGCGAAGACTAAGTTTTCTGACCTTACTAGTGGCAGATGTTAAAAATATCTAAGAATGAAAGTAGATACATAAATGCAAGAGATTCTCTCTGGACTAGCCTTACATGGTTTAAGAAAGAAATTTATTTTAGTTAGTAAAAATTTCAATAAACAAATAACTGAAACTTGCAAGCAGTCTGCTGTTGTTTTGTTGTGATCATGTTTGGTGATACGTTCTTTAGTTACATAGACATTGTTTTCCCACAAGATAAGGTCTCCTTTAGTACACAGGGTACACAGTGCTCAGGGTTGTGCAGTTGGTGAATGGTGCTACTTATCTTATTTCTGCCTTGTTTTTTGATCATGCACTTGGTTTCAAAACAGTAAATGAAATTATGTAAGAAAGATTGCTTTGTTGGCTAGGTTTTCTGAATATCACATTGGATACTTTCACTTTATTTTCTGTGACAAAACTAGGGTTTCCTAAAAGGTTACTTCCCACCTTCTTTGTCAGGTGTTATGTTCTTTCCTTTATTGCTAGATGTTCAAGTTGCTTTGCAAAATTGTTGAACATTCCTAAAGGCAACTGAAGTCTTCCTAAAAATTCACCCTGATTATCTAGACAGTGAATTATTTCTACAGATAATATGTGGTGTATGTTTGTTGTCTTTTGAGCTAGTTACACAGCTAGAAAAGATCCAACCTCGTATTTCACAAAGGTTTTACTTAGAAACTTCTTAATGATGCATGGTTCCTGAAATATTCTTCTCTTTAAACTGCGCACTTGACTTAGTTGCTCTGTGTGAGCAGTGTCAGCCAGAGACAGAGTGCCCAGAACTATCTTTACAACAAACTGCTCATTAAGATGCTGAACTCCAGTGAACTGTGAGAAGAAAATATAAATGCAATCGTATCTGCAGCACCAAAGAAAGGAAAAGCCTTCTCAGCATTGTGTCAGTTAAATACATTTTTAATACTCCTGCTAACAAATAATAATCCTTTGATTTTCTTTCCAAAAGCTTGCAAAGTTGCTAGCAGCTCCAGTAACTCTAAAAGTTTCTATTGTCAGCTCTGCCAGTCTCTCACTAGTGTCTTAGACTTCTCTCTCCAGAGCTCAGTTCCTTGCCTCAGATTTTGCCAGAATAAATCCCAGTAATGTTGCACAGTTTTCCCCCCTGCCTAAGTCTACTTTCCTGTCTAAGAAGGCCCCTGTTGTGTTTTTTAATTAGATGGTGTCCTTTGCAGAGAAAGGGACTCTGAGTCAAAGAGGTGAAAAAAAGGTCACTGGTAATTTATTGCATGTATCAGGGCTGAGCTAGCTGCTAACTGCAAGACAGCAAACCTGAATAATAGTTTTGTAGGGAACACTGGAAGATTTGGTACTTCAGTTCAGGTGAAAGCAGAAAAGATTCTGAGTAATTTTATTAATTTTATTGAATCCTCTCAGGAAGTGTAAAAACAATTTGTCAAGAATTCACATGTCATTATTACTGGTGAAGAAAGATACGATTCAAGAGCAGCCTCTGAGGTGGTTTTATCTTTTAGGATCACCTAGAACCATAGAGTATGAAATTGTAATTTAAGATGTTGCTTAAGGGACTAGTCTTTCAACTAATGCTTTCTAAAATATTTGGACGTCAGCTATCTTGAAGTTGCTCTGGGGAGAATGGTTGGCTCGTATGTATTTTTCATATAAGATAACACACCAAGAGCATACACTTTTTGAAATTCAAAAGTTAGGGAAAGATGATGAAGAAATAAAGCCTGAGTAGCCATCTTTGTTTATGTTGCTTCTGATGGCTAATTACTGCGTGACTAAAGCAGCATTACTGTTATCATCAGAGCATCTAAAGACATAGTATTGTGAATTAAAAAACACCCCATAGCTCTGGAAGATGATGATATTGACAGCTCTTCTAGGGGTTGTTTGTCAGCAGGTCTCACGTAACTCTACAGAGAAGGCAGCATTAGAGGAGGCAAGCTCCAGGCAGCCCTGTAACAAGCAGCATCTGCAGCTCTGGGGAAAATCATTCAGCCTTTCCGTGCCTGGCTAACCCATGGCTCCTGGCAATTTTGCACAGCTTACTTCCAGAAGGAAGATAATCACATTTCTCATTTCAGTAAAAGAAAAATTGCAAAAGCAAAAACACATAGCTCAAAAATTGTCACTTTGATAGTTCATAAGGAAAATTTTAAAAGATGCTAACACTGCCAAAATACATAGATAACAAAGAGGAGTTCATTCTTTCTTACCAAACTGGGCTGTGCAGAGGCAAAGCCAGAAAGTGTTTAGTATTTAAGTGTTGTGGGACACTCATGGGCCTTGTTCCTGTGTCTGTCAGCAGAAAAACCCATGTGCCAACCAAGGGCTTGAAATTGTTGCTGTATCACAGCAGGGGTGTAAGTGCAATTGCTCACACTCCTAGAACTTGATAACGCCACATGGCTGAAATTCTGGTCCTGTAGAAGTCAGAGGAGATTTGTCATTGAGTTTCTTCACTTGACCAGGATTTAATTTGCTAAAATAAGAGTTGCTCTGGCAACTCTCCTACAGTCTTGCTATCCAGTCCTCACGCAAGCTGAAAGGGAGATGCTAGAAAAGAACAAAAATGTAGAATATTAAAAAAAAAAAAAAAAAAATATATATATTTAATAAAAAAAAGAAAAAAAATCTCCCAAGGTCCTTAATATTGCCTATTGCTATGCTTATCCTCAATTCATGACTGATGTATTTTAATTCAGTCACAGGGTACATTTTGAACCATTCACTGCTGCATTATGTGCTGCACTTGAGATGTTCAAGATCTTGTTTGTTCTCTTCAGTATTCCTCACCCAAGAAGCTAATGAAAAATTCAGTCATGATGGTATTGTTTATGACATACATAGCTGTGACACATGATAATTTCACAATCATTTCAAGACATCATGTGGCTTCTTTTGACAATTTGTGACAGGCTATGTTATCAAGCACAATTGTTTGTACAGGAAACAACTGGAACACGTGGTCCTTGGGACATTATGTTATCTCCTGATAATGATGTCATTAACATGTGTATACTATAATTAATGAGTACAAGAGCAATTCATTTGAGTAAGGCTTATGAATCCATTTCATCTAAAAAGGAAAAGAAAACCTATAATCATTTGGGCTTAGATCCTGAAAGCTACTTGCTTTCAACCTGCTGCAGCTACACTGGGTGACCCACTGATTGAGGCATGTTAACCAAGAAGCATTTATTTCTCAGTTATATTACAGAAAGCTGGATTAGAATCATTATCATAATGATTATTCTCATAGAGATCAATGGGAGAAACAGGAACCTAGCAGTGCTCCAAACCCCTTTGTCACCCTGTCTTCTACTGATCGTAGCCAGGAAACAATTGCAATCTATCAGTCTGCACAGCTAACATAATGAAGCCGAAGACATGTTGATAGCAAACCCACTGCAGTTAATGCCATTCCATCATTCTTCCGGAAGCAGTCAAAGAAACCCACACTTTTTACATTCTTGTCTGCATGCCACATAGAAAGCAAACTGTCTTAAGGGCAGTTCAGAGACATGAAGCATTTTTATGTAAGTTTAATAGTTTCTATTTTTTATTGTTATAATGGGCACCCTCTTGACCAGGTGAATTATAATCTATGTTTGCTATCATATTTTTGCCAATATATTTGACAGTTCAATGTCCTGATGTTGGTCATACCATGGTTTTAGTATGTCTGTTGTCCTTTCACTACGCACTCAATTTTGATTTTCACTGCTTATAGCTTCCTTAAAAAAAGACCTCAATAATTTGTTTTCAATCTTGATAATCCACTTTTCTCCCTTAAGGCTGGCAAAATGCCTCAGAGACCTTTTTTTTTTCTTTATTTGGATTTTCAGAAGACTGTGTTTGGGCATTAAAAATATATTTTCACAGAGATATTTGCATACAGCAACAATCACACAAAATTAGCTGAGAGTGAATGAAATTTCCAACCTGCCACAGATTCAGTCCTCAGGAAAATTGCCTACAGTGTATCTAAAGAGATTAAAATGAGATTGGATCCCCGAGAAGATGCTTGAAACTATATTGCTTGCAGAAGCTACAACCAGTGAAGGCTGGATCATACTGAATCCTCCAGATAGATTTAAAACAGGAGTGAGTCAGGGAAGCATAAGTAGATCTGCTCCTCCCAGCAGCCTCCAAAGCACAAATTTTGAATGGGGTTCAAATATGTGCAAAGCACAAGCTAGGCTTTTCCTAAAGAGGGCTAGTGGCATACGTTCCTGCAAAACAAATCTTGTGGTACTGGAGGAGAGAAATCTGGGAGACACAAGCATACCTGTCCTGTTCAACTGCTTCATAACTATTCAAGGTCAATCTCTTTGGCTTTTCTGTTGCTTCTTACATATTTCTATAGAGGGAGTGTATGAATTACATGAGTATGTTGCATAAATAATAATTTCTATGCATCACTAACTCTGCTCTGAGGCTTGAAACACTGAATATGTATTTACATAGTAACCATTCTCTCTCTGCAACTCTAGAATAGCTGTATCTTCCTCAGCCTGCACAAAAGTTAAATTAAACAAAATAGCACCGTGTATTTTCATAATGTATGCTTAAAAAAAAAAATAAAGTCAAGTAATGCAAAATTAGAATTTCTGGAACAGTAAATTCAATCACTATTAACACCAGTTGATGTGAGAGACATAAAAAAGGAGTTAAAATTCAGAAGTCATTCTCTTTGCCTTATAAAGATTTTACAAATGTATTTTTACATGTGAACTCCATATCTGTGTTGTTGTCTTTTTAAAATCTTGTGATTAAATTAAAAATAAGCAAAGTACAATTGTTCCTACTAAATACAGCTCCTGATTGAGAACCAAGTGTGCTTTTTGCTCCATACAAATGGTAAGAATTGAAAAGTCCTCAGTCCTGGTCTACTAGAGTCTTCTACCATTCATAATACTATTCTTTTAACTTTTTAACTGCAGTATTTTTTATAAGTATTGCTTATAACATCCTGTATGACAACACATTGTAGGAAAATGCTTCCAAAAGAAGAAATAAAGTCTATATATCCATATAAAACTAATGAATCTGTGGAAGCAATAAAAAAATATATAACAAGTATTTCTATTGCTAGCAGATCACAGACTTAATTCTAGACTAGCAAAAACAAATGAAAAAATTTCACATAGTCAGAACATGAATGTCAAAGTTTACTGTAAATTTAGAACCTTTACTTGACTCAACAGTTTCAGGCAAACATGCTGAAAAAAATTATTCCCAATAGATAAGATCTATACCTTTTAAATGCTATGCAGATTGGCTTAGCATTTAATACTGCACAAAATGTAGCTGGAAAACATATTTTTCCTGAAAATACTCAACAGAAACAATATGCGAAGTACTGCTATGAGGTTACTTTTGTATTTGTTATACATATTTGTGTATGTGCATGCTTATATATGTATATGCACAGAGAAAATGTATGCCTATGTATGCCTACAAGTGATATCCACATTTAAAAATGTATTCATCCTCCTACATTGAGTACTCATATTGGCCTTTTCCATACAAAGTCCTGTGTGGATTTACAAATGTGGATTTTTATTATTTTTATTTCCCTGGCCTCCACAGGGACATAAAAGGGGATTTGGGGGAAAAAATTAAATCAGATTTAACACTGACAGGTGATTTTTGCTGGGAAAATATCACATGGTATATACTCAGAGTATGCCAGACTTAAAAAAACAATTACAAGACTTGCATAAAGGTTCTGAAAAGTTCTCACTCTCACTTATTATCTTGATGAAACTTGCAATGATGCAAATTTAACAGATATAAATTGACTCTCTTAAATTTATTTGGAGTAAAAGAATTAAAGAAGCAACCCCCTTCAGATCATTATCTCAACAATGACAAATACATCTGCCTAGGCATCTTGTGGTACCTGGGCAAAAATCCCCACTACCTTTATGGGGAAAGACAAAAAAAGCACAGATCCCTTCTGACTTGAAAAAGTTAAGTTTCATAGAATGATAGCATGGTCGGGGTTGGAAGGGACCGCGAGAGATCATATAGTCCAATCCCCCTGCTGAAGCAGGTCCACCTAGATCAGGTTACACAGGAACATTTCCAGGCAGGTTTTGAAGACCTCCAGAGAAGGAGACTCCACACCCCCTCTGGGCAGCCTGTGCCAGGGCTCCCTCACCTGAACAGAAAATTATTTTTTCTTATATTTAAGTGTATTTTTTTGTGTCCCTTCATGTAGTATTACTCTCCTCTTCATTTTTCTGGACATGAAATCATGGAAGTTACTCAGGTGTATAACTTCTTGAGATCACTTTCACTTCAGCATATATGTAACGTTCCCTATGTTCGCTTACATCACACTCCTTGAGAAACAGGCTAAGGCACTGGTAAGTCAAACCATCTCGGTATAAGCAAGTTGGAAGTACATGTTACATCCCCCAAAAGTACTCCAATTCCTTTGTGTTCCAGGAAAAAGTATCCCTGGATGGCCTCAAATTAAACTCCTCTTACTTTCAAGCTCCTATCTTTCACACATGCAGCTTGCTCATTCAAACACAGGAGCTGAAGTGGAATTTGTTTCAGATTTATGTTTAGAGTTTCATCTATCAGTTCATGTGCCTTCTGCTTTTGAAAGCAATTTTAACTGAGCTGCAAAAAGTCAATTCCTGCTCTGGAAAGAGTGTCCACATGAGAGATTCATGGTAATACGGCCAAGAAATGCTTCTATTACAACATGCTAGAATAATCAGCAAAGGCAGAAATAATCTCGAACATAGTCAAGATCTAAGGATTTTACCAGGAGTTGCAGAAGACAGCATCCATATGTGTTGGTATATACACATAAGCACATAAACAGAATCACAGAATCACAAGGGTTGGAAGGGACCTCGAAAGATATCTCGTCCAACCTCCCTGCCAGAGCAGGCCACCTAGAGTAGGTCACACAGGAACTCATCCAGGTAGATTTTGAACGTCCCCAGAAAAGAAGACTCAACAGTCCATCTGGGCAGCCTGTTCCAGTGCTCCATCACCCTCACAGTGAAGAAACTGTTCCCTGTATTTCTTTGAAAACTCTTATGTTCCAGCTTGTACCCATTGCCCCTTGTCCTATCATTGGACATCAGTAAGAAGATTCTAGTTCTATCCTCCTGGCATCTGCCCTTTATGTATTTGTAAACATTAACGAGGTCATCTGTCAGTGACCTCACGTTTTAATTTTAGCATCCAAAGAACTTACTGTGTATCAGTAAAACTCTGCTAACATGCCTACTGTACAGCAAATGGGAGGAAAGTCAACCTCTTTACTTGTTGAGTAATTACTCTTCATATGCCCCATGCTAGGCAGACATGTGGGCACCTACCAAAGCTCAGCAGATGCCAAGCCACTGGCTCATCCATGCTCAGTGGATTTTACATTTGAGCCTGTTATTCCAGAAGGGAGGCTGATTTATTCTGCTACTGTACCTTAGCAATGGTTAAAAGCAGATCACAGTGAAGGAGAAAATCCTTGCCATCCTAGCCAAGCTAAATAGTGGGTAGTGTTGGCCTATTCCTTCTGGATGAGTCACTCCCTCCTATCTCAGTGTTCTGGGAGGACACTGAAAGGCTTAAAACCAAAAAGGAATGATGTTAGCATCTCTGTGCAATGAATCATTCTGCTGGGAATGCTGAAAAAAGTAGAAAGGCAATGGTCACTATAAGCAATCAAATCTCAAAAGTCCTCTTTCACATCTGTCTTTCCATTGGTGCATTCCCTGAAATAGGTATGTGAACAGACACAGATGCTACATGGAGTCAGCAAAATTCCTGAGGGCACCCATCATTGCCAATACACTCCTCTAAAGGTCTCCTTCACTATTTAGGTGCATGCTCACTTTCCTTAAAAGCTATGCACATCATTTAACTATTACTTAAAACTTGCAGATGGGCATTTAGCAAATGGTAATTGGATTTTCAACAATATGCAACCATTTATGAAAAGTCTGTGCTTCCTTATTTCAGCTTGGCAAGTCACCACTTAAAAATCTGACAGTAGGAGTTTTTCCTTGCTGAAAGCATGGCAGAGAGCCAACCTGTACCAGTTGTAAATGCAACAGTTACGCTGCAATGCAAAATAAGACAAAAAATAGCAGAGGACTGCTTTCTCATGGAGCACTTAGAGTAATAGTCAGTCATTTTAAAAGCCAGTATTTGAGGTAAGACCACAAAACTGAAATCCTGCGGCACTATTGTGTATGTATATGTGTGCAAATACCAAAATTAAAGACTAGAAATTAAAAGTCAGGAAAAAAATAACCCTCTAACAGATGCTCTTTCTACTCTTCTAAAATTGCAACAAAATGTATTTATATAGCTCTGTTGAGGTATTCTTTTTGTTGTCTTTCATTTTGTAGGCACAAATTTACATTATTTAACTCTCAGAACAGACATTTTATCCTTTGAAAACCTCTGTCCTTTGTGAAGAAGGAGATGGAAGTAAGAGAACAGGATTGTTTCTCAGGTACTTATCTCTCAGTATGACATGCCAATTAGTAGGAAGAAAGTTTTTGTTAGGACACTGACAATAATGTAATAGAAGAAGAGCTGAGAATGGGGAAACAACTGAGATAACTTGCAGTCCTGACTGACTACAGACATCAGTTGCTGCTTCACTATTCATTTCCAAAAACTTAAATTTTCTGGAACTTGATCACGTATACTTACAAAGTATGGCATACAACATATATGCACAGACTTTCTCTTATAAGTTTAAGTCTAATTTTAAAACATCCATAAAACCCCAAATCCAAACCAGCTCCTAGCAACATATGTTTAAATTCCTAAATATCCATCTGCTTTGGTAAGTATCCTTCAGCATGTCACTGATTGTGCAAAACAATTCACTTCAAGAAAGAACAAATGGCTTTAGGAACATGGTATTTAGGATGTCTTTTTGGAGAATGTATCTTTAGAGATTAAATTTAATGCAAAAATATTAGCAGGAATGTCACAGAGATTTGAATTCAGTCACCTTCATCCAGTCAGCCAAAGATCAATCACTTCATGTGTCTTTTTGAAAGCTGTATTACAGCTAAGGAAATATCATAAGTAGCATATTCAGGAAAACTTTATACCATCATGAATTTTATTCTTTTTTGAATTATTTCTTTTAGGTAAGCAAAAACCCCAACATACTTATGTAAATATCCACATGCTCAAGCACTTGAGCACACAGAGATACTGGTAACTGAGGCCATTAACTTACACAAATGAAGCAGAGAAAGAGATCTCACCTGATTTTTACAGCGTGATGGCATCACGTGATATTTTGCAAAAATGGAGAGTTCAAACATCTTTGCCAATATGTGCCCGCACTGAACTGCTTCCTAGGTTGCTTAAGAATGCATCAGCTTGCAAGAGGGAGTGTGCCATGGTACAGCTACCACAGCTAAACCAATTTCACAATAGCAATCACGTGTACCTGCTTGTACCTGCACATAAAGCTCTTTTCTAATGTTTTGATAAAAGCATGTAGGGGGTTACTTTCATAAACATCAAAACTCTTAATGTATACTCTTGCTTACTCCTTTGCAAAGTCAGCAGGAGATTTTGCACATTTCTAAACAAGATAACAATTTTAATGGAAAATAGTTTGACAAGTCAAGAACTGTAGTTGAAACTACAGCATTTATTTCCTCCTTGAAGAATCTCTTTTCTGAACTTAGTCATGTGTTCACCTGTGCCCATACATGATACTGCTTTCCCAGGGGCTACCATTGCCAAGTGGAAGCTAAGCATTAAATAAATGATTACAGAGCAGGTAAAATTAATGACAGAAAGATGTACACACTGTCCAGACAACACAATTCCTACGTAATCAAATACTTGATATGGAGAAGAAATCAAAAAGAGAATGGAAGACTAATTATTCTGTGGCCTGATGGACACACTTAAAAAAAAATTAAAAACGATTGGGTTAGATTAATCATGAGTAATTAGGCCAACAGTAAGAACTCATTCTTTTATTATCTCTTGGTTTGACAGCCAAATCAATTAATTCCTTAACCCTGCAGAATCCTAATAACATTTATCTAAAAATAGAGCCATGCATATTTATCTATACTGTGAAGCCATTCAGAAATCAATT
The DNA here is from genome assembly GCA_013401255.1 of Urocolius indicus. NCBI lineage: Eukaryota > Metazoa > Chordata > Aves > Coliiformes > Coliidae > Urocolius > Urocolius indicus. Next base: position 18,977 of record WBNH01012218.1, read on the forward strand.
ATTGTGGCCAAAAAAGTAGACATTTCCTTTTTTTTTTCCCCAACAAACATAAAATCAACAGTTTAAGATATGTTGAAACATCACATACCAGACAAACACCTGAACGAACAACATGATTGGGAGCTCAGACACTGTTGCAAAGGTTGACTCTTAATGGTTAGGAATGCAACCTAGGGTGGAAAAAACCTGTTTCTCACAAAGCAAATACATAAGATTGCAGAAAGAAAACCTGCATTTGCGAAGCGTTTCCTCTAATTATGTCTGACATGCACAGCAGGAAGGGGCATAGGAAGCAACGCTTTAAATTCTCTTGTATATAGTGTCTTCAGCTTGAGACAGCTCTTCTTCCTACCTTACATTCTCTGTTCTTTTTGCTAGACTCCCAGGCATAAATTTAATTTTGGGGTTTATACGTTGATTATCACAGAATCTATACAGAGCAGTCATACTGAGTACCATCGTAGGACTCTCACAGAGGGATATGAAAAAAGCTACCATGCAATTCCTGAAAAACTATTTTGAAGAGAAAAAGAAAGTGCTATAAAAAAAATGTCACTTGGTTTATATTTGAAGGCAAAATTGCTAGCTTTAAAAAAAGCTTAAAATTGCACTTAAAAGGCAGTTGTAAAAGATTGTCTTTGGCTAATAGGGACATTTGACATTCTATTTAGAATGAAATAAACTCTTTTCCAAAGCATAAAATATTTCCTAAAGGAGAATTATACAGAAAAAAAATAATGTATCTGATTTAGTGATTATGTCACTTGATATTCAAATTTAGTTTATATCCTATATATTCTTAAAATATTGTAATTTTTATTAATAAGGTATTTATTTTTAAATTATAAATAATTTTATCTTTCCCTTTTTCATACAAAATTTAATGCATTTACCTCAAATTAAAGATGGGGATAAACAGCCCTAATAAATAAATAAATAAATGAAATACAATGAATAATCTTTTGAAACATAGTTTTTGTGATGAAAAATATTGCAACTAGGTCAATCAATGTGCAGAAGAACTCCTGATATGTAAGAAGAAATATTGTTATTTAAGTCTCTGTCCATTATTTTTTGCTGTTCAGCTACAATTCTGTAAATCCTAAACTCATACGAGAATAATAATGGGGAGCTCCAAAATGGACAGATAGAAGAATGAACGTGGGAAGGGAAGGGAAAGGATTTTTAAAAATAGGAGGAAGTGATGGCAGAGATGTGAGCTTTGCAGAATGGTGACAGTGAGGAAGAGGAAGAAGCACCAGTAGATGTGAAGAGAAAAACGTGAGGCTTGAGAGTACCATCATCTCTGAGCCTGAGGCTTTGTCCTGCTGGAACAGTTACTTTGTAAATGTAATGTATCTTAAAGTTGGCATGACTCCACAGAGAAAAAAAAATAAGGGAAAGGAAAAGGGAAAGGAAAAAGAAAAACACTGTACTAGCTTTTCTGAAGTGGAAATAGTCACATGTACTGCACATATCTGCTAAATTAATTTATATCCTACTGTTGCTTTACAATGTGCTCTTGATTTAAGTTTATTTAATCTTTGTTGGCAAGGTGCAGGCCCAACTCTTGATGATGTTGCAAATATAAAAATAAGCATCAATAGATCATTCCTGTACTTCCTCCACTAGAAGCCAACATTAAACCCAGTAAACACACTGCATACAGCACTCATCCAGCAAATGAACTAATATATTCACAGCAACATCTGTATTTAAAAAATTTCCTTGGGAAAACAGTTTTAAGAAAACAGACGCAGGAAAATCCACGTAATTATATACACTAAAAGCATTAAATGTCCCTTAAGGTAAACATTCAAGAAAAAAATAAGATTGTGTGCTTATACACATGCCACATTTCAAATCAATTTGACTTTAGATAAACTAGCAAACATCACTTATTAATTATGGAAATGGTTAGTGTTTAGCCATTAGTCCTCTACCCCATGGATTAAAGGAATAAAAGAAATAACCTACCAGAACACTGTCCTAATATTATTTATATTGAGACTCTTTTGTGTAACTGACTTCAAGATTTGGAACCATTTCATAATTTCTAGAAAATATCAGAATTTTTATTTATGATTTTTTTAAAGAGTGTTCTGATGAGAAATTCTGAGATAAATGTCCAAATATAATTAAAATGTCTACTGTCACGTTTTAGCCCCAGATGGCAACCAAATCCCACACTGCTACTCACTCATTCCCCATTGATGGGATGGGTGAGAGAATTGAAAGAGTTAAAAGGGAGAAAACTTGAGCTGATATAAAGACAATTTAATAGGTAAAGTAAAAGCTGAGCACACAAGCAAAGCAGAAGAAGGAATTAATTCGCTCTCTCCCATTGGCAGGCAGGCATTCAGCCATTCATAAGATACCGAGCGTGATGGTATGGGATATCCCTTTTTTGGACATTTGGGTCAGTTGTCACAGTTGTATCCCCTCCTGCTCTTGTGCTCTCCCAGCCAGGGAAACATCCCTGTGTTATCAATGTTGTTTCCAGCACAAATCCAAAACACAGTCCCATATTAGCTGTTGTGAAGAAAATCAACTCTACTCCAGCTAAAACCAGAACATTTCTCTCTCCATCTTCCAGTTGATACAGTATCCTATGATAGATGGCACCACAGCCTCTAAATGCCACCACATTCAGCTCCAACCACTTAGTGCTCCACTCTGCTCACTCTTCCTGACGAGGCTTGGAGGTGGCATAGAGTCCAGTCACAGAGTTACAGAGGCAGAAAGGAGGACAACAAGGAACATCAGAGATAGGAGGATATTGCACCTGTCTTATGAAATGAGGAGGAGGACTAATGTTTACTAAACAGGCAGATGAGTAACTCCAAAATGAGTACTCCTGAAAGTGTCCTATGCTTACTGGCATGTATTTTTATTAGAAGGTTATTAAGACATGTTGCATTCCAGAAGGTTATGTTTACAATTCTCTTTCAATAAAATGACCTTCCAAATTATCAGTAAGAACAACTTCCAGAATATTTCCTTCCAGAAAAGAGTCTGTCAGCATTACCATTTATTATACTCTAGCAAAGCAGAGCTTGCAGTATTCTGCCAAATACAATACATTGAAATTTGTTTGCTTACTTTCTTGATGAAGATTACTATGAATGGATTATCTATCTGCATTGTATTCCAAGGGCAAGCGTAGAGTCCTGCACCTCAGGACAAACAACCCCCTGCACCAATACAGGCTGGGGGTGACCCACTGGAGAGCAGCTCTGTGGAGAGGGATCTGAGAGTACTGGTGGACAGTGAATTAAACATGAGCCAGCAATGTGTGCTCATGGCCAAGAAGGCCATCGGCATCCTGGAATGCATCAAGAAGAGTGTGGAGAGCAGAACAAGGAAAGTTATTCTCCCCCTCTGCTCTGCCCTGGTGAGTCCCGTGTCCAGTTCTGGGCTCCTCAGCTCATGAATGACAGGGAACTTTTGGAGAAAGTCTAGAAGAGGGCCATCAAGATGATCAGTCTTTTGAGGAAAGGCTGAGAGATCTGGGGCTATTTGTTGTGGAGAAGAGAAGACTGAGAGTGGACCTTATCAATGCTTACAAACACCTAAATGGCAGGCATGGAGAGGACGGGGCAAGTCTTTTCTCTGTAGTACCCAGTGACAGGACAAGGGGTAACAGACACAAGCTGGAACATATGAAGTTCCACTTGAATATGAGGAAAAACTTTCCTGTAAGAGCTAGGGAACGTTAGAACCAGCTGCTGGGGGAGTTTTCAAAACTCACTTGGACATGTTCCTGTGTGATTTGATCGAGATGAACCTTTTTTCAGCAGGAGGTTTGGACTGGATGATCTCTAGCGGTCCCTTCCAAACCCTACCATTCTGTGATAAATCCCTGCAACACCACTGTCCCAACTGCAGGAGGACAGCAAAGCAGATGTTGTTTTCAAGTCTCGTTTCAGCAGTGTTCAGAGACATAGGAGCTGTGATCCTTGATCTGAAATGATCTCTCTTGCGCAGTCTACTGACCACAGCTTGCCAAACTTGGACATGGAGTTCACTGCAATTTGAGAGGCACATAAAATCTTCTCTATTCTGAATAAACTAGCAATTTAACAGGACAAAAGAGGCATTATGATTGAGAAAGGATGACATGCTGTTAAAATATCTGTCATTTGGCTATGTTTAAGTATTATTAAGATGTTTGGTAAAGGGAGAAAATAAAACAGCAGCTACAGTGTGTACCTTGGGAGTCTTATCCCTTACTAGACTTTCTAAGGAAAATAAATGTGTATAGATACTCAAAAGATTACATAATCAGAACTTTATTAAACTGGTCTTTTTTTTTTTTTTTTTTTTTTTTTTTAGGAAAGCCTCAATATTCTCCGTCCACTATGAAAATTTAAATAGCAAGAAAAATTCTGAAAATAAACCTTGCCCCTGCTTCCTTTATGAATGTTGCTGAGTGACAGCACGCTGAGACAACTGTTCTGTAAAAAAACAATAAATATGGTACTGCTCATAGAAATGGAAAAGAGCAGAGTCTATTTGAACTTGCTAGCTATCTGGAGAGAAATCTGTTTTATCTTCCTATTGCTGTGGAATGAAGCTTAAAGAAAAGAAAAAAGAGCTGCTATAATATTTTTCTCCTTGCACTTGATTATAAAAAAATGTGTTTTTTTTTAAAAAGGGAGAAGTCCTTACCTCCCTTCTTTTCCTGAAATGAGAATATTGCAAAGATTTGCATATAAAAGCATTTGAGTATTTGTACTGCAGTACATCTGGCAATTATCTTACAAGAGAAAGCATTAGTTTTAGCCAATTGCCACAGGCTTGGCATTACTGAGAGAAGCAGAAGGCATTTGAATGTACAGAAGAAAAGGGATATTCCAGCTTTCTACCAGCTACCTTGAACATACTTCACGTTTAATTTCACCCTGTTGCCACAGGCACTGTGTTGTTATGACAGCTGATCTGCCATTGAATAGCTGTAAAGGAAAATCAACAAAGGATCGCTTCAGCAATTTTCAGTGCAATTTATTGGAACTTGTATCTTGCGGCTGCTGCCGCCTGTCGGGGTAATGACACATGATGGGTGATTAAAGTGCAAGTCCCTAAATCAAAGCTATGCCAGTGGTCTGAAGAGGCAGAAAACAGCATTCAGGCCCTGTTCATTTCTCATAGTGGGAGGATCTTCTTAGGAAAAAAATGTGCTGTTTTGCTAATGAGAGAAAGCACTTGGGTCTAGGGAGAATTTGCATGTTTCCAAGATTTACTGTAGCTTTCTTACAGCATCTTTTAGACTGTGCATTTAATGAAAATGAATAAGTAATTAAAAAAGATAGTGTTACAATCCATCACAATTGTGCTGAGTTCATTCACATCCTCATATTTAACAGAATTTTTGCCTTTGTTTCCCAAGAAATAGGTGGCGAAAAAGAGAGCTGTCTGTCATGAGAGTAAGGGCAGAGGTAGGCAAGGGCAGCTCACCAGCTCATGAGAAAAAGATATTTTGGGATGCAAAGAGCAGCTTCAGTTAACTGAAATGATTTTTTACGTTATTTGCCTTTACTTTATTCTTTCATTCTGAAGAGATATGTAAATAATCCAGCTAGAGACTTTAATCAATTTTGGCGAATTTTTCCTTTGGACAAGTACAATCACAAAATGAGTATGAAGAAGCAAACAAATGAAAAAGGCCTTTGTTTAAAAATAGCAGAGTGTCAGGAGAAGAAAACAGTAAATCAAAGTACACAATTAGACCAAGGGACTTGGTTTTGTTTTGTCATAAAAAATGCTACTAACAGACCATGTGGTTGTGAAAAAAAGGAGCAAAGACAAGTTAAAAAAAAAAATCAAAATAACATCTTTGGGGTTTATTTGTGCTTATATCATTTTTTTTTTGCAATAGTAGCTAGTTATGTATCAGAGCCTCCATTCCATAAGTTGTCTGGAAAGAGTGAGAGATAAATCTTGCCTGAAGAGTCTACAGTCAACATGGATGAGAGGCACTATAAGGGAGGCAGAGGTGACAGAGACACAGGATGGTAAATTACAGGATGTATGATCCAGGTTAGCTGCAGGAACAGGGCACTTAATTTTGACGCTATGACCAGGCTCTCTTTCCCAAACAGCCCCTTCTGTTATTCCGCCAGCTCTTGTCAAAGACAACAATTTTTAAAGGTTTGTTTTTTTTTTTTAAAGTTTAAGTGATGAAACCTAGTATTAAAAGTATTAGCTGCAATTAAGAATGTTCCTGCTGGAAGTAGGTGTGGGTCTGAATGACAGTTTTAGGTTTATGTATTAAACACATGTAATGCAAATAGTTAAGAAGCATATTTGAGAGTGAAGTGAGGAAGAAATTCTGTTTTCTTGGCCGATAGGATTTGTTGGGAATGTTCTGATGATCAGATTAAAACTTCTCAGACTCCACACTGACGTGAAAATAAGTGATAGAATTAATAAGGGGACTGCCTCCAGCAGATTATTTACAGAGGAACATATATACATCAAAAAAGTTTGCTTTTCAGGAGGGAATTTTTTTCACAATACTCTTCTATTACAAGTATTTATATAGCTCGTAAAATGGAATTAGGAATTGTGACATTTATTCAGATGAAGGAAGGCAGGCAGTCCATTTTAAGCAGACATCTCTTCCCTTGTGACTCCTGGGCAACCTTTAAATAATTTTAGTCCTTCCCTTCATGTTAAAGGCTCATTATCCTTTATAGAAATTCTTTAGAAGTCTTCTCATCCCAAGCACCAGGAGTTATTTCTCAAGACAGCATTAGATTCCTCTTCCAGATCTCTCTCATAATTTTCTAATATTGTATGTCTTAGTGAATAAGAAATTTGTGAATTACTTATCCTTGGTTCAGAAGAAGAGAAAAAAAATCACTGATCGTGATTTTTTATATCCATTTCTTGAAAAGAGAGAGTGAATGATAATAGCTGCTAAGTGAACATTGCTTTCACAGCTGCCATTCTAGTCCCATGGTTCCTGATTCAGCATTGACTCTGGCAGCTCCTTCTTTTCACATTTCTCTTAGTATTCCCAAAGCCTCTTTCTTTTCTTCTGGTGTTTTTTATTTCGTACTCTCTTCTCATACAACCTCTCCTCAACTAAGGATTGAAACCAGTTTATATGATGTGAAAGTATCATGTAGCAAGCATTGAGGCACTAAATAAACATCTCTCTGGAATTTCTATCATTTCCTTCTTGGTGTTAAGAGTTTTGTTAAGTAAGTCAAGTTGGTTTATAGCTTGACCTTGATTTTTACTTTGAAATAGTCTATCATTTTTAGAGGTAATAGTGATGAAGTTATATTAAGACAATATTTATTCTGCCCACTCCCAACCTACCAAAAGAAAAATTTGTCTATCCCTTTTTGACATCAAATCTCAAGAGCTTTTCTGTTTAGATCCAGATGACACTGCAAAGTCTGTGAAAGTAAAGAATCCAAACTCATTTGAAAGATTTTTCACAGCATCTATGAAAGGCAAAAAATCCATCAGTGTTACTAAGACAGTATCACAAAATTACAGAATGGCAGGGGTTGGAAGGGACCGCTAGAGATCATCCAGTCCAACCTCCTGCTAAAGCAGGTTCATCTCCATCAGGTCACACAGGAATGCATCCAGGTAGGTTTTGAAAACATCCAGGGAATGAAACTCCACACCCTCCCTGGGCAGCCTGTATCAGGGCTCCCTTACCCTCACAAGCAATAAGTTTTTCCTCACATTCAAGTGCAACTTCTTGTGTTCTGACTTGTGCCCGTTACCCTTTGTCCTGACACTGGGTACTACAGACTAGCTTCATCCTCTCCACACCTGCCATTTAGGTATTTGCAAGCAGTGATAAGGTCCCCTCGGTCTTCTCCATGGCAAACAGCCCCAGATTTCTCAGCCTTTCCTCAAAAGACAGATTCTCCAGTCCCCTGATTATCTTGATAGCTCTCTGCTGGACTCTCTTCAAAAGTTCTCTATTTCTCTTGAACTGGAGAGTCCAGAACTGGACACAGGACTCTAGAGGAGGCCACACCAGGGCAGAGCAGAGAGAGATCAGAACCTCCCTCAACCTTCTGGCCACACTCTTCTTGATGCATCCCAGGATGCCATTGGCCTTCTTGGCCACGAGGGCACACTACTGGCTCACATTCAGTTTATTATCAACCAGAACTACCAGGTCTCTCTCTGCAGAGCTGCTCTCCAGCAGTTTGACCCCAGCCTGTACTGGTGCATGGGGTTGTTCCTCCTGAGGTGCAGGACTCTGCACTTGTCCTTGTGGAACCTCATGAGGTTCCTCTCTGCCCAACTCTCAAGCCAGTGGAGATCCTGCTGAATGGTAGCACCACCTTCTGGTGAATCAGCCAGTCCTCCCAGTTTGGTGTCATCTGCAAAACTTGTTGAGGGCACACTCTGTCCCCTCATCCAGGTCACTGAGAAATATGTTAATTAAGCCTGGACCCAGAACCAAGCCTTGTGAAATCCCACTAACCACAGGCCTCCAACTAGACTTACTGCCATTGAAATGTTTTAGCAAACCTGGAGGGGAAGAATCACCTGTGCGTCAGAGTTCTCTAAATTTGCAGTGATGCTATCAATGGTTAGCATCTGCATCTGTGGTAAAAGGGATAGTTAAGAAGTGAAGGAGGCAGCTGTAAAGGGACTGCTGCCATGTCTTTCTGAGAGGCAGTCTAGTTTCGTGATCAGTGACTAAATCCATCTAAGCCACTCTACCTTTTTATATGATAATTTGAGCTACTGCTTACAGACAACCCACGTACAGACTGACAGAAAGTGGGAAGCCAATTTGTCACAAGGAATCCACAACAAAATGTTCTGATGCTTGTCATTGTTTATGTTTTGGAAGCCTATTTCTTACCAACTTTGTCACCCAGAAAAAGCTGACTGGGCAAGGTCTCAACTTCTGCCTCTGAGTAAATAAATCATTAGAGTGACCTTGTGGAGCAAGATCAACTAATTAAGAACACTGAATTTCACAAAGGAAGCCCAAGGTTTTTAGCTTGTTGTAGGGCTAGGGTCCTGAAATAGTCTTATAGGGGTGAGGGAAAAGGAGCCAGAATAACCACAGAGGAAAACAAAACAATTAATAACAAGATATAGTACCAGAGAGAATAATGGAAGGTCCAGACTTACTTTGGACTCACTCTACACAACCAGAGGTAAGTATTATGTGCTATAACCATGCCGTCCACACATACCTGAAGGCCACCATGGCACTTTCCCAAAGCAGTTTGTCCTTACTGTGTGCTTGATTTCAGCTAAAGCTGTGCATCTTCTAAAAAAATGCTAAAAGTATTTGCTCTAACAGCCATGTTGGGAGAAGAACGTGTGTTAGTGTGGATGTGTGAGGGTGTGCAGACGTGCTTGCCTGCTATGTCAGAGCCAGAGGGGTTTTCATTAGATTCAAACAGCAGCTGACTCTCCAGGGAGACTCCTGCTCTTATTTGATAAGGGATGCTCTTTTATCACACATGAAACTGCATGCAGTGATCAGACAGGCAGTGTGCATAGCTGCCAACCAGAGGAAAGCTGTATTTCTGTAGCGTATTACAGCAGCGCATTGCCACTAAAGTTGAAGACTGGCCCAAAAATAGCTAGTTATGGAAACCACAGAAGTTGGATCTTCTATTGATCTAGAGGAAAAGTATGCAATTAATATAGTTGTTTGAGAGGCTGGGATATTATGTTATTTTTCAGATTACGTCACTACGGTAAATCAGAGTGGGAGGACATCTGAGGTACAAACTTGTTAGGCTTGCAAAACTAACAAAGCTGACATGCTCCCTTTCAAAGAACTTAGTTATAAGCTGGATTTTCCTTACTTTCAGGAAAAAAAAAAGAAACCTTTACTTTCAAGGGCAAATATTTTTCAAGCTAATTGACATCTCAGAACTTCAAAGCACACAGCCAATCTTCAAAAATACCTACAAACATGAAAGTGCATGGCTTGGTGACCTCTTTCAATGCTGCTCTAATAGGTCACCCAGGAACATTTGGTGTGCTGAAGTGTCAATAGTATCTTTTTATTCTCTAGTGAGAAATTGTATGTACAGCTTTTCTTTTTCCTAATATTTCCTATCTTTCCAGCTATGTTCTCTTTTTAAAGATTTCTAGCTACATGTACCTAACAACTGGATTGTCTTTGTCTCTTGTGCCTAGAAGGCACAGATAGCTTGAGGTTGTGCATACACTTGTTGTAATTTAACTCCAGCCAGCAACTAAGCACCACACAGCTGTTCATTCACCTCTCCCAAAGCTCAGGGAGGAGAATTAGGAAATAAGACTAAAACTTGTGGGCTGAGATGAGTTTACTTACTAAAATGAAATAAATATAATAATACAAACAATAATAAAAATGCGATTGTAGTGAAAAGGAATGTAATGAGATAGAGATTTATTTATTTTTTTAACAAAGTGAAAAAAAACCACCAAGTGATGCTCAGTGCAACTGCTCACCACGTGCTGACTGATGCCTGAGCAACAATCTGCCCCTCCTGGCCAACTCCCCCCAGTTTATATACTGGGCATGACATTGCATGGAATGGAATAGCCCTTTGGCTGGTTTGGGTCAGCTCTCCTGGTCATGCTCCCTCCCAGCTTCTTGTGTTCAACCCAGCCCACTCACTGTCAGGGCAAAGTGAGAGGCGGAAAAAGTCTTTGACGCTGTGCAAGCGCTGCTCAACAATAACCAAAACATTCCTGGGTTATCAACACTGTTTTCAGCACAAAACTAAAATAGCCCTGTACCATCTACTGGGAAGAAAATTAACTGTCACAGACAAAACCAGAACAGTACTCCAGATTCAACAGAATTAGATGTGTTTTCTGAAAGTTACCTGCTAGAGGCCAAGACGCAATGACTACTATGGCTGTAATTATAATTTCTCATAGTATGCTAGAGAATCTTGTTGTATGTACTGTAATTATAGTATGTATCTATGATATTTTGAGAATTGATTAAAGAGCTTCTTAATACATACTTTCTTCAGCTTCAGAGATTTGTAACAGTCGTTGGTATTTCTTCTTTGTTAATGTTTTTTTTTTTTTTCCTTGACCAAAATATTTCTTATTTCTTCATTACTCAGTGGTGGCTCATAGACATGATCCAAATTTTTGAAATGAGATGTTAGTCCTTTTCATCTTTAAGCCCTTGTTTCTTCTTCTACTAAGCAATGTTTTTTATTAACCATACTAACTTCCAGGTGCTACTGCATGCAGCTAAATACCGACATTAAATTAAAGCCAACAACCTCTCCCATCCCTCTCCATCTCCCCTCCCTCCAAACTAAGGATGCAGTAGACAAGCCTTTTTCACTCAATTTTGACATCTGGATCACAGAGAAGTGGTTCTTACTTTTAACAGTGAGGTACATGGACTTGCTGACGTCTGCTCCCACATCATTGCTGACCTTGCAGAGGTAGTATCCACTGTCTTCTTCCAGCACATGTTTAATCAGCAAGGAGCCATTTGTGAGAAGCTGGATACGACCGTTCAATGCAATCGGCTGGAACTGAGGAACCCCAGCACCTAAAGCAGGACCCCCGTGGAAATAGGTTAGTTAGGCAGGAAACTTCTTACAGGCTCAATTCAATTAAAATACAAGTGGCTTCTGACATCATCAGAACAAATGGAATAGTTCTTTCCAAAAACTGAATTAATTAAATGGAAAAAAGAAAGATTTTTTTAAATGCAAGAGTAGCAATCATTTTCCCATGTTAAAGCTGAAAGGGCAAAAGGAGCACGAAGCAGAAGTGGATGAACCAGAAAGGAGAAAGAAAATGAAGATTTTCAACCACTCATGGGTAAAAAAGCACATTTGTTGTACATTTAGAGGCTGATAAATTATTGACAATTACAGCTGAACAGTCATACAAGTATGCATCCATAATGCTTTCACCAAATGAATTTCTTATGATGAAAAGGGATGTTTGTTGTAGTAAACATGGCATACTCAAGGGACCTCTAGGACCTTGTTTACGAAGCTCTGAGTAACATGGAAAACCACATCAGTAACTGTATAGCTTGTTTCCTCCTACAGCTGACTGAATGAATCTACTTTTCATTGGAAGTATGACACTAGGTGACTTAGGGAACAAGATACTACCATACTATTAGCATCTCATACTGTCCAGGGGCCCACCACAAGTTCACTGAGGACTCTCTAAGTGTATATCAAGATACGGTTCTTGTAACACAAGACTTTACGATCTACTTTGGCAGCAGCAGAGGAGATGTTTCAGGGAAATCATAAGGTAGTCTTCTTCAATGGAATTCTCTTATAGCACTTTCTGTACATGAAGTTAATGTCTGTCAACATTAATTACTATACACGGTTGGCTGAATCAGCCCAGGAGGAAATATGATGAATAAATATTATGGAGAATGATTTAGTATAAAATAGCAAGCTATAACGACCTATGAATATGAGATCTAGAATGTTAAGACCAGACATGCATATTAAAAGTCCTCGGAGTCCTAGAAGAGTTNTTTCTTATGATGAAAAGGGATGTTTGTTGTAGTAAACATGGCATACTCAAGGGACCTCTAGGACCTTGTTTACGAAGCTCTGAGTAACATGGAAAACCACATCAGTAACTGTATAGCTTGTTTCCTCCTACAGCTGACTGAAAGGTGACACATGAATACTCTGTTCTGCCATGTTTGTAGCCAGTATTTATTTGGACTTTTAAAGAAAAATATGAAAGAAACAAAAAGCTCAGACCACTAATCAGGCATGAGGTGCCATGTTTTGTGGTAATGTAAAAATGGAAAGTCTATAAAAAGACAGGAAGCCAAATATTTTTGTATCAAGTTTTGTTTTAAGAATGAATCTACTTTTCATTGGAAGTATGACACTAGGTGACTTAGGGAACAAGATACTACCATACTATTAGCATCTCATACTGTCCAGGGGCCCACCACAAGTTCAGTTTCCTCCAGCACTGAGGACTCTCATGAAGATCATCAAGATACGGTTCTTGTAACACAAGACTTTACGATCTACTTTGGCAGCAGCAGATGAGATGTTTCAGGGAAATCATAAGGTAGTCTTCTTCAATGGAATTCTCTTATAGCACTTTCTGTACATGAAGTTAATGTCTGTCAACATTAATTACTATACACGGTTGGCTGAATCAGCCCAGGAGGAAATATGATGAATAAATATTATGGAGAATGATTTAGTATAAAATAGCAAGCTATAACGACCTATGAATATGAGATCTAGAATGTTAAGACCAGACATGCATATTAAAAGTCCTCGGAGTCCTAGAAGAGTTTTCTTTCAGGACTTACAATGAAGATCTGGTGGCAGGTACTATGAACTCAGATATGTTAAAGAGACAACATTTTCACAAAAATCAGTTGCCATTGTTGATTTTTCAACTGTTTTACTCACATGCATATCCCACTTTCCCCTTTGTCTACTTTTTTCCTTTAAGAAGACATTTTTTCTGTCTTTTATTTGGAAAGCACATTTTTGCTTCACTAACTCTATCTGTCTGCAACTGATTGCCCAAGTAGATAGATGAAAGCGCTTGTTTCTTTTATTTCTTCACATGAAAAATTCTGGGGACAATTTGGTGTTCACGGAAGGGAAATGGCTGACACTCCTGAGAATAGCTTACACTTGGGCAAAATTTTGTGTAACAGTTTGCAAAAGCTGTTTAACTTTCACATGCACTGTTATTGCTTTTACAGCCAAAGTCCTTCCTGAGCAGTGACAGTAGCTTGTCACACACATAGCTAACTTCATGAGTGAATCTGCAAAAGGACCACAGGCTCATAAATCACAGAATCACACACTGGTTGAGGTTGGAAGAGATCTCAGGAGGTCATACGGTCCAACCATTTTGCTCAAGAGGGACACCTAAAGCTGCTTGCCCAGGATCATGTGCAGACAGCTTTTGAATTTCTCCAAGGATAAGACTCCATAGTCTCACTGTCCAGTGTTCAGTCACCCTCACGTTAAAAAGAAAGTTTAATTATACTGTTGGAACATTCTTCTGTTTCAGAGCCAATGTGTCCATTGGCTCTTTAAGTCTAAAGAACTTAAACCAGAAGATTTTTGCTGGTTATAGGGTATCTGTATTGATCATTTCTATTGTTTAGAGACACCAAGTCCATTTCCAGTACCTGGCTATGAACGGCTAAGGAATCTGGGCCTGTTCAGCTCAGAGAAAAGAAGGCTCAGGGGAGACTTTATTGCGCTCTACAACTACCTGAAAGGAAGCTAAGTGGTAGTGAGGTAGCGGTCAATCTGTTCTCCTTAGCAATAAGCAATAGAACAAGAGGAAATAGCCTCAAGTTGCACCACAGGAGGTTCAGGCTGGACATTAGGAGGACTTTCTTTACTGAAAGGGTTAGGCAGTGGAATGGCCTGCCCAGGGATGTGGTGGAGTCACTGTCCCTGGAAGTGTTTAAGAGACAGTTGGATTTACAGAAATGATCTAGTGGTTGATAGGACTGGGACAAAGGCTGGACTCAATGACCTTAAAGGTCTCTTTCAGATGAAACAATTCTATAATTCTATGATACTATGAGTCTATGATTCTGGTGGACAAAAAGATAAACTTTCTTCTTCCGTTTTTCACTGACAGGAAAGGCCAATAACACTAACATACCTGCAGGAGTACAGCTGCCCTTTCTACTCTGCTGTGGTATCTACATGTGAACTATGATCTTATTGTTGCGCTTCTTCTGGCCTCATCTCAGTATTTCAGAATTTGTCACAAACCTTGCTCACAAACCAGTTAAGTAATTTATCTCTTTAAAAGAAGATGTAGCATATATCTTATTAGACCTGTACAGCAATTTAGTTAGATTAGATATTGAAATTGCAGTCCTACATTAAAACAATACATGCTTTTGTAAAAATACTGACAGTTTACCAGTTATTTTGGCCAAAATATTAAACTTCACTTCGATGGCTTTGCCTACATCACAGATCTACTAAAAATGTCTTTGACTTAAAAACTTCAGAGCTGTTAATGGAAAACCTTAAAAATCATCACTTGGTAGTAAGATGTCACTAAAATCAAACTACTATCCCTTTCCCCTTTATTAAATGGGATGTGTATCTCTTTACAGTTAACTACAACTTATATTACGTAAGGATTTCCTCCAGACAGTAAGTAGTTTTGCTTTTTGAAGAGTTAACTCATTTAGATTGGGTACAGAGTCTGGAGAGTTTGCTCTCTTGCTAAAACCTACCAGAAGACAACTGGCCAGAAGATGCAATCTAGCAGGCAGCACATTTTAATTAAAAAGCAGTCAATTTTCTATGGTTACCGAGGGTCAAGTGGGGCCAGTTTTAATGTTCTGTTACATGAGAAGAAAATGTTAAAGCATTATGTAAAGCACATACTGAATTACTGCTTATGCTAATGCTACCTGACCTTCTTCTTTGCTGAAAATATACGATTTGGCCATGTTATCATGAATTTTGAAGGAAGGAGGAATCAGCCAACTGCTGTCAGTGAACCTTGTTCTGAGGTTGTTTCAATTAAAACATCAGCTTTTTTTCTCTCAGTCATCTATTTCATCCCTCGCCAATGAGGCCATGACTAAGACACTTGCTTATAGCTCCAGAACATCTATAAGGCAGACTGAAAGTACATCTAGCCCAACATTGTGTCCATGACAATGGCCAGCACCACGGGTTTTTGGAAATGAGGTAGTAACAGTAAAAACAGGAGTGATACTTCCCTTATTGCATCCTGCCAGCTTCTGATAATGTAAAAATTAAACCAGTTACTTGTGGCTGAGTAAGCTGTTGCTAAATCCCCAACGATGAAAGGAGGAATCCTACCTTTTGAGTACTTCCAGACAATGGTAGGAACAGGATAACCCTCTGCGGAGCAGTTGAGAATTACAGCTTTTCCATAGATTCCATCCTGGTCACTGGGCTGAACCACAAATCTAGGGGGGACTGCAGGAGGAAGCAAAAGGAGCCATGAAAATTTCTGCAACTTTTCAGCCAGCCCAAAATGGCAGGCCAGTCAAAGAAGGAGGCATAACATTTCATAGCAGAAAATAAAAACTAAAACGAGATTTTTTTAAGGATCCAGTGGCATAGTAAAGTTTGGTTTACATTATAATTATTTACTTTCTGTGCACAATTTCAATGTACTTCTTGCCAGACACAACAAAAGCACTGGTCTTTATAAGATAAAAGAATGAGTTAATAAAAACGTCTCCATAGGAGAGATCATCAAATGGAGCAACAGAAAAAAAATACCTTCTAACGAAAGCAGAGGTTCAACAGATGACTAAATAAAATTGAATTTTTCTATGCTTATTTTTTATAACATTAAACTAGTAAGCTTTAGGAAAATAATTGAATTACGTAGTGCAAATAACCCTTTCAATAGCGATCAAATGACTTCATATTAAAATGAGAACCATAAATCCTGATAGCATATTTTTTTCCAAACACACATAGAAAGATTCCACACAATTTGATCACATTAAATTAAAGAGCTGAAGCCTTACAGGAATAGATGTATATGTGTTAATATGTACCTATTAACAGATTTATTCTAAGGCAGCACAAAACCACTGCAGTGCGCCTTCCAAGCATATGCAAGTACATATTTAGTTACACATAAACAAAATAAGAACTGCTTATCTCAAGGAAAAGCTCTACAGGTTGTCAATAAAGATACACAGCAAAGAAAACAACTTGTAGCAATGCTAGACCTACAGTTTACCATAAAGGCCCAATAATAAAAGTCAAAGTCTCAATAAACCCTGAAGCTTTGATAAAAGTTAGAAAAAAAAAGCAGAAAGTTGTGAAAGACTATTTAAAGACCCACAAAAGTTATTAAATATAAAGGTGCTTAATGGTTGTATTAAAGTCAGTTAAGGTCACAGATTTTTCATTGACCTCTTATTATTTAGTTCAGAACATGAAGAAGTAAATACCTGCAAAAAAATATAATTATTTGTGTCCTCATCACACATGTTATTCTTTTTGTCATTTCTTAAAGGGCTACAGAGAAAATGTAGTAAGTTGAATGACCCTGTGCCAGATTTTTTTTGTTCTCAAATGAAACACACCAACACACTCAGATCTAATGTAGTAAAGGGGAAATTCTAATGGTTCCTTTCTTTCCTTACTGCACCGCCGCATATGCATGGAGGGACACACATACAACACCTCATGGATCCACAGCTCTGCAGGTTCAGCCAGTGCTGATTTTGTCTGTATAGCAGAACGAAAGGACAAACCATCCCAGCTTACTCTGGTCCAAGCCTCCATCACACCTCATCACCTACCTCTCCAGAAGTGACAGAAATAAGAATGGAAGTATGGGAGAATGCTGCAGCATAACCAAATGTAAGGCAGCACAGGAGGGGATTGTGAGTACAGTGACTATTTGTCCTGAGACCTCATTCAGCTCTTAGTGGGCACAAATACAGTATTAATCATATATTTAAAAAACTGTGTAGCAGAAGTACCAATGCTATAATGACTTTAAAGTTGTTGGTTTTTTTTCAGTAGAAACGCTCTTACAGTTTATTCAATTAAATTTTTGTTTATTCAACCTCCCACTATACGAGAGAGCCCCAAGTGTTCCTTAAGGACAAACTTGACCTGTCAGTGTTAGTAAGGATAGGCCATTAGAGGTGTCCAGACATACTCTTTCCAGATTCCAAGAACGCTCCTCACAATGGCTTGAGCCTTCCTCCCTGTGCCTCCATAATCCAGACTCTGCTCCAGCTTTCTCTTTCCACCTTCATAAATCTAACTGCTTTTTAAAAGAGGCAAACAATCTTCTGGAGAGCAAATAATTCCTTTAACCAGAACTTTTGCTCATTGAATCCTATAGCTATAATGCAAAGCTGTTTATTGTCTACATGCAAAGAAGCTCCACTGCTGTTGGAATGCTGCTAGAAGAAACAGAGGGAACTAATACTGACAGAAGCAAAACACACCACTGACAGAAGCACAACACACCTTTGTACTAGGAGGTATATTTACTGCTGTTAAACATTTCATTTTTCCAAATGGCTGCCACACTAACAAACATATATCATATACTATGTTAATTCATGATAAGTAAGCATCAAACACAAAACCTCATCAACACCAGCTCCGAGCAATCACCCACCCTGTTCTAATTATCTACTGAGAGAAGACATTTGCTTCAATATCTATTTTCTCACTGTTCTGTTCTTTTATCACCAAGCACAAAAGGAGTCCCAAGTACTTACTTTCCAAAGAAGGTGAAAAGTACAATTAATTGCACAAATTGATTTGATTTTATACAGCTCAGCACAGTGGCATTAGCTTGTTTCACCTCAGTAACTGTAAGTAATTTGTATTCACAACTTCTGAAAAATCAATTACCAGCTGCTTATCCACAAATAGAGTAAAACAAAAACAAAACATCAAACCCAAAACATAAAACCACTTCAGTTGTATCGGTTCTAGAGGTGAGTGACTATAAATGATGCAACAGAGTGACTGATAATTACTGGCCTTCAAGTGTGAAGAGTACAATGTCTTTTAAAATCTCTCTTAGGGTGCAAAATTTTTGTAACTTTATTTTATATCACTTCTCTTTAAAAACACTTTGTTTATAATCTTCATTTGCAGTGGATGACACTGCCAAGAAGTATTAATTTTTCAGGAAATAATTTATTATGTTACATAGGTAAGCATATGCATAAATTTCTGAGGAAGTTAAGAAAGATTGTCTAGTATGGAATAAAGGCCTTTAAAATACTATTCACATTAAAGTCATCTGTTTAGGTTTTTTTTTGTCTAATCTCTTGTGGCAAATATATAGAAAAATAGATGGATGTTAAGTGTTAATATTGTTTGAGAATTTCTGTGAAAATACAACTTTTCACATCTTTAATGAACTCACGTAGGTATCTGTGATGTGTTGAGCCTTTAACATTGACAAGCTCTGAATAGGGCTTTTTATCATATTGATTTCACTGTATTTTGGGAGTATATTAAACATAAGTTTTCAAGCAGATATTCTTGATGTTCTCATTTTTGATCATCACTTTCAATACACAATTATACCGCAATGGTAATTGTGGGAACTAAATTTTACCATGCAAACTCTAGAACCAGGTGTATGATTAGCAATCATCCTGTTTCCTTGTACTGCTCCATAAACAAAGCATGTTTCAACCTAACATGTCAGAAACTCTGCCCATATCTAGTAATAGAAAAAAATTCTATATTCAGTAAAGCTTCGGCTTTCCTTTAGGACTACTTATGAAAATGCTAATTTCTTGTCTGATTTTGAGTACATGAACCCCTGACACTTAGCCTTAAGACTGAAAACAGAAGTGAGAAAAAATGCTACAGCAAAGAAAATTACCCATTCAATGACCTTTCAATTGTTTCTGTATTGCTGTCCAGGTAAAACCACAGATTTCTTCTACTTGTATAAATGTTTTTAAAAGTAAACATAAGTGACCTTTACACTTTTGTTCTTCACTGACAGTTTTGGTCTTATTTCTGATTCAAATTAATAACGTGTTCAGTGCTATGTGCTACCGTATTTTGGATGACAATGCAATTAACAGTAGTAGATCTAGATTTTGATACTTAGCTTTAGGCTATAGATCTACATTCATTTTTTTTTCATTATCTTTCAGGAATTCATTAGCACTTAAAGAAAATTTGCTTAGTAAGTTGTAGTGGTTTTGCTTGGGCTGGGTTTTTTTTTGTAGTGGAGGGAGCTACAGGGGTGGCTTCTTTAAACAAAGATCTACCAGAAGCTTCCACTGTAGCTGATAGGGCTAGGGACAGTCAATTCTAAGATGGACTTGCAGCTGACCCAGGCCTGACTAATTAGTTACTGAGGTAATGCCTCTGTGAATAACGATTTGAGAAGGGGAAGAAGTTGCTGAGCAGTTGCTAAACTGCAGCAGGAGCAGAAGGGAGTGAGAATGTAAAAACATCTCTGCAGACACCAAGGTCAGTGGAGAAGGAGGGTGCTTAGGCCCTGAAAGGAGGCTGTGACTCCATGGAAAGCTCACCCTGGAGAAAGTTCCTAGCAGGATCTGGGAGCCCGTAGGGAGAGAGGAGCCCGGGTCAGAGCAGGTTTGCTGTCAGGACTTGTGATCCTGTGAGTCACGCAGGCTGGAGCAGTTGGTACCTGAAGACCCACATTGGGGCAGGGTGTGAGGAGCTGCCCCATGGAAGGGCCCATGCTGGAGCAGTTTGTGAGGAGCTGCAGCTCATGGGAAGGACCCCCACTGGTGAAGTTCATGAAGGACTGTCTCCTGTGAGGAGGGACCCCACAGTGTAGCAGTGGGAAGTGTGATGAGGCTTCCTCCTCAGAACCAGCAGCAGCAAAATCCATGTGTAATGAACTGACTATAACCTCTATCCCACATCCCCTGCACCACTGGAGGGGAAGGAAGGTGAGTCCTGGGAAGAGGGAGGAGCAGGAGGAGGAGTTTTAAGATTCAGTTTTATCTCTCATCTCCCAGTTCTTATTGTTCCTTTAATAAATCAAACCATTGCTCCCCAAGTTGAGTCTGTTTTGCCCGTGATGCTAATTGCTGAGCAATCTCTCTGTCCTTATCTTGACTCACAAACTACTCATTATATATCTCTCTGTCCAGTTTAGGAGAGGGAGTGATATTATGACTTGGTGGACACTTGGCTAAACCACCACAGTCTTTTTGGTGCCCTACAGTGAGGCACAAGTATTGTGAGGAGTTTGAGATAAGGATTGTTATTGGGAGCAGCAACTGGCAAACCATGGACTGAATGGTGTTAGAAGGGAATGATGGTGGAGAATTTTGGTTTAATTGTGGTGAAGGCACTAGGGGTGGATTGTATGTATATTGTCCGCTTTCATTCAGTGTTGTGATGATGTTACTTTTCATTTTGGGTGTGGTGAATTCTTTTTAGTTGTTGTGAATGAAGACTGTGAAAGTTGTGTGATAAATGTGGGGTTTTATGGTAATTCTTAAAAGTGATTCACAGAGGAGAGGGGTGGAACTTTCACACTTCATAAGTATTTGATTTGTCTGATATACTTAAGTAGAGCTAATGGAGAAAAACAATTCTCCTCTCTCTTTAGTTATAAAGGTGTGGTTCTCCTCTGCCTCTTTAGAAGCAAAACACTCTGAAATAGCTCACGAATATGACTGAACAGTTCTACTTTTATTACCACCTTTGTTTCAGTAGCATAGTCCCTTGAGCCTATAAAGGAGGGCATTTGAAATTACTGTAACAGTGAGTTTCTGTTAGGCTCTCTCATTAAAGCAGCCCATGGATCTGTGATGAGAAATGAGCTGTTCAATTGTTTAGTGTATGAGCAATAAGTTGACAGATTCAAACTGCTTAATGAGTGAACTCAGAGGACCTAAAAAGGTGTTTTCAGTCAATATTATGACTGGCAGTTTCAGGCTCTCACAAACAGAAAGCAAAGGATGAGAGCAATCAGAGTAGGACTTTGAAGAAAACATGAATGTCATAGTGGCATTTCAAGGGAAGGAAAACACTTTTATTATATCTTTGTGTAAAATAATCCTGATAAGATGATAAAACATGAGTTGATACTCTAAGAAGATTCTGCTTACCAGGATTGTCATTGCAATGACAGACCTTACAAGTTACTAACTAAAATCAATTTATGAGTATGTGCTCTCATTCCATGATTTAATTCTGCTTTATGTAAATCCAATAACCCTTTCTGAACTGTGCTTTATGCAGGGACCAGATAATAAACTTGTACACTCCTTCCTGGACTTCAAATCTATGCAAGTGCTTCTGGCTCCCAAGTACAGCAATTAGTACATTATACCAGAGAGCAATTCTGAAGACTCCTGACACAAGCTCCTCTGGTGGGCTACTGAAGTGGGTTAAGAAATAATCTATGACATTGGCCCAGAATACAATGTTTCATTTTTACATGGAATATTTGTACTTTACGTTTAGATCATACTGTCAAAATGATGGAAGAAATTTAATCAGCCAAAGCAACCATTGATGTATTAATGAATGAGATCATTAAACACTGTACTTTAGCAAAGAGGAACAGTTATTAAATTTGGTCATTGGACCTAAGGGGTCAATTTAGCTGGTTTAGTGAAACCATTTCTATGCAGTTCAAGAAAAAAGATGTGCTTTTGCAAAATGAGACAGTGCCTAGCGCCTTGTGCTGCTCAGATTTGTCTAATGAGAACATTAAATAGGAAGTGAATCATTCAAGAGTAATCTTCAAAGCCACAGTGTAAACACCAGCAAAGAAAGTAAATGAGTTTTGACACCAGCTGGGACCATAAATCATCTCCTCCTGCACTTCTATCACAAATAGCATTCAAGACATCACACCAGCACCACCAACAAGCATCAGAAAGCAGATGGATACCCACTTTCTATCAGGAAGATGCAAAGTTCAGGGACTCCTCATTGGGCGCCTAACTACCTAATGATATTTGACTTCTTGTGCAAAATGAAGACACATTTACACTTAATGCACTAATTGCATTAAGGGAGGTTATTAGGTATTTAAAGACCTTACCTCAGTTTTAACTTGTGATGTGTTCAGTAATAGGAATTTTTAAATCATGAGTTCTGCACTCACTGGTGTCTTTGAATTCTCTTTTTCTGGCAGTATCTGAAAAATTTTGGACTCATAGTACAACCATGAGCTTCTTCTTTTTGGTTACCAATTCAAACCTTTTTCCCTGCTTTTTATTTCATAATTACTTCATTTCTATTTTAGAAAACCCTACAGAAATTAGTGGAACATGATAGAGTGTACATAGATTTTTAATCACTCTTTGGAAGACAGCCCTAATGAGTAAAGCCTTAATTAATTCCACATGATGATGTAAGTAGTTGACAGAGAAGATATTTTCCTAATTTCTATAGATAGCTTTCATGACAGGATCCTATTCTTTCCATTTCCTTAATAGCATGACCAGCAAACCAAAAGTGTAAAAAGAAATAAAATAACCAAAATACTAATAATTTACGAGTTTTTTAGAAACCTTTCTAACTTGAAAATTTTTTATGCATTTCCAGAGGAACTGCAGGCCGGAGTCTAGCAGAACACAAGATTTTGAGAGGGAAAGCCTTGTTTTTACTTACCTGGACTGCCTGTGTGCAGTCCATAGGCAGAGTGAAGATGATTGTCTTCTCCTGGTGGCTAGTTAATGCGCTTTTAAAAGATATTCCATAAATATTAGGACTAATCAAGCCTGCTCTTCTGTGGATTTGTATTTCCTATTTGAGTACAGATTCCAGTTGCCACAGTTCTTGGGCTCACCTGAGTAGATTTTCTGATGCCTAGTATTATACTTAGTAGATTTGTTTCTGACCAATCTCTTCTTTTCACTAAGTTTTTAGGCTTTCACCTCCACTGGAGGCATTTTTTCCTCTTCTGATTTGTCAGAAATTGGTCAATAAATGGTGGAAAGTAGTACTGATAGATCTATATCCAAAGCATATGACCTGTCCAGGTCTTCCTCAAGACACCAGTGGCAAAGAAAACTGAGATTGCCCTAAAATCTTCTTACCAAGGCTGCACAGCCACTCAAAAGCCTCCTCATCTCACTTTCTTTCTCTCAGCAGGTGTCTTCTGTGTGATGCTCTGCAAGGAAGTTCTGTGGAAGATGGTCATCTTCCTCTGATAGATAAAGCAGGGAAAATCCAGCCATGATGGCCTGGTATTTTTAAGGCTCCTTATTGCCACTTAGTTTGTTTTACAGAGCACAAAATAATGGGAAGAGCAGTGAAGATTTAGCATAAGATTCCCATAGATTTTGAAAAGACCAGTGCTTGTTTTTCTTGTGCCATTCAATACTTATAGCAAAATTTTAGTGCGGCTTAGATTGGCAACTAGGAAATCTGAAGCCTCATTGGAGTTGTATCTTGCAAGTGAGGTCAAGGACAACAAGAAGGGCTTCTTCAAATACATTGCAGATAAAACTAATGCTAGAGGCAATATAGGCCCACTGTTGAATGAAGTGGGTGCCCTAGTGACAGAGGATACAGAGAAGGCAGAGTTACTGAATGCCTTCTTTGCCTCTGTCTATACTGCTGGAGACTGTCCTCGGGAGCCCCAGACTCCAAGAGGAAGTCAGGTTAAAGGACGATTGTTGTTTGGCTGATGTGGACTGGGTTAAGGATCAGTTAAACAATCATGATGTACATAAATCCATGGGCCCTGATGGGATGCACCCGTGGGTGCTGAGGGAGCTGACAGAAGTCATTGCTAAACCACTCTCCATCACCTTCAGTAAGTCATGGAGAACAGGAGAAGTGTCTGAGGGTTGGAGGAAAGCAGATGTCACTCCAGTTTTCAAAAATGGCAAGGAGGAGGTAGGTAACTACAGACCAGTCAGCCTCATCTCCATCCCTGGAAAGGTGATGGAACGACTTATCCTGGGTGCTGTCTTCAGGCATTTAAAGGACAAGAGGGTCATTAGGAGCAGTCAACATGGCTTTTCCAAGAGGAAGTCGTGTGACCAACCTGATAGCCTTTTATGAAGATGTAACCATGTGGACATATGGTGGTAGTGCAGTGGATGTGGTTTATCTTGATTTGAGTAAAGCATTTTACATTGTCTCCAAAAGCATCCACACAGCAAAACTGAGAAAGAGTGGGCTCGATGATCAGGTAGTGAGGTGGATTTTTAACTGGCTGAAGGGAAGAAGGCAGAGAGCTGTGATCAATGGGGCAGGGTCTAGTTGGAGGCCTGTATCTAGTGGAGTCCCTCAGGGGTCAGTGCTGGGACCAGTACTGTTCAATATATTCATTAATGACCTTGATGAGGGAACAGAGGGCACTGTCAGCAAGTTTGCTGATGATACTTAACTGGAGGGAGTGGCTGACACACCAGGGGCTGTGCTGCCGTTCAACAAGACCTGGACATGCTGGAGGGTCGAGTGGGGAGAAATCTAATGAAATACAACAACGGCAAGTGTGGAGTCTTGCATCTGGGAAAGAATAACCCCATGTACCAGTACAGGTTGGGGAATGAACAGTTAAGAGAGTAGTGTAGGGGAAAGGAACCTGAGGATCCAGGTGGACAGCAGGATGATCATAAGCCAGCAATGTCCCTTGTGGTCAATAAGGCCAAAGGCATCCTGGGGTGTATTAGAAGAGGTGTGGTTAGTAGGTTGACAGAGGTTCTCCTGTCCCTCTACTCTGCCCTCATGAGACCACATCTGGAATATTGTGTCCAGTTTTGGGCCTCTCAGTTCAAGGACAGGGAGCTGCTGGAGAGAGTTCAGTGCAGGGACACAGATGTAGGGAGTGGAGCATCTCTCTTATGATGAAAGGCTGAGGAGTGACCTTATTAATGTTTACAAATACATGAAGGGTGGGTGTCAGGAAGGATAGAGCTAGGCTCTTCTCAATGATGTCCAATGATAGGACAAGAGGCAATGGGTAAACTGGAACATAAAGAGGTTCCAAAGAAATACAAGGCAGAATTTCTCCAGTGGGAGGGTGACAGAGCATTGGAACAGGCTGCTCAGGTGGGTTGTTGAGTCTCTTCTGGAGACAGTCAAAACCCACCTGGATGCGTTCCTATGTGACCTACTCTAGGTGGTCCTGCTCTGGCAGGGGGTTGGACTAGATGATCTTTCGAGGTCCCTTCCAACCCTTCAGATTTTGTGATTCTATGAAAATTAATATTTGTAGGAAGAATACAGGAAATCTATTGAACAGACTTAACAGAAAAATAATGAATGCTAAAAACCAGCAGATATTTGTGATCTGACATAGCAAATACTAAGGAAAAAAAATCTCAAGTTGTAAAACTAAGGAATGTATGTGGCTGTGTGGATTCTGCAGAAATTTGTGTACTCACTGGTAGTTCAAATGTAGCAACAAGCAGTTGGCATATGTTTCTTCATTCATTTCAGAAATGTATTGGATTTAGATCTTAACTTCTAAGTCTACCCAGGTGCTGTAAAATGCCATGGATTTCCACTTACTTTGAGGACATGATAGCCTTCATTGTTTTTAAGTCTGCTTTTAAAACAAATACAGGAACAATATAGATAATAAAAAAAGGAACTTCATGGGGAACAGTTATATTTCACTTTACTTTCCCATTCACTGTCTACTTTCATATTAAAACAATAAACTTCACATAAATAAGATATTTCCAGAACACATCTCCTGACATTTAGGAAAGCCAACATTAAAGCACACTGCTGAGAAACCATCACACAATGTAGACTAGATACAAGAAGATTTAAAGCACCATTTCTCCTCTCGTTATTTGGAGAAAAAACAATTAGTCTATTTAGAAAAATAGATTTAAGTTATATGGCATCTATGAACAAAAACATGAGGAGAGATCAGAAAGCTTGGAAAATAAGTAGACAACAGGAAAGCAAGTTTTTACTTAAATGTTTATAGGTCAGGTTATATACAGACAAGCAGTAACCAACAGTGACCCTCTGATGGCTGTCTTCTGAACTGTGTGGAATGAGACAGCTGAAGCAGTTCAATATGAGGGAAAGAAGTCAGTCCAGGGTTTTTGCAGAAAACTCAGGTCAAACATCATATTATATTTTCCCTTTTCCCTCTGAGTGAGAACTATTATCCCAGATGTGTATGCAAAACTGATTAAGACATTACCATTTAAATTGGCAGAGAGAAGAGAGGAGAGAGGCTTAGCAGAAAGCTGCCGCAGAGCACTAGCTGGGCAGAAAGATAAGCAAGAGGGGAAAAAAATTAAGTAGCCCTCATGTCTCCTAAAAAGTTGCAGGACTATGACTCCAGAAGGCTTGCCCTGGATAAAACAGATTGTAAAGCTGCCCTCCACGATGGCCATGGGTTTATAAGGACACTCTTCAGGCTTAGAGACCCAACAGTTGTCATCCCATCACTGGAGCAGAGCCTCCATCGGGAGGTGCAATTGAAACAGAAATGGGGAATATGGAGGTGTTGATGTCAGTGTCGTGAGAGGGGTGTGAGAACATGCTCTCCAGAAGTCCTCCCCTGGACAGAGGGGGAACACTAAGTGATGCCAGAAAAGGCAGCATGAGACAGATATGTTGAAGGAACAGAGGTCAAGCCAATCGGGGACTTGCCAGAAGACGAATTGCTCACTGGGAGCAGGAGAGAGGGAAACTGCAGTTGATGCAAAGCAGGGAGAAGTTAGAGGAAGGCAAGGCTTGTCCCGATCAGTGGGCCACTGAGCAGAAATCTCTACATGTCGTCTTACCTGAGCTGATATAGGCATATAGGCCTCAGCTGCTGTTATATACAGCCTTTTGGCACAGGGCAGACATAGTTCCCCTCTCCAGCAAAAGAGAAAGTAAGGAAAATCTCTTATTACAGCAATGAATAGAGTTGAAAGCTAACAGAACAGTTTAGGAAAAGAACAATTAAATGCATGTAGCTAATAAGACTACTTCATGTAAGAATTACCAGATAGATGGGGAAAATAATAGACATCTGTAGTGAATAATGCTTAAGCAAGATTAAAAGCATTTAAGCATTTAAATATATTAAAAAAAAATCACAAAATAATACTTACATAAAAACTAGTGAAAAAAGCAATGAACCTATTTGCCACTGAGTTTGGGAATACTAACATACAACAACATAACCATGCACATTCTTTAAGTGGAAAACTAGGGAATAATCCATTAAGGATTGCCATAGGATAGTGGGAAGATCTGACTCAAAAGGAAGAGCTGTGCAGAACATTTTCCACCAAAGAGGTTTTTGATGGGGAGGAAAAAGCCTGGAAATGATGGCAAAAGGCCCTGAGGGGTTTTAAGATTTAAGATCCTACTAAACTTACAGAGCAGAAAATACAATGTAATGATCTGCAACAGGCAAAAATAACTAGGGTTTCTTGCACAACTACTGTATGAACCCTCTTTCTCTGAAGAATCTATGGCTTGGTAGCAAGAAGGAGGTGGTGAAAGGGAAGAATATAACACTCTTATTTTTTTAAAAAAATAAAAATCTAAACCACTTTGATAAGCTTCCAGAAAGAAAATGATGCAATTTGTTGCTGTTGAAGTTTTGCAGAGTAAGTTTGAACATATATCACAAGACATAATCTCTAGATAACTTGGCTAAGATGTGACTTGAAAGGCAAAATCTGTTGAAGGCAAAGTATCTCTCCAAAAGGTGTTGTCTACATAAAACACATAAAACCATATTAACATCTTTTTCAAGGAAAATGATTTGAAGTCAGCATGAGCAAATGTATAACACTAATTGCATTATAAAAACAAATAAGGAAAACACAGTAACAGAATAGTCTTCCCCATGAAATCAACATCAATCAATGCTTTGCTTTTTGTCTGACATAATGTCATACGAGAGACTGATCTAAAGGAAAATGGAGACAATCAGACTAAAATAATAACAGAGAAGAATATGATACCATCTCAAAGGCTTGATCCCAACAAACAGGTTTGTGCCTCACAAAATTTTCAAGGGAGTCAGTCTTGTGGTTGCTCCATCCACTCTGTGCACTCTGAGGTTTTTGATTATTTTCAAGACTAGATAGAAAAGCTACATTACTTTCTGTGCTTTGTTGCTCTGTGCTCCATGTTATGAAGAAAGGGATTACCATATTTTCCTCTTTTTTTGTACTTCACATCAAACAGATGTGATTACAAAATACTGATGAATTCCACTTAATTGGTGCCCTTCAAACTAATTACATCTACTTACCTCTCACAATTAATTGGCTTTGGTGCTCCACAGCTGCTGCATCATTTCTAGCTATACAGGTATAATTCCCATTGTGCATCAGTGAAAGATTAGAAATCCTTAAGGAGCTGGTGAAATCGATGTTGTCAATTGTCACCCCGAGGCTGGCTGGGATTGGCCTGCCGTCCTTCTGCCAGGTGATTGTGATGGGCAAATCCCCGGACACCACCACACAAGGAATGAAGACCCTCTGCCCGATGGAGAACCGTGGGAACTCAAAAGGCTGAATAAAAGGCGGAACTGAAACAAAAGAGGAAAGAGGAGCTATTGCAGTCATGTTCTCGTTTCTGGAAATAACATAATGGAACAGATGTGCAGTGTTGAATATGTAACATTCAACACCTTCAACAGCCAGAGAGCATTGTTTAACTAAAAAGAAATCATGGCTTTTGCAAATTAGTTTTTTTTCTTGACAACTCAATGCACAAGCAGAGACCACAAGTACTGAAATGCCTGGCTTCTAGGGACATCAGATGCCACTGGCTGATTCCTGTAAGAGAATTGAGCACTTCCTCAAGAAACCACATTGTTAGCTTGCATCTCTCCAGGTCTTTCAGCAGGAATGTTGACTGGACAGTCCAGGAAGAGTTCAGCAGCTTTCAAGGTCTGGTGTGACAGCCTTGCTTAGGGTCATGGAATAAACATGGAAGAGGCTCCAGTTTTGCTTCTGGAACGTGAAGAAAAGCAGCATAAAGCTTCTCTAACTGCTTCTGGCACTTAGGGTTTCAAATAACAATTCTCAATAAGACTGGGTAGAGGTATGAAGTGAAAGGCATACAACACTTGTAGGACAGAAAATTAAGCTAAAACTGATTTCTAAACAGAGGGAGAGTACAAGGCATAAACACTCAGGCTAATGTTTCATTCCTGCCAAACATATTTTGCTTGGCAAATATATTTTTATTTCTTTTTTTTTTTTACTTATTATTTTGTGGCTGAACCATAAAACATGAAAGATTTAAAAAAAATTTCTATCATAGGGAAGAATTCCAGTTCCTAAAAACCATGATGTTGTCAAGTAATTTTATTGAAAACAAAGGAAGCAGTTTATGGATTCAATAAATAAAGCAAGAATGAATGAGGTTGCCTTGCTTTCTCCAAGCTGTGGTTGGCACACTTACTAACAATTTGGTAAAGTCAGACTCAAGTACCCACCCAGACAAAGGAACTGAAGTCTCTCCTTCTCAGGGGAGCACTAACAACCAGGGCATTGATCTAAGACAGGTTTCTATCAATCACTTCTGAAAAGACTATAAAACCAACTTTGCAAGCAGTACTCAAATATTCATTCATCTGAAGAAAAGGTTCCTAGAGTTTAAGCACGTTAGATATAAGAATGCATTTTCCTATTCCTTCCTGAGAGATTACTTTTATATACTTTGTAATACCTCTGAACATGATTAACAGGAAAGATTGAAGGATACTCACAGCACAACATTTACACTGCTGTATACTACACAGAATCACAGAATGGTAGAGGTTGGAAAAGACCTTTAGAAATCATCCAGCCCAATCCCCTGCTCAAGCAAGTTCACCTCAATCAATTCACACAAGAACGTGTCCAGGTGGGTGTTGAAAAAATCCAGGGGGAGAGGATTCACACCCTCCCTGGGCAGCCTGTGCCAGGGCTCCCTCACTCTCACAGGAATGAAGTTTTTCCTTATGTTTAAGTGGAACTTTTTGTTTTCCAGCTTTGTTTGTCCATTACCTCTTGTCCTGTCACTTGGGACAACAGAAAAAGTGCTGCCCCATACTCTTGGCATACACCTTTTAAATACTTTTAAGTATTAATGAGATTTCCCCTAGTTCTTCTCCAGGCTGAACAGTCCCAGGTCCTGCAGCCTTTCCTCTTAAGAATGCTCCAATCCCTTGATCATCTTGATGGCTCTCGTAACTTGAGAAGAAAATGGAGTTGGTGGCTTTATCTAACTGTATTTCTTTCATCCTTTCTCCCTTTAGCAACTCTAAGGTTGTGTTTTCCCCAGAAATGAAGCAGAAAAGAAGTAGAAAAACTGCTCAAAGTGGTTGCAGTGTATGCTAGCGTATGGAATTCCTCAGCAGCATTGTTACTCCTCTGCCTGTGTCCTATTTCTGGGACACAGGGTTGTGTATTTGTGACCATTACTCAATGTGGCTGCTCCTCCATCAGGATTAAGAAAGTTTATCAGTGAGGAAGTGACATCAACCCCTTAGAAGAGCTAAAGCATTGTTCAAAGTTGTCTTCAAATGCTTGTCTACATGCATGTCATGGTGCAAGATGTCAACATAAATCAGGTATTAACTCCACTGTCTCAAGTATAGCCACGATTCTATTTGATGAGGAGAACTTATGATGGTGCGCAGTTGCTACAGAGAGGTAACATCAGGTGCAGGGTACCACAGCTCATCCTTACAAGCTTTCCCTGACTTACTCTGAGCACAGCTCACTGTCTGCAGTTGTGACAAGTGCCACTGCAATCAACTTTTCTCACATGTTGTAATGCATTTTCCTAACTGCCATCTCTCCAGTTGCTAAAACCTATCTTGTTGTGTTTTGAAAATTTGGTAGATCAGGCATATAGGGGGAATAAAAAAGAAATTCAGTATAAATTACTGTGTTTATTTGAACTTAGAGGGCTGGAAATTAACAGCCTTTTCACTTGGAGACCTCATGTCACGAAGTGAGGCAAAATGTCTGCCTGCCTCTCCTAATTACCTTAGCACAGCTAACACGTTCACATGAGACATTTTGGATTCTTTGAACACCAGCAGAAAAATGCCAAATTTCTCTTAACATTTATTGACAGGTAGTTTATATTGTAAGTGGAAATAAGAAATGTTTCAAATTAGACTGTCAAAGGTTTTGACACAACCTTTCCCCTTGTTGAGTGCAAATATCTGCTAAATGCCAAGCGCCTCCCTTACTGTGTTGGCTAGCACATTTCTGCATAAATCCTTCTGTTAGTCTCAGGCATCATTACTGAAAGACATGCTAAAATTCACAACAGGGTGGCAAATTGCTTCTGTATTTTCTGCTGAGTGTGCATGAAATTTGAACCATCTTTCACGGACAAAATTATATCAAAAGTCAGAGAACATACTGCTCATGATTCTATGATTCTATATGCATCTTCACTCTCCATCTCCCTGATGAGGAAAACAGGGAGCAGGACCATTAGGTCACACTGAAGTATTTTTCAGAAAATTTTTATTTGCAAGGCTGCATTATCAACTCTAAAAATTTAAGTAACAGCCTGCAGAGCATTTCAGAAATTGGGTAAAATATTTACAGGCAGTACTTTTTCCCTCTTCTCAGGTTTTTAAGATACAGAGGGAAAAACACATTTATTTCTACTTCATAAAATATAATGTATATTCAACCTGCAGCAGCTTCAGTCCTGACAAGGTGCTTATTTTAAAAAAACAGTGTGCAATTTAAAATCAACACTTCAAAAAAGTAAATAGTCTAGCAATAACATTGAAGTATTGAAGAATATTTTTCAGCTATGGTATTTACCAATTTGGGCTTATAAAGGCAGTTCCTACTGACCAAACATAGCATGTAAATTATCTTCCTGCTAGTTAGAAGAAGGAAACAATCACAAAAAAAACCACTTATTAAAAACATAGAACAAAGCATACCTGGAGTCAGGCAAATAATTTTGAAAATATCAAAGTTGTTATCTATCTACCTACCTACCTACCATTCTATCTATCCATCCACCCATCTATTCATCTCTCTCTGCAGTAAAAAGCTGATATATACCCCTGAGGGAAGAAAATATCAAGCTTGATTATTTTTTTCTAAATTAAAGCTGTATCATTGCCAAACAGCACTAAAATGCAAGAGGAGTGTATACTACTTATTTAACTCCAAGAGAGAAAAGGTACAGTAGGACAGATGCATTTAAGGCATGTATAAAATATTTCAAGCTGTGTTGAAGTATTTTTCTTCCCTATAAATTTCTTTAGTTTGATAATATTTCAGAGCTTGTATTTGATTTTTTTTTATGAAATTGTGCTCTTTTTTATATAAGATGTTACATATTAACTAGAGAGAGAGGGCTCTATGTGTGCTTGTGCACATGGAATGCTTCTTCCTCTACTCACAAAAGGCAAAAGAGTGAAAATCTCTACTTCGTGCAACGAAGCGCAATGTCTTGGGAATGCTGTATTGAGGAGTGCTTGAATTAAGTGTCTATTTAAGAAAAGGAGCATGGGCCAGCCTCATTAGTGTTAGAAGATTTAAATTATGGTTTTGTGCCCAAGCAAGGTCTTCTGTACCTCTGTGAGATTACTGTAAGGAGGGCAAGGAGGAGCATCCTTAATTTCTTGCCCTCTGTTCCATGGGAAAACTGCTGAGACAAATCACTAAAACAGAGTATCCTGTAGTTAGCTGGTCTCCTGCAGCAGCCTTGTGAACATGGTGTTCCTCTCCTGTGGCTCTGCATAGTAAAATGAAAGTCATCCTCTGCTTTATCTTTATAAACAGTTTCCTAATGGATTTCCTTGCAATGACACTTGTAGGAGCTGTGCCCACAATATAAAACACTTTTGGCAATGAATACTCCCAATATAGATCCATTGGCTGATGCAAAATAATAACCACCAAACTATGTGGCCTCTTAAGGCAGCTGTGTGACCCTACATTTGATGTGCTGGTAGTGCAAAAGCCAAAACTGTTTTGTCTCTGCATAAACCCTAGCCATGGTCTAGTCATTTCTAAGTTCTCAGCCATTGGTTGTTTCTCCTAAACAACCCCATTCCTTGTGGATGACAGTCTGAGCAATTGTACACAGTCACTGAAGCACTGGATTTTTCCACTTCTTGCTTGTATATATTGAGCCTTATCAGCAGGGCATGTCATTCATCGAACTATCTGCTAATGACATTTACTGAACCAAGACTCATACTCTGCTCTCTCCTTGTGTGCTGATGTGTTCTGTCTTGAAAAGAGAGAATAATGTTATATTCTTTGGTCCTAAGTGTACTCACAGAAGAAAAAGAAACAGAACCAAACAAATTTCTGTAATGCTTCTGCTGTTGCACAACATTTCCCTCTACTTGGAGGGTCATTAGTTATCAAAATTATCCCTTTACTCAAACATCTTCAAAATCTTGCCACAACAAGCTGTGGTATTTTATCAGTATCCACTGCTGAGTGTGGCAAAGCAAATGCTGTAGTGCATTATTTGCCAGGGAAGCTTACAAGATAGACTTCAGCCTTCACCTTAGTCCTCACTCCTCTTTCCTGCAACGCAACACTGGTAGTTGACAGGCTCCCCGATACTGCTCTGGAAACTCCTCCAAAATAAGAAAGAATGCAAAATGTTGTGTAGATTACTTTTATGTACTCATCCATCTGCTGAAGCACCTCATTTCAGACTTTCAGACTGTGAGGAGAAAAGTGGATGCTCTTATCATATGAAGCACTCTGCAAATTTAGGATAGTGAGAAGCTCAGTTCCCAGCCCAAGGCGATGCCTTCACTATTTATGTTTTAAAAGAGAAAATCTTCTTGATTTAAAAATAAATAGCAGCTGAAAGAATCATAGAATAGTTTGGATGCAAAGGACCTTAAAAATCAGCTAGTTTGAACCCCCTTGCCCTAAGTAGGGTTACCTTTCACTAGATCTGGTTGTTCAAAGACCCATCCAACCTGATCTGGAACATTTCCAGATCCAGAACCTCTTTGGGGAATCAAAAGCATATTAACACAAGCAGTTGCCTTCATCATTAAAGTGCTCCCTGAAAAAAGAGCCTAATTTTTACTTTTGGAGCCTGGTGGAGAGCTATTGCCCTTGTTAAGCCCCTACATGATCTAAAGTGATCTTTGTCCTCAGGTAACACTGAAAATTTGAAATCAACTAAATCACCAGAGCCAGAAGTTCTGGATTTGGGTGAAAGATGACTTTAACAGAATAATCTCTGTCTCTGAAAATCACTTTTGTGAGTAGTTTGACTGGCTTCACCTTTTTCCCAGAAGCATACATAATTTCCACAGAGATTATATTGGCTTTTTTTTTTCATCTATGTACTATACATATTGATTTGAAAATAAGCCAGGCCTGCACTGTCATGTGCACCGACAGTCTTGCTTTTAAGAGCAACTTTAGCAAATATATAATAAAGTATTTTAAATATAATTGACAAAATACACACAAAAAAGAGCAATAAGATGCCTTCTTCCAAAACCAAAGTAACAAAAGATAAGCTGCATTGTAAGGGACAGAGGAGGGCTATCTTTTGACAAACCCAAGCATAATATACAGATACACTTGATCTCCTAAGCTGAGACTCTCATTCAAGTATTAGGGCTTATTTCATATTGTTTACATAATAAATAAATAAATATATCATACACCGACTTAAATTGTGTTTGAAATGTATAAGTCTATGCACAAAACCAGTGAGTTTTATTTTAGATTTAAGTGAAATATTTTATATTTGTATATACTAATTCTGAACATACTAATTCCTTATCATGAATTCTAGGATGGTATTGAAACAACTTTAACAAATGTTTCTGGTGACTATTTTCTGCAATGTCAGAGGTAAAGTCATTATGAGTATAGTATATTAGAAGTGTACTGCTACAAATTACACACTTAAGTGCAGCATCCACATGACACTTGTGAGCTTTTAAAGAATGTAAATCAACTAATTAATATTTTTCACTGTCTAAACCAGTCCTCCTTTTCCTACAATGGAAATCCACCAATAACATTTTCTGCATTAGAGAAAGCTACACACTTCCTAGAAAAGATGACAAGAATCTGTTCAAATAATTAAAACATGAAGTTACTTCGAAATAGCCCCTTTTGGTTTGCTTGTTTTCTAAAAAGAAGTAGGCTGGTACAATTCTCGTTCTGCTCACAACAGGTGAAGTGATAGCACTTTGATATAAGGCAATGAGAAGCCTTCTAAATCAATGAGATATATAAGCTCTAGGAGATCAAACCCAGTCCTTTTAAACACCACACTTTTCATTTTAATGGTGCTGCATCCTTCCCTCTCAGGGTCTTCTTTTTCAATTAATTTCTGTGGGAGAAGTGTGAATAGCAGCAGGCTGTTTACATGAGAAGTGTGTCCCATGGGATTGATGAAAAGAAAATCATCACTTACGACTGATGGTTTTTACTATAGCTGAGAAAACTATTACTATAAATTACATAATAACAAAAAAATGAGATAATGACTCATTCCTGTTTTTAAAATGCTTTGAAATCTAGCAAAATGGTGTAGAAGAGATACTGCTATTATTTTACCATCTTGCCGCTTGAAGGGTTGTTTTTCAATGGAAATATGAAACTTACAGATGAGGTGTGTAATATAACCTCTTTCTTTGTTTGCCAACACTTTTCATTATAAGACTATTTTCATTTGCTTGCAGTTTGACTTTTGTTTGGATAGTATTTTTCCAAGCCAGGTGTCTGCCTCAGGCTGAGTCATTCCAGCTGGAAAGTTTCAGCTACAGCTCTTTGGCCAATTCCAAGAATAAGGTGGGAGACTGGAACAGTAAGAATGCAATATATATCGACCTTACCATAAAAACTTCTTTTTAAAAAAAGTACTGTAAGTACTGAGAAGTCCCACCTCCCCATGGTTAGCAGCACAGATTTCAAGCTTGGCAGATTGCGCTTGCATCAGATATTCTTGATGTCCCTATGAAAAGTCATCACAAGAGTCTTCACATTTTGCAATTCCAATGAAAAAAAAGTAAGTAAATAGATAAAACCCCACAGTTATCACATCCTGAGAAGATGTTTGCCAATGACTAACAGCTAAGAGCTCCCAGGGTTCAAGTAGCACTGAACATATCCCAACACTATCTTCAATGCCTGGGTCAGTTCCAGCCACGTGGTGCAAGTGCAGTCTGGTGAGATGTCAGAAATCAAAGCAGACTGACTTGTCTCTCTAGTGCTCATACAGCTGCCTGTGCTGGACCCAGGAAATGTGAAAAAAAAAGTTCTTTCAATGCAGAGAGAAAGAAAAGAGATGTGAGGGCTGAGGGATCAGAGTGGGAAACCAGCCTGCATTGCTGTGCATACAGATAGCAGCTACTACAGATGGAGCAGAAGCTCAAAGTGGCGCGCAGGGTAGCACAACTAATTACAGAACTGGATTTAGGGGCAGTGACAGGAAGTCAGAATTTGGGAGCAGGCTTGCAGTGGGATTGCAGAGGTGACAGAGATTAGTAAAGCAGAGTTGCTAAACTGGCTAGGGATGCAAGACTGAGACAAGAAAGCAGTGGGGTGAGGTATAGCACTGACAGTAAATGAAGGCCCACATGAAGGGGAGACAGACTATCTCCACCTTCATCCCAGTGGAGAAAGTGGAGACTGGAAGAAACAGAGGACTGTAAGTGAAGTATGGAAGGAAGGTTAGGATCTCTGAAGGGGAAGACTACTTTTGAGTCGTGATGCTGAGGAAATAAGGATTGAGATGGTAAAGACATGGAGGATAGACTGGTTTTGGAAGCCAGAGCAGAAGATGCACGATTTGGACAAGACAAAGACTGAGGAGGACAGGTCATACTTAAGAAGAATAAACACAAAACTCTACAACATTCTTCTCCTTAGGATGTCTGACTTAATAATCCTCTGCTGTTGTCAAATGTATATGAATACCACTGGCAAGCTACTAGAGCTGGGCTAAATGCAGAGTAGGAAACTAGTGCTGCTAAGAATAATTCTTGGCAAGGACCTATGAAGTATCCTTAGCAAGGCTAATCTCAATGATTACTTCTGAAGATGTCAGTAATTACAGTTTCAACTTTGCAGGAGAGAGAAGGAAGGAGGGTTCAGTTTAATTTACAAAAAAGCTAAAAAAAAAAATTGCATTTAACACAGACCAAAGCAAAATATGTTGAAAGGATATTATACAGTTACAAAGGCAAGTGGTCAACAGGTATAAAATACCAGAAATTAAGTACTTAAGTAAAGTTGTAGCCTCCCCCTTGTTGGCTATGTGTTACAGGGTTGGTAGTTTTCATGGCTTTTTGTCAGAACTGACCAATTCATTTGTCTAAACACAAAAAAATAATGCCAAGATGGCTTGAATTCCATAAAGCTCTGTTAGGACTTAGGCACGGTTCCAACAGAGCTATGTCTGCCAAGCAGAAACCTGCATATTTTCCTGCCAGTTTATCCACTCAGCTCCCAGCAGCCAGCTCATGGGACTGCTAACTTCCAAAATCCAGATTTTGGGACAGAGACAAAGGACTGGCAAGGAATGGTAGGGGACTGGTATGCCACATCTCTGAGGAACAGTTATTTGGAGTCTGCAGACCTGTGTGATAGGTGGCTACGCAAACAAGAGCAATAGCTATTCTCAAAAAAGTTGGACAACTGATTTCGTGTGGCATCTAATTGATTATTCTAAACAGCAATGCAAAGGAGTAACTGGCCTAAGGTCTAATGGCATATGAGTGCTCAGTGCCCAAGCTTTTGGCTTCCTGACAGCCTGCCAGGTGGGCAGCAGCACAGCAAGGCTCTTTAAGCCCCACTCTTGGGTTCTCTGGTGGACAAGATTTCATTTTCAAGTCATTGTCAAGAAACTCTTTTTTATCCTATCTGAGATCTTACAGTGATTTCTGAAGAATGTACTCAAGGCTTTGTTTCAATTAGATGTTTGTAACTCTCAAAATGCTCTAGAGAATGAGCAGCCCTCTTGTATTTGATTACATGCTCCTGCTGTTGCATATCTTTATTTAGATATCACTTTTACTAAGCCCTCACTCAAGGCAGAATGAGGATGCTTCATGTACTGGAGAGTTTGGAAAGAGGGCAGCAAATGTGGCAGAGGACTGCAGACAAGAAAAAGCAGTTGCACGCATAATGCAGATAAATGCTGCCCTATAGAGCCATATTCTGTTTTCACTTTTGCCACAGATCTCCCGGATAACGCTAGTTAAATTACTTAAATCTGTCTTTCCAAGGAGTTTGCTAAGCTCAGTGACATGACTGATCAGAAGTAGGAAGAAATGCTCAGAAACAACTTCATTTCAATTGCAGAAGAGCTTTGAACATATAAATGCTTACATAACAGCAAGTGAATTGGAAAAATCAAGCTGTATGCTTCTGAAATTGAACATACAAAAATTTGTGGATAACTTTAGAGTTCAGTTTGTACCTTAGTTGCCATTAACCAAAGCTCTCCTGATCACTCAGGTCAGTTTTGAAAATTGGTTTTAAAACACTACGATAGCACAAAGATTATAATCTCAGAAAAGCTCATACAGAAATTGATAATAATGGCTTCAGAAGAGAATATAGAGGAAACAAAGTACCAAGTAACAGCTCATTGTCAACTATTCTGAACCACCCTTCAGATGATTGGTTTGAAGTCACCAAGGAAGCCTGTAGCAGAAATGAGAATAAATCAAAGCACGCATGGTGTTGAGGGTGGGCAATAATTCTCCCTATGTTTCCCTGCAGAAAAAAAAATAAGTATACTGATGGTATGAGAACCTGAACTATAAATAGGAATATTTGTCACTGTTATTAACTCTCCTTACAATATTTTATTTCAGGGTACTTTTACCTTTCAATATGCAAGTTGAGCCATATTTTGTATTTCTCTGAATCAAATGTAAGTGCCTTAAAACTCACCACATTAACTTTGGAATGTATAAAACAAAAAGGCCACACAAACATTAACATTTTAAAGCAGCATTGTTAGATAAAATCACTATGTAATTACATAAGAAAAAAAATACATAGCCATCTAAAAAAAAAAAAAACACTGTTGACCTCCAGCTACAACAGCAGAGCCTTGAGCATTGTTGAGGTCTGACATATAAAGCTCACCTTTGATATTCTGGGCTTAACATATTAGGACAGGCTATTAACCTTTTTTTAAATAACTGTGTCTTGTCAAGGCTGGGGCATGATGAAGTAGCCAAGGCACTTTGCAGTTTGTAGTAGCTAGGGTTAACTTTGACAATTCCAGATCAATAGATATGAGGCATGCTAACATGTTTGCTTTGCAAGTGCCTGGTTCACTTTTCACACTGCAACTTGCACTGCTCCAACACGTCTGCATTACAGAGCATATACAGCAGCAGCTCAGCCTACCATCACTCTTCAAATATGCCACATGTTTATGCAAGTTATTCAGAGTATATTTAGTCACTATTTGAGATTTCTGACCAGCCAATGACCATGGCAGATGAATATCCAGAAATACAGTAGAATACGGAAGTTAAATCATTGACAAAAGCTACAGTTCAATCAAAATTGATAGAGTTGGCAATCTGCTTTCTGGGAGAGGATTTGTCAAGTTTGAAATCTTGAAACCACTGGAATGGTCTGGGTACGTCTATTTTTATAGTCATTTGAAGAACAATATGATTTTAAGAGGCAACATTCCCCAACAGATTTACCATGGTGAACAGCAGCAACACAATTACTAATTTGTCATCCAGTTCCTAAACTGTTGCGATATTATTGTAATGTCAAGCAAGGTACATGTATTTTTCAATACATGAAAAAAAACAGGTGACATAGGTTTTAATCCCGCAGCATGTGACCAGTGCCACTGCTGGTCTCAGTTGTGTGAGATGTCATGCCTTTCAGAGTCCAAATTGCTAGTGGCTTAAAGCTAATCTCATTTAGCAATTACATCACTCCACACTGAAAACAATAAAGGGTTAAACAAACAGAACAGAAATAAGTTAAAAGATCAGGCGACTGTAACAAAGTCCTTTTACCTTGCCAGTTCTGTTTATCTTATCTGAAAACAGATACAGGAATGAATCCTCTTGGCTTTCCCTCTCCCTCCCCCTCAAAAAAAAAAAAAAACAAATCAAACCCAGGAAAAGTTTCTAAGAACTATAGGAAGAGTGAAATTATACTTCAATTCTTCCTAAAAGTTCACATGAAATGCACTATTCAGTGGCCCTATTGCTCAAAACTACATGCTACTGCAATCAGGTTTTCAGTCTTTTGTGTCCTTGTGAATAGGTCTGAACATTGCCAGTATCAGAATAGTCAGAACACAATGCTAAAAAATTTCCTGTTCTCATCTATTGCTGAAGTCTTTCAGGGCTATCTGAAGAATCTTGTTTGGGACTATTTGAATAGATTTTAAGCAGCCTATTAGAATTTCAAGGCACATTTATTTACAGAGCTACCTTTCTAAGCATAGAGAACACTCAGAAAAGCACACTTAATAAGAGGAAAGCAAGGTTAATCGTTTTAGTTCCTATCTCTGCTTGTTGGTAGAAACACACACACCAAAATTCTCATCTTTTTAAAAGCTAGAAGGTCACTGGCTAATGAAAATATGTACCTTCTCATTCAGCAGAGAAACAATCACCAGTGAAACTTAGGTGACAAACTACTGACTTAGTTGTGGTGAATATTGCTCACAGAAAGCTTGATTCTGTTAGACTTTCATGTAGAAGGCAGTATTTTGCTAGTTGAACAAAGGAGGGTAAAACTCAAGTGAGAATAAGACATAGTGACTGACAACAAACTATGTTATTAAAAATAAGCATGAATCTGGATTGACCTTCTTAAGCGCCCACTATCTCACTGCCAGGACAATCCTTTGTGTGTCATTCTGTGTTTCTATAAATGACATAGCCATTATCGTGGCTCTGGTTTTCTGAATTAACCTCACCTTTTACTGTCACGTGCACACTCTGGCTGGTGGACAGCTGGGGCTGAACGAGAACATTGCATGTGTATTCACCCTCATCTACTTCCTTCTGCACATCTGAGAGCTTCAAGGTCCCATTGTTCTCAAACGCCACTTGGCGATGGTTAAATGGTAGCAGGTTGGAGTTCTTGTACCACTTGATGGAGTAATACGGGTAGCCTATCACACGGCAGTGGATGTAGGTGTCTCGTCCGGCTATTGCTGTGATGTTCTTCATTGGTCGAATGCTTGCTGGCCCTGGAAAAGGCAGAAAGAAACTCTTGAAAACAGTTTAAAGATGCATTTACTTGAGGAAACATGTATATATTTTTTTTTCTGAATATAAAAATGTCGACATTTACAGATGTAGCTTGCACAATACTTCTTAGCGTTTGACAGTTTTTCCTTTTAAGAGCTACTTAAGCCGTTTCCCTAATCTTTATATGCTCCAGTTTTTCCTCACCCTGCAGCATACATATTAATCATGTGGGGATATATGTTTGCATTATCCAACACTTGCCTGATAAAATCTTTGCTGCATTACAAATTAAAACTTTGAGGATGATTTAATTAATGTGAAATACTGAAACTGACACAAAGCTAGAATCCCCTTACACATGAAAGTGTTACACATGAAAGTTAGCTTGTTTTGGGTTTTTTTTTTGACATATCTAAAGTATAATATCATGAGGACGGGTATTATGCCATGGAGAGCTAGAGATGAAATCTAAAGTACTGTGTACATGAATAATTACAATGAATGTTGGACAAGTAAAGGGAAAAAATAAAATAATTAAATAAAAAACCTCAAACATGCACAGCAGGACTAAAATAAAGAAATTGTGAACTAATAGAGATGACCATAGGAAAAATAGACTATAGAACACAAGCCAAACAGTTCTTCCAATGTTTAACCATACCATACACTTTCTAGATGGGACTGGAAAGGCAAAGTGGGAAAAGAGAGCGAGGAAGAAAAGGAGAGGGAAAACATTAAGTTGGTTTTGGCATTCCAAGACTCATTTTGTCACATGCAATAGTCTTCTTCTCCACTACAATGAGTTATGTGTGTTTTTTTTGAGGAGCTGATTTGACAAGCACCTCTTACGTTTATTCGAGCCTGGTACAAGACGACTCCAGCAGAGTTGTTGGCAGTACAGCGATAAACTCCACCATCTCGGACCTGAGTGTTAGAGATATTCAGGTAACTGACCACATTGCCTTCAGAGGTGATAATCTGGCTGATACGATGACTGCCGTCCTTCACAATGGGGTCTTCATCCAGCGTCCAAGTGATCGTAGGGAGAGGGGTCCCCTTCACGTTGCACATAAGAGAAACTGGCTCTCCTGGGCTTACCACTTTTTCACTGAAGGCTGAAATGATTTTGGGAGTCCCATCTGCCAAGGAAAAGAAAAGCAGAATTGTACTTGCATGGGTTGAATCTTGTTCCCTCTATCCTGGAGCCTATCACATGAGCCGAGATCTTTTCAGAAGTGACACTAACTACTGTATTCCAGGATGAAACTAATTTTTGAGAGAGGAAAACAAATTCTGGGAGTACTTAAATCACCCTTTGCTTGCTGCAGGTTTCTTTTTCACCTTCTGAGAAACCTGGTACTTTGCTGAAGGAAAAGCACTTGAATAGGTGGCCAGGGCTCTACACAGCTTTAAGAACTGCCAAGTTCTCGTGGAAAAGTGTTGAAGTCATACACAGATTATCATACATATCACAGATTATACATACAAAAGACATGCCGTAAAGTCCCAACACATTTGAATTTTTTCTACTCTTGGTAGATTTCAGCTCCTTGGAATGCTCATCATGAATGCTGTTGGCAAGAGAAGGACGCAACTTGCATGGGCTATTTTCACAGAGCTGTGCCAATGCAATTTAGTCCTGGCTTACAGTACCCCATCCTGAGGAGTATTAAATTAAGTTTGCCTGAGTACAGATTGCCAATAACAGCAGTGATGTCAGTTTCTTTCTGTGGCCATTTTGTGCTACAGATAAATATTCCTGCGAAATGAGAGCATTCAAATGCTTTCTCTTGTGATTTCTGTCACAACTTACTCGGCTTCTACCAGGCAATTGAACCAAGAGAAAGGATGGAGGCAGAAACTTTGAGATTGTAATCAGGGATGTTCTTTCTGAGATCATGCAATGTGTGTTTGCTGTTCTTTGAAAATCGTACAAAGCTGAATCTAGAGGGAATTTCTGTGTAATTGGGAGCAAAAGGCCACACATCAAGAGCAGTATGCAGAACATGGGAGGCATTCCAGTTCAAAGTTTGGACAACAGTGCTGAAGACACTGTTGGTTTTAAAGAGCCTGGTACTGTCTGGTTTTAAAGAACCAAGTCTATGTGTAAGTGCAGGCAAGTAAGCAAAATAACTTCGGTGCTTCTACAGTATTAGTGTCTGCAAGAAACAAAAGGAAAAGCTGCCTCGTTACTTAGAGAGGGACAAAAGACACTTGCAAACTCATCTTATACACAAAGCCTTTTATGGACATCTCCTTTCAGTTCCGCACAAGACAGCACAGGACTGGTAAGTCTCATGCTCTGTGCGATGCACTATTTTTTTGTGCACATTATATACTGTCTTCACTTACACTCTGCTGTATATTACCCAAATGTTTTAAAGGCTTGAACCATGATGACTCCCTTGGAAACCACAATTCTTACATTGCAATTTCAGCACAATATCATGCAGGAAACTGAAGGAACTGGCACAATGTGTGCAAGACTCCCCAAAAATCAGAATTAAAAACAGTGCTGAAATATTCCCTTGCTTGCCACACAGTAAAAACCAGAAAGCACTGTCACTCTCAGGCTATGGAAAGATCTCAGCATCTCTGGAGGAGTATTTGATTTTATTTGATTTCATAATTTTGTCCTCTGCCCCCCAAGTCCTTTTCATTTCTATCCCATTGGTTATATGACAGAGTTCTAATTTTTTTAACATTTTCAGCTCTGATTCTCTTCCTTCTCCTTGCTGTGTATTAGATACTGTCACCCCTCAGAAAGCCAAACAACAACAACAAAAAAAAAGCTTTTTATCCTGAAAGAAAGCTGACACAGAACCAATAAATCTGTGAGCGTGCACACTATGTACCACTGCCACTCCTCCTCCTCTTCTTTAATTCAAGTGACAGGCTTTTTTTTTTTGTTTTTGAGATGAAAGCAGACATTATTTTCCCAGTGAGACCTGAGTGTCTTTGAAATCTTTCCTGCTGTTGCTTTCTGATAACTTGCACTCTGTCGACATCATGATAGATTATCAATATGCTCTTTAGGCTTTCTTAGTCACAGGAGATGGTTGCCGAGGTAACTCGGTCCAGGCAGGTAATCTCCTCTTTTTCTACAGAGATTCTAAAAATAGTGTCCATGCCATGACTACACTACAGCCTCATTAGTGAACTGGCTCTGTACAAATCAATAACTTTCCACACTTGATTATCAC
Source organism: Urocolius indicus (assembly GCA_013401255.1). Lineage (NCBI taxonomy): Eukaryota > Metazoa > Chordata > Aves > Coliiformes > Coliidae > Urocolius > Urocolius indicus. The sequence goes on from WBNH01012218.1 coordinate 63,745, forward strand.
ATAGAACACTGTACCAGTTAGTTAAGATGATCTCCAGGATTTCCAACCAATACATCCAACCAGAAAAGCCATGCCCAGAAGATATTTGGAGTCGAACAGAGATCTCTTAACTCCTGCTGAAAAGCTAATGTAAAAAATCTGCACCAGCACCATCTACTCCTACCAAGAAAAAGAATTGGACTGGAAGGACTGCTTGAGAGGGATCTTATTCTTCAAATCCATTTTTTCATTCTGTCTCTTTTTACTCAGAGATGGGCATGATAAACCCCGCTGACTGTTCATGAGTACTCTCTTCTTCTTTAGGGTCCACTATTCCTCACTATACAATGAGGGCAACAAAGATGACACATATATTGCTATGGAGACTAGAATCACTAAAAAGGTAGTGACTGACCTTCCAGAACCACTTGAACATAGTCTTGAGCAGACATCTTGTCCTTGCGCACAAAGCACTGGTAAGCTCCACCATCACTCTTGGCCATGCCATCCATAATAAGGTTCTCCCGATTGATGCCAGTGATCCGCACGTTGTTACCGGGGTTGATGATTTCACCGTTGCGATACCAGGAGAGCTCCTGATCCTCAGTTCCCGTCACGCTGCAGGACAAGGACACTTGACTACCAACACTGCTTTTTACTTTCCGTGGGCTGATGGTGGCTTTCAGTGGTTCTGAAGTTTTAAATCAAAATGTAGGAGAGGGAAAGACAAAACATAAATTATACATAAGCATTTATATGCAAGTAACAAATCCATTCTCAATTAGTAGAACAAAAACTGATGCCACACTCCTCTGAAAAAAAAAACACTCAAGACAACCCCACAACCAACCAACAGATCAATAAACAAGAGGTTATTGACTTTAAATAAGTTTGCCACCAACATCCATGGCATGAAACATGTTAGGTGTATAAGGATAATGTATTTCATGCATAATGTAATCTCATGCCTAAACAAACAGTATGAACAGATCTACTGAGAAACATCAGTGGTGCTGAGGTATTAACAATGGCTCTACACATATTTTGGAAGAGTAGGATGCTACTTCACATTAGCTCAGTGTGGACTTTTGAACTGGCACATTCCTGAAGCTCATCCTCTGGTTTAATTTCCTGCAAAAGGAACCCAGTTTGCATGTTCCAAAACTACTCCCTGATGTGAACATATGCAGTAAATGTCAATGACCAGAAGACTAGCTTTTAAAGATGAAAGATCCATGCTAAAATATAAACACAGGTACACCCATACACATCCATCAGATTTGTCCATATGAAAGGGTTCTGCCAATCTGATCCAGGAGATATTTACTGGCTGTTCAACTACTGAGTCAGTAAGTAAAATGTATCACCAGGCACTGAAGATACTTTTGGTATCAGTAACAATATTATTATATTAAGTCTCTGGAAATTTTGACTCTGTATCATACATGGCAAACTAAATTCAACTAATTTTTATGAATACATTTAGAAGGAACAGCTCCTTCATTACAATTCAGAAATTAATGATCCTTGATCTTGGTTTTATTTTGCGCAAACATATTGTGTAATTGTTTGTGAAGACATTTTTATAGCCTAAACTGTTCACAAACTTCTCCCTTTTCAGTTTGCTAGTTATGCTGTATAAGTGGAAATGTTAGTTCACAAAACATTATTTCTATTCCAGGAAACTTTTTTTTTCCCTCCCAGCAATAGAAGAATAACACTTTTCCAGTGTAGTGCTTCTGAGTAATAATTATCTTTGTAGAATTTGTGAAACATTCAGAACAGTCACACACGAACACTCAACTGAGGGGAGGTATGAGTATTCAGTATTACTGAACAGCATGAGTCATGGTAATGAGAGTTTGGCAGCTTTATTCATGAGAACATTTGCAATTTCTTTTAAAGTATCCAATTCAAGCTTCTAAATTACATATTCTGTATGTGATAAATTATATAGCTACATTAGAAATTGCATCTATTTACACTTCTGATCGCTCAATTGTCCAGCTAACTCATCTCCACAGAACCTACTCTGTTGTTCCCAACTTTGAGAATTTTAAGCCTTGCCGAAATAAAGCAACAAAACAGAAGGTATAGAAAGACATGACAACATCTTTCCTGGTGCAAACAGGCAGGCAGGGAGTGGCCTGAGATCTCCACTCAGTCCAGGACTTACGTTTTACATAGAGTCGCCCTATCATCTCAGCAGTCCCATAGTTGTTCCACACCTCGCAGACATAGCTGCCTGAGTCTGAGGGACGTGTGTTCTCAATCAGCAGACCGGTAACCGTTTGCCGAAACCTGCTGTCAGGCTCCCAGGGAACATTGTCCTTCAGCCAACGATACTTTGGTGAGGGATGCCCTGATGCTTTGCACGGCAGCTCCACTCGCTGTCCTGCCATGGCTTTACGGTGGTCAAACCCATCTAGAATAGATGGAGCTGAATTCGCTGGATCTGAAAGAAAAAACAGCAGTTTTCAATGTGAGCATTAAAATTCTTTCATTCACTAAGCAAAATGCCAGTATTTTTTCTCCTGCATTTTTTGACTCCCTAGGCCAGTGTTTTATGTATCACAGTCTGCTACTATGACCCAGCCATCAGTCTGTAACATCACAGCCATGGTGGCTGGGATCCAGCAGTATATACTGTTGAAGCATCACATAATCTCTTGAGAGCTTGCAAATCCTTTCACTGGATTTTTTCCAGGTGGCAACCATTTCTCTGGTCATCCCTCAAGTCAGAGGAATAGGCAGCCAGAAATGTGTTGCCTTAACAATTACTACTTTTACCCCCAAGCTACTCAACTAAATTGAAGCCAACACATTCTCTATGCTTCTTGGTGTTCTGAAGGCTTTGAGTTAAAGGAGCTATTTATTCCCTTGTCAGAAGAGAAATGAGCAAACGCACAGGAATTAGTATCTGCAGCCTAACTGACAGTCGAGCCTTTTCTTCTATGGAAGAAGAACTTATTGTGACAAGACCAACCTACAGCTTAATACCTCAACCTTCTATGCTCAAATTATGACAAAAGTAGCTCTCAGACCAATACACTTGTGTAGCACCTGGCTTACGTTTATGTATCTCACAGAAGTCTGCCAGAGTACCTTTACCAGAGGCAGAACCCCACCAGAAATAGTACTCTGTGATTTTGGTTTTTTCACTTTGAAAACTTTTGGAGGAAGGACTGACATAATTGCAGTTTTGTGCAGCATGCAACATGAGGGGAGCCTTTCCTGGAGCTATTGCAACATAAATGCTGCATAATAAATCAACAAGTATTTTCTTGTCACATGCACCCACTTTACTAAGACTTCTGTATTACAAAGAAACTATACATTCTGATCAACTCCTTTTACCCCTATCTAATACACCAATCTCTTTTTAGGTATGTCTATATCATAGTTGTCCGTGTGTAGGTGTAATTGCAACTACTTTTGCATTTTCAAGTGGTCTTTGACTTAGCTAGTGCAGGTTGCTCACAGAGCAGTTGCAGCGGGTTTATATTAGGAGCTGGAGTCATTAAAGCAGTTCATGCTGAATCCAAGCTACTCAAGCAATAATGTAATCAGTACCTGAGATAGTTTAAACCTAGCTTAGAGACATCTTCGTGAACTGCCATCAGACCTGGGAGGGTACACTTGACAGCAAATAGCTTGCAAGATATACTTTCAATCCAGAAACCAAAACTGAGATGGTAAACAAATGGGCTAAGTAAATTTTATGTGAATATCTGTATAAAATTATAAATGACAAGTGAAGCATGACAACAGAGGGTATTCTGCTGTATAGGTGCCAGCAAAAAGTTGAGACGCTGAAGACAAAACTACATTCAGTTTACAACAACTTGCATTAGAAATGTGTCAGCCAGTAGTTAAATAATTGTGCATTCATCGGTAGACTCTAAGTCCAGATTTGGCATCAAGATGGGTTATATTTTTCAGCTTGCCATGCTGTTTATGTCTGGCTTAGTGAAAGCACAATCTGCCAGGATGTTATTGGGAAGGCCAATGTCAATTTGACTAATTGATTAGCCAGCTCTTCTCCTCCTTTTTGGGTCATCAGGTATCTATGTTTTCAGTGCACAGATTCTTTTGTGCATCCTCACAAATTAAGTCAGCAAAAATACAGGCAAGCATAAAGTTACAGCTGCAGCTCTTAAGAAGGTTACATCAACACAAAACTAATTTCTTAAATTGAAAGTAATAATCAAGAAGAATGTGGCCAGCAGGTGGAGGGAGGTTCTGTTCCCTCTCTACTCTGCCTTGATGAGGCCTCATCTGGAGTACTGTGTCCAGTTCTGGGCTCTCCAGTTCAAGAGGGACAGAGAACTTTTGGAGACAGTCCAGCACAGGGCCACCAAGATGATCAGGGGACTGGAACATCTTTCATACGAGGAAAGACTGTGGGAACTGAGGCTGTTTAGTCTAGAGAAGAGGAGAGTGAGGGGAGATCTTATTAACATTTGCAAATATGTAAATGATGTCAGGAGGTTGGGACATCCATTTTTTTCTATTGTATCTAGCAACAGGACAAGAGGTAATGGGATGAAGCTGGAACACAAAAAGTTCCATTTAAACAGAAGAATAAACTATTTTACTGTGAGAGTGGCAGAGCACTGGCACAGGCTTCCCAGGGAAGGTGTGGAGTCTCCTTCCTTGGATGTCTTCAAGACCTGTCTAGACACATTCCTGTGTGACCCAATCTAGATGGACCTGCTTCTGCAGGGGGGTTGGACTAGATGATCTCTAAAGGTCCCTTCCAACCTTACCATTCTATGAATCTATGAAAACAGAGTTTTCATTTTTCTGATCTTGTTCACTGAGATACTTTATACTCGTGAAATTTTTGTACTAGAAAGTTTACTATGGTAACCAAGATAGAAGCTTGATTTTGTTACCACTGACTCAGCCTTAGCATGATTTCATACGGAAACAGACCATAATATGGAGCCAGCTAGAAAGATAGGACCCTGCCTATGCTTCTAAGACAAAAGCAGTCCGGAAAACTACTTCATCATCTGGCTGTCAAAAGCAGAAGCAAGGGTTTTACCCACAGGGGATGCACATCAAAGGAAGAAACTCGTGGATCTGACTGGTAAGTGATTCTAATCTGAACAATCACACTATTTATTCTAATCACTAGTGTGTTTCAGTACCAACTTGTGTGTTCAGAGTGCTCCAGAATTCTTCAGCAATGAACCTTTTGGAAGTATATTGCTAATGCAAAATCTTGTGCCTACCCTTCTCTCCCTTCAAGCTCTCAGGCAGAAGGTGGAGAGCTCAGACCTAATCACTAGACTTACTGTTTGTTTTGGGGTTTTTTTCCTGACAAGAAGACAAAAAGACGTGAGGACAAGGTAAAAAGGAGAATGATCTCATCGACTTTTAGACTGTGAAGGTTACCACACCCTGACTACTCTTTAGGGTTGTGATCTTGATTTAGGGAAACTCAGTAACAGTGAAAAGGAGAAAAAGCTCCGTGGGGCTTTCAGTGGGATGAGGGGCATGTCTTTTGTAAGGCAAGAATCCAGAGAGAAAGAAGAGACAGGCCAGGATATGGTCCTAGCTAACTACAGATGTGGGAATATAACTGCAGATTTGCTCACATGCAAACAGAGGGTGCAGTTGCAGGCAAACAGAAATGAGGGAGAGGAAGGGGAGATGGAGATGCCTCAGAGCAAGTTCCAAACCCAGGCCTGGGGTCTGCTCCTCCTTCTTACCTCACCCACAACTGGCAACTCCTCTCACAGAGATAAAATGGGGTGAAGGTAGGATTGGTAACCCTAAGTGTTTGGTGCATGTGTGTGTGGAGACCCCAACAGCCCATCACACAAAGGACAATCAGACAATTTACAAGTAAAAGGGAAAACTAAAATACCCTATCTACTTTCTCCTTTTCCTACCTGCTGCACAAGGCCATTTACCCTGAGAGTCTTAGCTCTGTATATGGCCAGACCTGAGCTAACCCTCCCATCTGCCTGCAGTGCCTGGAATGGTCTGGAACAGGTCATGTACCCCTTTGAGCTAGAGGTACCTCCTGGAAGCAAGGGAACACACTATCTTCCCCAGAGGAGTGTGATGAATGAAAAGGAAAGCTGAAATGCACCTGAAATCCACAGTCCTTCTATAAAGTACTTTAAAGCTACTAAAAAAATCACTGTACTAAATGCCAGTGCACCCTACAGGCTCTCTGGAAATATCTAATAGGAAGTGAAAAACAGAAAAAAATGTATTTTAAAAGGGAACGTTTTATTCTAGAGCAGCAGCTCACAGCTAACCACTTCTAAATTCCATCTGATAGATGCTATGCAGACAATAAGAACCTGCCTTGCCAAATTAGCATATTACAGAGAGGTATATACAATAATCAATTTAACACTAAATGTAAAGGAGCACCTGATACAAAAAGTCTTGCACTGTTGCTTTGTCGAGTTTCTCCAGTGTATTTGTGCCTTGTGATACATCGGTAGTTGTACAGTCCATCTTCATTCTGTACATCTAAAATATACAAGGCTCCCGTGGATGTGATGAGAAATCTAGGTCCTGAAAGACACAAGAATTTACAATATTAAAGTATCTGCAGGTAGTTACTGTGTTCTGCTTGCTCACTCTGGGGCGTGGATGACACAGGCTGAAGGGTTTTTTTAACAGTTTAGAAGCTGTCAATTATCAGTTTACTAAGTTCTTGCTGCAAAGGTGTGTAAAGATATTAATTCCTGTGCACTTCTTACAAAAAAGTTAGGGATCTGTAATGAAAATGTGAGTAATGAAGGAAAGAAAAGTGCCACAATCAACAAACAATATCCAAGAGGCATCTGAAATAAAATTTCAAGTAAAAAGCTAATGTAGAATTTAATGCAGTTTAATTCAATATTGTAGAGTGATATGGTTACAACTATCCACGACAGCTGTATGTATTAGAAAGATGGCCTAGGATGGCATATTTAATTAAACAATATTATTCAAAATGACATCTGTTGTCCAGGGAAACCAGAAAACTGAGGAAAAAAAAATTATAAAAAGTAAAACTAAAAGGATCAGTAAGAGAAATCTACAAAATGAGGAAGTTTTTACCCCAAGAATATGGGATGTATTTACTAAAGGACTCTGGCTATAAGCACCACATATTGCACAGCCCTGCTCCATAGCCTGCTTCAGCTGAGACAGGGAAACAAGGATAACAAAACCAATCTTGCTGATGTTCCCTACACTGCTAAGTTGTACACACAATTTCCTGAGAAGTTCTCGGTGAAGCAGTACACATCTGTGCCAGCTGCAAGCTAAACAACATAAGTCTCAGGAACAGTCTCACTCGACCCTGTTGATGTTTCCTGGTGGCAAACACACTCCAGGCCTCAGCAGGCTGAGGTGTCTTCAGCTCAGTACTGCCATGGCCAAGATACTGGCAGGAGACAAGTTACTACATGATTTGACCTGCTGTGGACTTTTGCTTTTTAATAATATTGCATTTTGTGACTAGAGAAACACTATGTAAGCAGGTAGACTCTGTGTATAAAAGAAAGGCTTAAATAAGCTGCAATGAACGTGTTATTTAATGTCCAAACATTTTTTTTCTCTTAATTTTAACACAGAAAGGTTTCTTTCAGGAAGAAAACAGTCCAACTAAGTGTCTTCCTCCTAAAACTGAACACATGCTCAGGGTCAGCATTTGTCATAATGTTAATTCAAATTGAAAATAAGATATTTGAAGTTCTCATCAAATATGTTGAATAATATGAAAATATTTTTTTTTCAATTAACTCTAGAATATGTAGAAAATGTCACTGTACATATGTACACATGTGCAGATTTGACCAGTTGACACTGGCATAAATGTCTCTCTTCTGTTGTAAATGCATGTTCTCAAAAGCAATGACACACAAAAGCTAACATCTACATATTTATATTGGTCTAAATTTCCAATAAATGGAAGTAATGTGATTACAATGCATTGCATGCTTGGGCCTCACCTGGCCACTCTTTCCGTTTAAATACTGCAGTTTAAGCTATGTATGCTTTTCTAAAACTTTTACAATAGAGAAAATGTTAAGATTCTACTTTCAATCACTGCTCTTTTTTCCTCTAGTATCTGGTAGCTCTTACAATACATGTGCTTGCAGCAACGTATTATAAAATATATTTGGCTCCCAAATTATGAGAGAGTATACACAAAAATGAACTACTCCATTATGAACTAATATTGAGTAATATAAAATAAGAAATATTTCCTTTTCTTCAGAGCTTCATTTGAGCAATGACTTTTTAATAATTAAGTGTAGTCAGAGTGCGTGCTCACAAATACATCAGTGGGAAAGCAATCTACCAGAGAAAAGACAGAAAGGAAATGGTATGACAGAGGGCAATCTCCTTTAAACCACAACCTAAAAGAAATGAAAAGAAAATATTTAAGAACCATTTAACGTCACAGGACTGACCCTTAGAGAAGAGAATATTGAAAAAAAGCAACGTCAGCCAACCTCTCTCATCCTTGCATGCATATTGAATTATAAAATAATCATACTGCTGAGCTGTCTGGCTGACTCTACTCTCCCAGAAGTCAAGGCACAAGCATGGAAGCAGTTACGTCACAGATTTGGAAAAGCATAAACTACATGGCATATATCCTTCTGAAGGACCTTATTTGTTCAAACAATATGTGCCATTACTAAGAAATATATTAAGAAGCTAGATCACAAGAATGGAGACATAGAAGATGTTGAGCTATCTGCCTGCTACTGAAGCAGAAAAGCTGGGCAAGGGAAGGTGCGAAGGAGAAGAGAGGACCATATGTTAAAAGCACTCTCCTCAGTCACAAGCAACAATGTACTCCAGTCTAGGGTGACTTACAAGGTGAGGAGGTTCCTTCTTATACAGAGGCCATACTGACTTTGTATGTGTCTGAAAATTTAGTTGCTTGCAAACAGAAGGTTTCTGTTTCAACATAAATTGTTATAAACAAATGTACTGTGAGTGTAGTAGGAAAACCACATGAATAGTTAATAATTCAGTTTCACAGCCAGGTATCTGAAATATGGCTTTGAAGAGGTTACATGAGAGAGTATACCTAGTGTTTTATATTTTAATACATTAGTTGTAATGCTTGGAGGAAATGATGCATATAGTTAAAAGAAGCATGTTAAACCTTTGCAATATGTTTTATCTAGCTCATCAATTACTAGTAAGTTATAAGGGGGGCTGGACTAGATAGTGTCTCGAGGTCCCTTCCAACCCTTACGTTTCTGTGATTCTGTGATTTATTTGCAAGTCACAAAATAGTTTTGCCTGATCAAAGATGCTAATGAGGTTTTCAACAAATACCAGGCAGACAAAAGCTACCTACTAGGAACCAGAAAGTGTAGTCTGAGTGTGAATGTGATCACATATCGAACCCCCTTAACAACCTCAAAATTGTTCTTGATCTACTGTCACACAGTCGAGCTCCAAAACCACAGCAAGGGGAATACTACCACCTCTTAGGGAGGCAGGCTCACAGCCAGAGAATCAGAGAATCACAGAATCTTAACGGTTGGAAGGGACCTCGAGAGATCATCTAGTCCAACCCCCCTGCAAGAGCACGACCACCGAGAGTAGGTCACACAGGAACTCATTCAGGTGGGTTTTGAACGTCTCCGGAGAAGAAGACTCACTGAGAAGAGCCTGACTCCATCCTCCTGACACCCACCCTTTGCATATTTGTTAACATTAATGAGGTCACCCCTCAATCTGCTCTTCTTTAAGCTGAAGAGCCTCAGCTCCCTCAGCCTTTCATCATAAGGGAGATGCTCCACTCCATCATCTTTGTGGTCCTCCACCGAACTGTCTCCAGCAGCTCCCTGTCCTTCTTGAAACAATGATTCACACAGATTAAATTCTTCCTGTTGGTCAGAGAATACTTTACTACTACTACTACTACTATTATTATTATTATCATCATCATCATCATCATACCTTAACTCCTAGATAAAATGTAACATGCTGAGTGTTTCCTCCTTTTTCTTTCACCGTCCTCAATTACTCATACGTAAAGACTTGTCCTACTCCACCGTATCTCCTCATCTCATAGATACTCAACATATGTACCCTTTAAGAAGGTTTATCTTTAACTCTAGGTTACCAGGATATTTAGAATTTTGATGTGAAAGCCATGAGCTTGTTTGATTTCTACGTAACATGCAGATTCTGCAATACTGAAATATTCATAAAGCAAATCCAACTTCACTGAGAAATACTACAGGTAATTAATGCACAGTTGTCTCCTTTAGTTTGTAGGCAGCATAAAATGACGGCTTCAGGAGATGAGAACCACATTTAAGGACCTTACCTGAGGTTAATGATAGGTTACAGCAAAGGCAATCTTTTCTTGCTTCTGTTTCCAGCTCTGTGAGCATTAACTATCTCTGTATTTCACACACAGCACAGCCAGTTCAGACATGTGCTTGCCCACAGCAATGCCACTCAGCTGACAGGGCTTCCAGGGTGCTGAACCAATGCTGCATATACCATGCAGATATGTCCTCTGCAGACAAATCAAGACTTAGATCAGAAATTTCAAGCTGGGATGTAACTATTGTTACTCAACCATTCCTTGTAGATGTTGGTGGAGACACTGTTCAACTGCTATCACATCACAGGATCAGGAACAGATAGAAACATGCTAATGGCACGGCTGTGACTATTCTGGTTCCTCTAGTAAATCTGCACATACTGTGCATTTCTGTCAAGCAAGTGGAACCTAAACAGCTGAGAGGCAGAAATGTGCTCCTTTTAAAATGGCTTCATGTAGCTTTCTTTTTCTAGGACACAGTTTCACCTATGTCAAGTACACATAATTCTATTTCTACAAAAAGTCACATTGTTAGATACTACTAGTATGAGCAAGTTTCAGCTCATACAAATATGTCCAAAGTTTAAAAAAGTAATTCCTTTCTCTATGTTTTTCTATTTTCAGATCCTCTGTACAATTTTGAGATATGCACTATGCACATGACTATTAAGAATTAAATTTGTCTCTCTCTTAGGATAAACATGAAGCAATTGCCACAGAAATTGTTAGAAGATCAAATTCAGAGTTCCCTTAAAATTGCCAAAAGCTCATTTCTTTGGTATTTCTACTTTGTACATTGTATTGCTGCTAATACTTGCTCTAGAACTGAAATTAGGGAAACGTGCAGTGGCTACTGCAGTACTGAAGAATAGGTATAGATTTGTAAGCTACTTCTATGTCTTGTATTACTCTCTTCTATTTGCAAGTAAAGCCTTCCCTCTTCAGCTTCAGAAGCAAGTTTCCTTAAGTAAAGTTATACATTTGAGTCAAAGAGAATGGGTACTCTTATTAAAAACCTGCCACTTAATAAAAGAGGCTTGTGAAGCCTGTGCAGAGATAAGAAATTTTTCAATGTTGTCTCGCTGAATTTTATAGAGAAGTTATGAACACACTTTAGCTATCTAACACAGCTTAGATCATCTTCCTGTTGGAAATTACTCAGGCAATTATATTAATAAAACCTTCACTTAAAGCATTATCTAGACATTTTTGTCTTAACCTCTTTAAAGATAACTAAAAGTAAATAGTTATTGCCACACATCAGATGTTAACCCACAATATACATTTCTCATCAACAGACATTGTGTATAATTGCAGGGCTAAAGCTTTTCCTTTTCTTCTTTTCTTCTTAATATATTTTGCATACTTATGTAATGTTTTAATAATCAACCCCTCCTTCTAACGTAAAAATGCGAGACAGAAAAGATGACAGGGAAATAAAAGGGGAAATGCATGTAATTTCTGTCATCTTCTAAACGGAGAGCATTTTCATTAAAACCGACAGGCTGTCAGCTGTGACAAAGTGTTGAGTGTTCTGCCTTCTGTACTTCAAAAAGTGTTTAGAAAAGCACCAGGATGGGGATTGACAATCTCTTATTGCCCTGTTGATCTAGGGGAGTGCTTTCTTCTTGAGGCACATTTCATGTAATTGCTTTTGCTTTGCTGTAACAAAGTCCAATTTTTTTTACTCACCAAGTTCATATGACAAATAAGGTTTGTTTTTTTTTTTTAACATCTTTTCAGATAAACTGAAGTTTTTTGCTTGTTTGGCTGTTATTAGGCTTCATGGGAGGAAATCAGAGATGCCTCTTTCACAACAATTAAAAAGAACACTGTCAAAATACAGCTCATATTTCCCTTTCATTACTCCTCCTCGGTAGTGTTTGTGTTAATGCTTTGAAAACTTGATTATAATAATCTCAGCATTTGAATTTCAGAGACATTGAAAGTTTCCATCTTTTTTGGGTTTTGGTGCTTGATGCCTTTGAAAACCTGGCCCAATATCTGTAGTATGAATTTCATTCAGAGAGTTCAAAGGCTGTTAGGAACCCATGCCATTTTTTGCCTTGGTGAGATGGGCAAGCATAGTATGTGGTAGTTTGACCCTGGCTAGATGCCAAGCACCCACCACGCCACTTGATCACCCACCTCCTCAGCAAGCCAGAGAAGGGGAGAAAATAAGACAAATGTCTCGTGGGTTAAGATAAAAGCAGTTTGATATAGAGATAGCAAAGCCACGCGTGCGAGAGAAGCAAAGCGAAGCAGATAAAGCTGTTACTCTCTACTTCCCATCAGCAGCGATGTCCGGCCACCTCCCGAGAAGCAGGGCTTCAGTACGCGTGACGGTTGCTTTTGGAAGGCCCAGAATGAATCTTGCCTCCCCCTCCTGCTCCTCTCCCCCAGTTTATATTACTGAGCTGACGTCATATGGTATGGAATATCTCCTTGGTCAGCCTGGGTCAGCTGTCCCAGCGATGGTCTCTCCCAAGATCGTGCCCACTCACCGCTGTTGGTGAAGGTGGGGGAAGGAATGCTGGAGGGACAGCCTTGATGTTATGCGAGTGGTAGTCATAATATTGATATCAACAACAAGCACAGCACTGCAAGAGCTACTGTGGAAAATCACTAGCATCCCAGACCCACTACAAGTAACATATTATTATTTAATATTGAAATGTTTTACAAATAAGCTTATTGAGATACATGGATCAATGTACACTATTCAGTGGGAAAATAGAGAACAGAATCCATAAATCTTTCTCCAACATCTCATCTGTCGTTAATATATAACTTTGCCTCACAGTGAGACTGGAAAAAAAAATAGATCCAAGGACCATTTAGAGTCATTTATTCCCACCTTTCATGCTTTACCTATTAAATCCTGCACCAAGTCCATAACTGGAAGTTAAGCTATAGCTTTTTTAAAAAGACATTAGTCATGATTAAAGATCCTTGCAAGCAGAGACCATGTGATGCCCCTGGGTAAATTATTCCAATGGTTAATTAATCTCACTTTTGAAAGTTAGTGTATTGTTTGTGGTCTTTCCAGCTTTGACTCCAGCTACTGGATCTTACTGTGCCTTCATTAAAGGTTTCCTCTGCAGCCCATATAAGTACTTACTTAACATGAGGAAATTACCTCTTAAACCATCTTTGTGCTTAATTAGTTATACAGATTGAACTTCCTAAATCATTTACTGTGAATTATTAATATATTGAAATATTCTCATAGTTTTTACCCAGCACATTAACAACTTCTTGAAGTTTGCCTTCAAATTTGGATCATGCACATAAGTTCAGAAATGCTTCTGGTTACAGTGAAGGAAATACATCATCACTCTTCTCCATACTATTTTTCCTTCCACTTATGCATGCAGGAATTACATCTGATCAATGTTAACTTGCTTCAGTTATTCATTGAAAACTGTGATCTCCTTTTCAGTCATAGACTTAGAGTACAGATTTCCCCCATTCTGTAGATACAACCTGTTCTCTGTCTTGACACTAGAATTGGCAGTATGAACTACATGTTCAAATCAGACTTCTTTATCACACAACCTCTCTTCACATCTCACCAAGCCTTTTCACCATTTGCCATTACATCAACATTTGAAAAGATTACATACTTTATCAACATGTCTTTCTGTAACAAAATTTCGTTTATTAATTGAAATCTTAAATTTATGTCTTTATCTGAGATATTCATATACTACTTCAAATGAAGTAGTTTCAAAGCGATGTTTCAAAGTGGGAAGATCCTGAAGAGAACAAGCAAGAGAGGAAGGAAACCAAATCATACCTAGCCTTCACCAACTTCAACTAAGGGCCCCAAATCCAATGACATTTTAGAAACACACTCCTCATATTACTATCTGTTGACCAGTGCCCTAAATAACCTAGTGACTTCATTAAAGATGAGCTATATTAGCAAATCATGTGTTCATTTCTCTAAGTGAGGTCACATTAACAATTACGAAATTGCTCTTATGTAAGGTTTTTAATGCTTTTCATTAGACTGTATAATATCAGACATTAAAATAAAATTTTACAGATCTGAGTAATAAGTTAAAATAATTCTGTTTAGGTTTCCTATGTGAAATTCTTCTCATGTATAATTCATAAGAAAATGTGAACACTTTCCTGTCAAATTGGTGCATAATATTCTTGTATGAAAATGAGAATATTTAAAAATTGTAACGTTCATTATTCTTTTATTACACTCTCTTCCCCCAGCATGCTTGTAGCCTTTAAATAGGGGCAATGTTATCCTCAAGATGGTTCAAAAAATCACATCTGATTTTCACTTTGTTGGAAACACATCTAAGAGCATTATGTTATTGCAGTCTAAATTGGGTTGATAGAAATGAAGAGAACAGATGGCTGTTCTAATCATGTGCCAAATGATAATATAGAACAAATAAACTTTTATCAGCTGTACTTGTCACCTCCACTGGATAGAACTGCTTCTGCTAAGCAAGTCTCTAGCATGACCTGTACACGCAAGAGGATAAACCTCTGTACAGAGCCAAAGGAGTGAGTAACCTGTAACTCAGTTTTATAGTGCTGCTACAACATCATTCTCAAAGCAAAACAATCTGCTGCTCTGGGCATGGAAAATGTGCTAGAAGCAGCCACGCTTCAACTGTGGTCTGATGTCAGAGTCCTGTGAATGCTTTTGATACACAAACCAAAGATTAGATTAAAAGGGGCATGTGGGGTAAGAGGGAGGTAAGGATTTCACTTTACCAAGAACCACTCACATAATGTACTCCACCTACATGAGACACCTGGGGTGTTGCTCACAGTAGGTGGTGTAGATGGTCAAAACATGACTGCGAACAACCTCTTCTCTGCGATGTAGCCAAGCTCACAGGCCCTGCTAGCAGACCTTACAGAGGATAAAACTGACTTTTTTTAGTTCTTCATATTCCCTCAGCTCTGGGCTATACAAATTGCACCTTTGGAGTGTGTTGCCCACTGCCCCTCTACCTGTCAGGGATACAACGGGCAGCTGACTTGCTGGAGAACAAGAATAGGAGGGAAACCACAGCACTTCCCTATAGCCCAGGGGCAATGAGCTTCCTCAATCAATTCCAAAGAAATCAACCCTCCCTTGTGCTACCATCTTCATCCTTCATACACACCTGTTGAACTGAATACTTACTTGCATTACATGGCCTGGTATTTATCAGTCATAGATCTGAGGTTTGGTAATTGGAGAGGTCACCTTGAGTGTGACTCAGTTTCTGGGAGAAAAATTCCAGCACAGTATGATGTCACTCATGAGAAATGAAAGTCTTTGACCTTCTCTTTTTTTTTTTTTTTTTTTGGATGCGATGAAAGAAATAAGCATTAAAGTCATAGGAAGTGGATGTCTTAGGAGAAGGAGGCTGCTGCCATATTTGATGTATTGTTCCAGATTCCTCAAAGCTTGCAGAGACGTATCTCTCTCATAGGACTGAGTTTACAGGTCTGAAGTTTTCTTCAGTTACACAGAAGATAGTTTTCCCTTTCCCTTCTGTTTCGTTTTGTCTTTTCCAGAATTACATTTGGGTATCTATATAACAAGCCAACAGCATCATATGAGGTGTTTTGGTCATTTATGTAGGCACATAATCTGGTTTGGGTTCAATAAAAAATAACTGATATTATCTCTCTACAAAGAATTAAGGACATTTATAAACATTTCCAATACTACAGTTAACATGGTTCAACATACATGGATTCTTAATGTTGTAAAATTTATGTATAACTGACAGTTCGAAACTAAGATTTTTACTTACACCGTCAACCTTTAATCCTCCTCTACAAAGAATTAAGGATATTTATAAACATTTCCAATACTACAGTTAACATGGTTCAACATACATGGATTCTTAATGTTGTAAAATTTATGTATAACTGACAGTTCGAAACTAAGATTTTTACTTACACCGTCACCCTTTAACCCTCCTCTACTTCAGTCAGGTCCCTTCTCAAGAAACATCTATTTTGGTGGCATCTCAGTCTGAAGAAATCTGTTACTGATCAGTTATCCTGCCCCTCTGCCAGTGCAGGTCGGAGCTGCTCAAGGTGTTGTCTGCTGAGTCAGTCATAGCATTACCATAGAAACAAAAGTTGTAGTAGTTTGTTGGGTTCACATTCAGGCAGGATGAGGCCTGAACACAACGGTCAAAAATAAAAGAGGTCCTGAAAGCTGATGGTATCTGTATTCACAGTTTTAGCTGCTTTAAATTCAACTGTAATATGAATTCATTTATGTTTCTGCAATCATAGAATAAGGAAAGATATATGAGCAATATTGCTATTATATGCTATTATATGTGCAATGCTATCTTTTTTTAAATGTTTGCATACAATGATATTGACCATTCTGAAAAACAGCTTGTTAGAGAAACCACACAAATCAGAACACATTTTATTGCCCTCTCTGTGTTTCTGAGGCTGAAAAAATGTACTTCAAGCTAATTGTCCATACTGATTCCACTTATACTCCATTTGCTGTATTCAGGTTTTATAAAGAAGGAATAAATATGCCTTGGTTTCTTTTTTAAATGCATAAATAGAAGCAGGAGACAAATTTTTTTGCGTACACAGACTACATAATATTAATTGTTACTACTTGATGATTGGATAGCGTAAACGCTATAATGTTTACACATAATGTTTACACTTAATTGTTCAGCCTCTTAATCTTTTATGAATACATTAGGTACGAGCAGCTACAGTTCTCTACCTGCTGTTGTTAACTGTCAGTCTTCCAGGATAGTAAATAAAATGGCTATAATCTTTAATGCCACCGTTTTAGATGATTTGGGTCCTTGCACACATTGCTGTAGAAGCTGCTCTCCTTATTTCAGCTCAAAAGCAAGTAGATAATTTTAAATCACTAGTCAGTTTTAGGAGCTCTGATTAAAGAGGATTCAGCTTTACCCATGATATATGGGGCTGTCTAGAGGATTAAAATTTCTTTCAGGCTTTTGCTGATACATCTCAAGTAAATAAATAGCCTGCAGCTGACCAGTGGCTTAACACAGATAAACTTCTTCTTTACTCCTTACAGCATCAAGGAACATAACTCATCTCTCCTTCTATCTGCTTGTAAATTTAAACACAAGCTTGTTAACTAAAGGCAGAACTTTCATCTCTGGTCGAACAGCAGTTGGTCTTTGTTACCATCATCATCTGTGCACCTTGTTTGTAGCTTCAAAATCATTGTATATGCAAAATACATTCAGTTATAGACAATATGATCAGAATAAATCACAGCCTCGCATACACAGAATTGCAAGCACCACCAGGTAGAATTATTTTGATTAACTGCAAATAATCAATATTATGCAACATTAATTAGAGCAGCTGCAGCTCTGTGGCCCCACATATTTAGCCAGATTTATTTTGTAGGTAACTGTGAAGATAATGAAGCGCCTAAACTTGAAGGACCAGTTTTATAAGAAACTTCAAACAGTATTCACTTCCCTTCATAAAAAAATCTATTCAAAATTTCACAAGACATATATGTATTCAGAATTTTTATTTAAGGGATGTGCAGTAACTAACACAAAGTCTTGTGTCATACAGTCTAGTGCACTCATTTCACCTAATGACATTTTGAGAGTGTAAAATACAGGAAATCTAAACAGGTTAATTTTGGTTTTAGAGTAATGACTTGGGAAATAGTTATTGTCTTCCTCAATTTTAAAAAGCAAACCATGTTGTCTTTTAGAACAAAAATATTCAAAATATTAACTGTGAAAAGAAGTATCACCATTAGGATTGAGAGTACAATAATTTGTCCTGTCAACTCTTGGCCAGTGCCTGGGGAACAGAGTCCAGTGAGTAATTTTTAAGAAGAAGAAAAAAGCAATTAATGATGTACATTTCCACCTTTCCAAACAAGGCAACAGCGTCAAGTCTATGGAGTCACTTTTCAACAGACCTATTTAAAAAAATAAATAGAATTTCCCTACCATTAACTGCATACCACTTTTCCTCTAGAAACTTATCCTTTCTCATACATACTGACTTCCACTGTGAACATGCCCAGCTATGGACTATGATAGGAACCTACTTCCATCACGGGTTTACACTTCCACAAAAAGGAAAAACAGCAAGTGATTGTTGCATTAGATGAGTTGCACATATAATCAAGTTTGCTGGATTAAAAAATTATGACCCACTGATTTTATATTGGAATAACTGCAAGCAATTCCTGAGAATCTGATCCCAGACAGTATTGCATTAGCATACAGGGATTTAGCATGCATGTAGACCTCACTTTTTGTGGGTTACGACTTTTTATAATTCTTAAAACATTTTAGTAATAAGAAACATTTTGAATATGAGTTATAACGTTGTAAGTAAGTAGATACAGTACTTCTGGCTTCCACAATTTAAAAGGGATATGAAGGTCCTTGAATGTTTCCAGAGAAGGGCAACAAAAGCAGTTATAGAACTGGAAGAAACGTCTTATGCTAAGGACTATGGGCTTGTCTAGTTTGGAGAAAAACAGGTTGAGGGGCAACCTCATGGGTCTCTACAGCTTCCTGAGGAGGGGAAGAGGAGAGTGAGGTGCTGACATCTTCTCTCAAAGATCCAGTGATAGGATGTGTGAGAATGTTCAAAGGTCTGTCAGGAGAGGTTTAGACTGGGCATTGGGAAGCATTTCTTTACCAAGAATACTGTAACAGGTTTCCTAGAGAGGTGGTCAATGTTTCAAGCCTGACAGTGTTTAAAAGGCATTTGGACAATGCTTTTAATAACATCCCCATTAACTTTAGGTCAGCCTCAAACTGCTCAGACAGTAGGACTACGTGATCACTGTAGGTCCCTTCCAGCTGAAATACTCTGATCTGGTCTGGTCTGGTCTGTTCTATACAGTCATGTTGTTTTCTGTGCTTTGTCAAGGTAGACTCTTTGTTGACATCTTTGGCAAATTAAAGAATAAAGAATAAAAAGGGTTCAGTAAATATGACTTTTCAGCATTAATTAAATTTACAGTATGTTTTATGCTGAGCATCAACTAAAGATTATGGGCTATTTCAATACAACTCAATTTCAAAGATGTATTTCAGATAAAGTCAGGAAGGATGTGTAGTTCCAGACCTTCTCACAAAGATTTTGATTCTGTGCTATTACTTTCTTTACATTGGCAGTATGAAGAAAAATATATTGTAAGCACAATAAACATTGTTCCTTTAGAATAGAAGTTTTTAAATTGCCTTATCTAACTGCTCAGAGAATCATGACTTGGGAAACTTTCCAGACACCAGGAATGTAATTGAAATATGCCCAAATACATTTCTCAGGTTATTTTCCTAATTTATCTATTTTTTAATTATCAGGAAATTGGGGCACTGTAAAGCTGATTGTTTTGCCTGATGTTAACTTGAATGCTTGGAAACCTTGTATCCCATTTCTGGGATCTGAGTACAAAAGCAGCCTTTCCTGTTCCTTATTTTACATGCTATGCCTGAAGACCAGACAGATACTATTCGACTTTTTGTGTAGATATGCAAGAATGACATAAAAAAAACCCCTATCATTCTATGATTCTATGAAAATGTCCCTAGCATTGAATTTGTCTAGTTTGAATATGCAAACTTCTGTGAGCTAACTTTTACTACTACTCTACTACTTGAATTGCCAGAGTTTACAAGCATGCTCTACCTGTTGTTTGGGGATTTTCTGTGTACTGTTGCTTATTTTGTATGAAGATATCAGAATAAATTATCTTGAATATATAGCTTTTTGCCAGACTAATATTTCAGGCAAGCCTGCTTGTAAACAGGCTTCTCCCTTGCACAGAGTCTTCCTGTACTTAAGAACGGAATTAGTTTGACAAATGACAGAAAGCATCTATTTTGTTAACAGCTCTGGTTTAGGGTTGCAAGGCATCATTTATTAAGTAATGAGAACACTATGAGGTGTTTTTTTGTATCTTTTGAATTATGAATGTTAAGAAAACAGAGGTATATAACTAACTACTGCAAAATCATATTCTAAATTTTGTACTGTGGTTGAAAGTTACAGAAATCAATTTTTTCCAGTATAAAAACTTATTTTTGGAGAAGCATAGCATTAGATTAAAAACTAAATTAAAAAAAAAAATGGCAAATTAGAGATCAACATTGCCAGGACTCTAAGCAGCCTTCTTGAAGAGTCATTCTCTTTATCTCCACAGACCATTAAACAACATTTTGAGTCACAGAGTGACCTTGTTTGTCCACATGATATGATATTAACAGCAATGGACTTGACCATGCTAATAACATTTATACATGAATCTATATAATCTATACAATTGATATTTTTTGCATTTACAGAAAATGCAAGCATTGTGAAGTTGCTTAAGAAGGACTCATTTGACAGACATGTCTAGCACGTTCAGTCAATCCAAGATGTGCAGAATTAAGTACATTGCAACGACGATCAGTGCATCTACAGTATTAAGTAAGAAACTTTTATGACTTGTTGCACAATTATGGGTCCAACTGCATGCACAGAATTTTTCTTTAATGGATTAGGATATCACCTTCAAGTAGTGGAGCATTATAAAATCTGTGAACTATATATGAGTGTCTTATTTAAGACATCAGAATATGGCTTAAAAGGGATTTAAGATCAGGTACCAGTGGTCTGTTGTTCTTACTTGTGCATTGGAATTGACTGGAAAGAGATGCAATTTTCTGTAAACAGTGCTTTAAATGTATCAGGTCTATAAGTACTTTTTTTTGGACAAATTTATGCAAAGCAAGAATATTCACACATTTTGCTTCAATATACTTTTTTTTTTCTTGAGAAAACAGAGTGCAGTTTCGGGGACTTGACATTTTATGAAAGCATTCAAAACATGTTAGTGTCACTTAGATAAGAACATTTAAAAATAATCATCTTTAATTTTCAAAACAGGCAGCAAAAATAATGAAGGGAAAGCTGTGAACTAAAACTATTTTTCTTCCCTTTTCTTGATATTCAACTTTAATCTGGGTATACTATTTTATGCAGCCAATGGCTTAGGAATGTGAACAGCCATAAATGAAACTTATAAAAAGAAAATTAATGTAGCAAAATCTGACAGTTGTATGGCATTTATTCTAAGCAAATTCTGCATTGGTTCAATCTCTCAAGCAACTGTTATTTGGGTCAACGTTTTTGCATTCACAGTTCACAGTCTTATCTCTCAAGAGAAATCCAATTTTTCTTCACTTCAATTCCCTTAGGCAGAGCCTCAAGTTTGTATCACTGACCCTAGGATTTGCATTCTACACCATGTCCACAGTTGAGACACAGTATCTCCCTCTCTAGAGCATTTTCATTAAAAAAGATGGTACATATATGCAGTTTCTGTAAATTGAGCCTTGTTGACTTTGCTTTCTGGAGCAAAGGGAGTATTGTACAAAGCACAGCACACTGCAGAGCAAAGACCACTGAACATAGGAGAAAAAAAATCCAAAAGATCCAAAAGTCAATATGCGATGTTTCATTTCCCTTTCTTTCTGACAGTAGCACCGGTCCCAGAGCCTAGTAAGAAGCAGTTCAATAATAACGATCTAAGACTGGTCTTCAATAGAGACTCAACAGCTGACAGCTCTTCTGTTCAAACTGACAGGAACACAAAGAAAGGCTTGAATAATTAATTGTAAATGGTTGGATGTGATCTGATTGTGTGACCAACCGTTACATTGACTTGCTTTGACCTAATCTTTTAAAATGAGGTATTAAACCTGAAAGTCTTCTACACTTTTTTTCTTAGTACCCAGCTAGCTCTTCTTCTGTGACACAGTCTGCAGAGTATACACAGGAGAAGATAGGTGTCAAAGGAGAGACCTGATCTCACTTGAATGGCTAGGAATCTGCACCGCAAGCCTGCTTAGTCTCTGTACAAAGTACATTTAAATTCTACTATACAGATGCAGTCATCAAAAACAACAAGGGTGGGGAAAGAAAGTGACATTATCAAAAGTAATATCTATTGACTAATTAATTTCTTCTTGCCTTTAAAAAAAAAAAAAAAAGTTAAAGGAAAAGCTAGCCTTTCTCAAGTTCTGAGATACTTTTTAGTCAAGGTCTCCTAGAGTAATTTTTGTGATCATTTAGAGGCAAACTATGAGATTAACAGAATTTCAAACATAAACTGGATTTGTATTTTTTAGGGATATTTTATTTCAAAATGCGTAACTTCAACATTGTCTTTTAGCTCAGATGCTGCTTTTTCTGCAGCAGCAACCCTTCACCATTCACTATATTTGGGTAACAGAACTAGCAGATAAAGAGTAATTCCTGGTTGCTAAAGTTTATACAGATCTTTTAACATGAGGAGGAAATAGCTCTATTTTAGGCCATCCAAAGTCTATGAATGTGTAGTTAAATAATGATTCTATGTTTTGAATTTGTTACAGTTAACTGGTAAACACTTGCTAGAGTGTATCTTGGGAACCTGAGATTTTTCCAGTGGTTAATACCAAATACTTTCTGTAAGACTCAGACTTCTTATTCAGGCAAAAATCTCCCAGAGTTTTACTGTGTATCAGAAGGCTCAGTGACAGAAGAGTACATATTTTAAAGTTTGTTTGATAGTCTGTCTTCTGAACAACAGATGCTGCTTAAATTAATGAAAGACAATATGATTGTTCAGTTCTTGTTATCTCACTGTATACTAGTCCCAGCTTAACACTGCACCAAAGCACACAGTGAATAGAATTGAAACAGTCTCCAGTGTTTAATTATATAAAAATTTCTATCTTTTCTCAAAATATTATTTATATTTAAGTCTAATACTAGCTTTCAAAAGACAGAAAGTTTTCAAAAAGAAACTAGAATACATAGAACACACCTTTAATAAGATGATAAAATTTTCAAATTACCTTCATTCTTCCTCACATTTAAAATAATATTCTGTGGAGATGCATCACTATCTCTTACTGGAGTGTACTCTGTGGTACATATTAGAGTTGCTGAAAAAAGTATGTGCCAAAACTTTTAGGACCAATATTTGCTTAGACTACAACCTCAGTTAAATATTTATATATTAATCTTTAGTTTTATGTAAGAAAGTATTCCATATATGCATGTGTGCACATGCATGTCTTCATGCAGGTGATAAATAATAGAAGGTATCTCTATGATAAATTATAGATGAAATGTATAATATATGAACTAAAGTTAACAACAGGAAAAACCTTTCACACACAAGAAGCTGGAAGGAGGAATTCAGCAAAGTACTACTACCTGCTGGAGGGATGTGTTAAACAATTAACATTTTAGTTCAGGAAAAATAGACCTGAAGATTTCATAACTGTGTAGTTTTTTCTGCTCAGTTTATGGAAATATTTTCTATCAAAGTAATTTAAAAAAAAAGAAATAATGTTGAAAATTAAGCAGGATTCAGGGAAGAGCTGCAGAAATGATTCAGGGACTAGATGATCTCTAAAGGTCTCTTCCAAACCCTATCATTCTATGATTCTATAACTCTATGATTCTATGAAGAGCTGGAGGCCTAGTTTTGCAGTGGCAGCTTTAAGAGCCAAAGATCTTAGGTTATGAAAAAGAGCATATAAAGAGACATAACAAAAGCCTGAAGAATGAGAAAGAACACTTCTAAATTAGCAGGTCAAGACATAACAGCATACTCTATCAGAATCTGAAAAGTAAATTAATTGAGAAAATCTAAGTAATAGGTTATTGACAAAAAATACTGCAGTTCATGCAGAAATTGTAATGTAGGCATAAGAACACGGAAGTTCAAAACAGTTTAAAAGATTATTTAGACAAAAATAAAAGCAGAACATTTTTCTTTCCTATGAGAATTTGCAGGACCTGTAGGAATTAGATACTTTGCTATGGCAGAGTTAGAGTGAACTACTACTGAAATTCTGGTCTCATAATCTCTGTTATAGCAGCCCAGACCCTTTATTTGTATGCCTGGAAGACAGCTGGGGAGCACAGCATTACAGGGCAGCTGCCTTTGGATGTGTCTGTTTATGCATGTGAAGCCAGCTAATAATTTGAAGAAACTTGCCTTTGCTTTCTAATTTCAATTAATAAAAATTTTACAATGAAATTATCATTGCTGGACACATCTGTCCTGTGCTAAAAAGCCTCTGAGAACAGAAATTCCTAGAATGAATAAGCAACCATTTCTCTATCATTACTTCTGAGTTCCTGACCAGATCGAGTGTGCTGCACTCATATAAAAATATCAGAACAATCTAAAATAGTCCGAGGTCTGAAAGAACCATCACCTTTCAAGAAATTAATAGACTAAATATAAAAAAACACAACAGTGACAAACTTGCTCACACAGAAAAATACTTTGTCTCAACAGTTGCTGATAGACTGATTCAAACATAATGCACACCAATCGTCAATAAAATTTCTTCTGATACTTGGAAGAGCAAGGGTGAGAAATTATGTTAGTTTTAGATCTAAGTCTTCTTCATAGTCCTCCTAATTTCAATAATTCTTGGTTTCAGTTTGGATTAGGACCTAATCTATATTGGAAAATTAGTAGAGGTGCTTTTAATTTCCTACTACTGATTCTGTAAGAATTTCTTCTCTTTCAACTTATAATTACTTTTCATGTTAATATAAACCCTATATTTTTCACATTTTTTCACATTGCTCCATATCATATTTTCATGGAGAAGTGGTTACAGATGTCTAAGAATGTGTGCAAATGCACATTTAAAAAATACTTTGTGCTTAATTTATTTTCTAAAAAAAAGTCCTTGATGTTTGCTGTTTAATATTAGCTCTTAACATTGGCTCTGGATGTGGAGAAGTTTTATTTTGAAACTATGAGATCATTTATTTACTTTTACTCTCTGTTTCACAATAAACCTGATTAAGAAAACATTTTGGAATACAGTTTCCAGCTCAGGATTTTTCTATGTTTAAATTAGAGATTAAAATTAAACTGAAATTAGGAATTGAATGTGTGGATATTCAATTGCAATCTTTAGGCTTGAAGTAATTTAAATCTAGGGAAATCAGGAAGAAGACCAGTTCTCATTAATAATGTCAAGTATGCATACTGCAATCTTGTGCCTGTAGTATCCACTTCAAAAAATGTGACAAACCCAAAGAGGAGGCATAAATGAGCTGCCGTCTTTCTCAAATTTACTTACAAAGGCTGACAGAAGAAACACTACATGAACCGATACTCCTCTACCTTGTCTCTGTTCCTTTCCCTTGGTTTTAAGAGCAGCATTATTACTCTGTTCAATTTGAGGGTGAAAAGAGCAATATTCGTGAAAATAAAGAGAAAGTTGCAAGTGAATAAAGTGACTATAAAGTGACCAATGAAATCGAGGTCTATCAATCTACAGGTATAGAGAAACAGGAGTATGGCTGTATGGATGGATGACAGGACAACTGTGAGTTACCAGGGAGACAAAGCCATGAGAGAATCTAATAGGATTTGAAGATAAAACAGGTAAGGAGTTTTGATAGATGCAGGGAAGCAGTAGTACCACTGATCAAGATGCAGGCAAGAGCTCATTTAGGGCATCATCTCTAATCCAACTTGACTCTGTTTACAAAGGACTTCTCAAATAAGAAAAAAAATAAAACCCAGCCATTTAAGTGCTTAGAGAAAAAGATAATCTATTCTCAAAAAAAAAAAAAAAAGGTTTTTTTAATGATACTAAAGTTCCTAAACAAATGTGTCAATAATAATATTACAGTAAATAACGAAATAAATATGTTTCAGTGTATATACCAGGGAGACAGAAGAATTATTCCATTTAAAGAGCATTACTGGAATGAGATTTAATGACTTTGAATTACCCAGTAATAAAACTTAGTCTAGACATTTGGAGAAGATTAGAAAAAGATTGGGAGAAGATAGAGAGTCTCAGGCTCTCCAGGGAAATCTACTTGTTTCAATATGGAGACTGAGACAGAGATGGAAGTGACTGTGTAGCATGATCTGGGAGTTTGGTAAGCTTATGAAGTAAAGCTTTGGGTGTTAAATTGAAGGGGAAAAAAGGCATTTGTTAATGTTTTACAGCACACGTTGTATCATATTTTGTTGATCCTATGATTCAGATCATTAACTGTAACGTTTGGGAAGATTTCTTTCCCTAGACTCTTCGATCTATCATCTCCTGAGTACAGAGCAAGTTGCTTCCCTGTGCAGCAAGGTGTTAGGCAGAAAGCAACAATATTCTACAGACAAAGGCTTAGAAAAACCTAAAGTGCTTAGTCAGCATCTGTTGATTGAAGTCTCATGATTAAAGACAGTCTCCTAGTTTGGGAACAATACAGAACTATGATACAAGTAGACTGTCAAGGTCCACTGGGCTTATAACTTTTCTCCGCATCACATGGAAGCTTTTTAATGAAAGCGCTATCCTGCCACTTTTTCATCCCTCCTTTTCATTGTGTCACATTGTTTTAGGTTGGTGTGTTCTTTTGTTTTCTTTGGGTTTTTAGATTTTCAGATTCTGTATTACACAAGTTTTATGACCATTTTAGAGAATACTTTTTGGTTTGTGGAGTTTTTTTTGGGGGGGAGATTAAGACTACATGTCCTGTGGACTCTTCAGTATTATGTTCTTAAGTTCATGGAACTGAACTTGATGACCCAGGTCATTCATTTCCTAAATTCTAATGGAAGCTGCAGTTACTTTTTGCTTTTATGTCCCAATTTCAAATGAGTTTCTGACCATGGAAGGTTTCACAGCTGAGAATAAAGCAAAAGATCAATTTTCTTGTTCCTGTGAAGGCTTGTTTACCCTTTAGAGTTCTGTGCAAGGAACTATAAGGATAAAACCCTTTTGGAACTTGGTTGAGGACCTTCACTTTCTAAGAAAAAAAAAAGATGAATGTGTAATTGGACATAGCTTTTGCATTTATTTGCAGTAACTTAACAGTGATGCACCCTAAAAAGAGAAAATTAAATCAGCTAGTACTTCTTGCAAATAAGTATAGGATCCTCACATGAAGATTATACTGTAAGTTCACATGCAATTAAAGTACTACATCTTACCTTGTAAAACTACAGGGTTTGTCTTGCCACCAAAGGAGCCTATACACAATAAAAACCTTTACTTTTGTAACAATGTACAGTTTGGATACTGTGGTTATTTTTGTCCCACTGTTAGTAAAAAAAACAGCCACCAGAATAATTTCACTGGACAGGAATTAAACTCAGTGTTCTTAGCACAGTTGTCTTGATTTTCAGACACCTTTAAGAAGTAGTTAGAATAAAGCATACTAATCACAAATTATATGTATGTAAAGTGCTCTTCAAACTGTTACAAAACTACAATACTACTGTTTTTATATCTAATGGTAATACCAATAAAATCCCCAATAAGCTAATGCAAATTTCCCAACTTTGAAGATCTGTGTCACATAAACTGAACATACACCAGTGTAGCGAGCTTACTGTTATAATGGACAACAAATAAACGTAGAAAGTGAGAGACAATAATTTACTATTTCTTTTGTATCACAGGGTGGAAGGGAAATTCTGGGCAAGTAGTGAAGCAGCTATGTTCCCAAAAGGCAGTAATAATGTGGTGTAAAGTAGCATAGATCTTAAGGGTATGATGGGATAAGAACAACTTAAACTAGCTGAAGATCTGCCTTTAGAGTAATAGGTTATTTTAGTAAATGGTTATTTGTAGAAGTTAGGTCAGCAAAAAAATTCTAAGGGTTTTTCTTTCCTTGATTTTCATTAAAGTTCTCTCTGTATGAGAGCTATCTTGCCAGAAAAGAGTACTAAAACTACTGATATATATCAATGGCCACAACAACTTGCTCGTGACTGTAAGAATCCATGCTTCAGGCTACTAAGAAATATAATTAATGGAAAACAAAACTAGTATTATTTTTTAAAATTCCACTATACCACCAGAGAAAGTTAAAACATATTTCCAGTCTATTCACAGATATTTAGACCTATTGGTTAGTAATAACTAATGCCACTGCATTTGCTGGAAGTACAGGTGAATACTCGATGAAGCAGAAGTCAGTGCATCTCATCACATGATGAACCTCAGAAATAAGTATTACAAAAGAGAAGCTTGTTCTTCAAGTTTACTTGGAATTGCGGAGAAACAGAGCACAGGGGAAAACAGACTGTAAAATATCATATTTATCCAGTCAAACCAATAACAGGAAGTATTGATATGAGTGATTCCAAAATTTCCTAAGGGATTCTTGAACAACATTCATTGTTTCTCTCTCACATACACAGTCAGTTCCCTGAAAACTGAAATCTACAGATTGCCTTGATAAAAAGGGAATCTACTGGGGATATTTCCTCTGGAAGAACACACTCTTCCACTCAGAATCTTCAGAACAAAACTGTAAACTATGCAAAGTGGATGATCATAAAAAGATTTAGATCTTATGAGGTGCTAGTGTAAATCAATATGTAATGTCCCAGGAGTTCACCCTCTAAAGTTGGAGAGAATAACGACTCACAAAGGTAAGATTTTTAAAGAAAGAAAATGGTCTCAACAGTTCACAGGCGACTAACCTTGCTTCATTCAATGGCAATATTCCAATTTGCTAATCACTGCTACTTTGAAAATACTTCACATTCCATACATCAGAAAGTAAAATGTTATTACATGTTGTATATAATGCCATAGCTCCTTTGTGCTGAAAGCCTGTACTGTTCCCCAAACCATTCCCTACAAGTAATATAATACCTGCAAGTCCCTCCAACATTGCTCTTGGCAACAGGGAACACAGGTAAAGCTAAGACTTTGAGAACAAAGCATGCCATGAAATAGTCATAATGCCTACAATTAAGTTGATGTCCTGTTGAGCATTATGATTTCCAAAAATCTTATTTGTATTACAAATCATTTTGAAATGGAAGTATTCAGAAATCATTAATATTTTAAATATTCTTGACCTTAGATCTAGATAAGTCACTGACCTAGTTTGGTTTCATTTTTCAGCTACTCCAATAAGTTTTGCTCAGAAAGTAACCAAATGGAAAAAGATAAGAAGTTCTTCCCAGATTTTATATGAGAGAGAATAGAGCGGATGTTACTTTTACTTTTAAGGAGTTATGGCCATCCATAAGCTCTACCACTTGCCACTAGAAGAGAAGGACAATAAAGATTTTGTAAACTTTGCATCCACACACAGCAAGCAGAAAGTGGATTCTATTCCCCAACATCCTTCTGCTGGTTAACACTGCTTTGACTGTGTCTTCCTTAATATTGGTAATGAGTTAGGATTTAGCAGGTTTTAAGACTTAGTCCTATGTAACTATAAATAGAAAATGAACCCTAGAAGAGTCCATAAGGATCATCCAAATCTTAAGTAAAAATTAAATGTACTCCTTGTCTGTATGAAGCTTATTCCTTAAATCTGCTTTTTTTTTTTTTTTTTTCTTCTGGATACCGTGATTCTCTTGACTAAGTATGCAATTCTTTTTTTTCCTATGCTTTGAACTTACTGGGAGGAGGTAAAAAATATTGGCATCTACAAAGCGATTGACTGTGCAGCCTGATCATTTGCTAAGCATTATTAAAAGCTCCCTGAAATCACTCCAGTGTATTGCCCTTTACAAGCCATCAACCATCAATTCAGGCCGTCAAATGCGATTACCAGCACTCTTGCTGAAGCTACTTCCAAGCCATTAGTCTGATCGAAAAGCTGTGTCTTTTTTTTTTTTCCCGAAGTTCATGTAAATCTACCCTATGAGTGCTTCTGTGTTTATGTGTCGATTCATTACACTTTTGAATAGCATTTATGGTGTTAAATCTCCAAGACAAATCAGAAATCATCATTATTTAAGGAAACTTTTTCAAAGATACACTCCCATGTGCACCTCTCTTACAGACACGTCTATCCATCATGTATTTCAAATGTACTTATTCTGATAGTTATGTGCAAAACACATTTACTGGCAGTTGCTTGGAAAAGTACAATTAGACTGGAATCAAACTGTGCTACCAGTAGCTACCAGTAACTACCAAGCGTCCTATTATAAAGTATGTTGTGACTACTTTTGCACTTCTGTTTGACCCGGGGTGTATGAGATGACTCCCAAACAACATTCATCAAGAACCATATGAAATGCATTGCAGAGAAGTGGTAAACAGTTTATATTTACCACGTATTGATTTGAGGAAATCAAACTCCGCACATGTATGATTTTCAGCACAGAATTATGATTGAACCTAGATGTTGACTCTTCTTTCAGCCCAGCCTTCACTCCAAGAACATACAAAATTGCAAACATGTACAGCTCACACAGGAATATTGATAAATATTGAGCTGAGATAGTCAGGACTAGCCACCAAACATAAAATGTATTCTTTATTTTTTATCAAGCTAGGTACTCACTGGAACAGTCTCACCAGGAAAATGGTAGAGACCCTGTCACTGGAGTCTTTCAAAATACAATAGGACAGGGTGCTACATAATCTCAACTTGGCTTCCTTTCTCACAAAACTTTAGACCAGATGATTTTTCAAGGTCCCTTCCAACCTGGCGTATTCTATGAAACAGTCTCTACATGCTGAGATATCTCAGTACAAGGCATTTTTAGTCTGCTGGGAAAATAAAAAAAAAGGTGGAGAAGGACAGATTGTCTTTATGAGGTCCTTCCTCTTCAAGAGTGATAATGAAATAGCACATCTGTGCTCCTCCCTCTCACAGTTCTTTGGAATGAAAATGGCCATTATCAGCACAGCTTCAGGGCATATCAGAACACTCTATTCTTCAAAAAGTGTATTTCATTTAATGACACAGTTTATATATATTTCAGATGTACACACATTGATCAGCTTGTTAGGGCTTGTATTCCTTCGCCATCTTGTGTCAAACATAACCAATGAACAATCCTACTCTACTCATGGTCCCTGTTTGAAAGGATGATCCTTAGGACATCTTGACCTGTATACTGCTATCTAGATGCTGACATATGAATACATGACCTTGAAGAGTGGAGTATTACAATTACCTTGAAAACTTTCTAAGCGCATCACTTGTAAAGATGTGGAGGTACAGATTTAGGTGCCTGACTTGGCTACGCAGACTTGTAAATGCCAGTGGATGACTCTTCAGCATGCACTGACAGATCCATTCACAACATGTATGTGTGTGTGTGAAGTTGAACATATCCCACTTGCTTAGTTTCCTCTTGACTAAAAATGCAAGAAAAAGATAATTTAAGAAATACTGTTATAGAACATAATCTCTCGGACATGTTACCATCTCCTTCTATTGTACAATTGAGCAAATGATCAACTTTTCATTTACTTGTGTGGGCAGTGTCTTTCACGTGGCTTTTCATTCTATAATTAGAACATAATATGCCAAGAGTATTTATCATCACCTGATTGAGGAACCAAAACAAATCCTCACAAAATGAAGAGGTTCTGTAGCAATAACAGGAGAAGAAAACATTATAAATGCAAGAAAGCTGGATAGATAGGTAACAAGATGCTCCATTCCCTGCAAATAATTTATAACAAATCATTTATTTATCCAATTGTGCTGGTTTTTGTGCTCACAATGCATTAGCAAGATCTCACATTCCTAGAATCTACCCTTTCCTTGAAATTATTCATGATTTTTCCCCTTGAAAGATAAAATGGTTTATCTTCTTTCTTTTTCAAAAATATTTTTACCATATTTGAAAATTATGTAGAAAAATATTTAAACTAGACTTTATTTGAGCTTTAGAGTGCTGAAAACTTATTTAGATCTTAACTTTGTGGCATAATTTTTCTTAACTGGTTTTTTTTAAGGATATATTTCCAAGCTATACACTTCTCTCATCCTATATGGGTATTTAAGATTTATTCCACTCCGATTTTAAGCAAATCAGATATCTAAGTAGCACATATCTCTAAGTCATGGTAAAAGTATTCATCAGTGGGTATCTTCTATATTTGTCTGTCAATTTTAAGTTCTTCTTCTATTCTTGTACTTATTAGTTTGCTCTTTGACATACATCACATCCTATGTATCTGAGAGCACAGCAGGTTGCTCATAGAGCAAATATGGCTTCCCTTGGGCTAGGTGAACTCTAGCTCTGGTTACCAGCAGAAACTTCGTTCAGAATGATCAAAGGTATCTAAGAAACACATCCTCAGCTTTTCAAAACAAGAGCTGAACATAATGAGATCCATTCAAGAGTGCTGAGGGAGCTGGCTGATGTGGTTGCTAAGCTGCTCTCCATCATTTTTGAACAATCATGGAGGACACATGAGGTGCCTGAGGACTAGAGAAAGGCCAATGTCACTCCAGTCTTCAAAAAGGGCAGGAAGGATGACCCAGGAAAACTACAGGCTGGTCAGCCTCATCTCCATCCCTGGAAAGGTGATGGAACAACTCATCCTGAATGTTATCACTGAACATATGAAGGAAAGGATGGTTATCATGGGGAGTCAACATGGATTCACCAAGGGCAAATCCTGTTTGACCAACTTGATAGCCCTCTATGAGGGTATAACCAGCTGGCTAGATGAGGGGAGAGACATTTTTTCCCTTTTACTGAGGCCTTTTGTATCTGTTTTAACCAGAATCTTCTCTTTACTAAATTCATTTCTATTCAGATTAATCGTTGCTTCTGCACGTGAAGCTTACCTTGCATGAAGGAATCCCTCTAAGAAATACAATATCAGGGTATCTTCCTTTCTATTCTAATGCCCAGACATTTTCCCAGTTTTCAAATACACTTTGCTTTAGGGTTGTTAGAAAGGACTGTGGACACTCATTGCAGGAAATGCAGTTCAACACTACTATTCTGACATAAGACATAGTGTCATATCTAGGCAGTGTATCACAGATACCTAAATCAAACAGAAGACCTACTTCTCTTCAGCTGACTGCATAGAGAGCCACATTTTAATAGTCATGTATTGGTAACTTTCTTTAGCTGCTTAGTATCAGTAACTGACTTACTTGCTATTAGTTAGAGCACCTGAATTAGGCATTGGCATAAGGCAGTAATCCTAAAATTTAGTGGTTAAGAACTCACCTAAACATGTCCCTTTGTATAAGCAGTTATCATAGCTGGACAGTGTCATGGGGCACAAAACAAGCACTTCAGAGCCTGAAACAAAAGGATTCTACTCTAAAGATTCTCCTGAGGGCTTATCATGGTTTTGCCCAGCCAGCAATGAAGAACCATGACAGTCTTTTTCTCACTGCCCCCCATCCACCTCCACCCTCCTTCCGACAATGGAGGCCCCAGTGAGATGGAAGAGAAAAAAAAGATAACCAAGGATGTTGTGGATTGAGAGAAGGGCAGAGATGGCTCACTACCAATTATAGTTCCAGGCAAACAGACTCCACTAGTCAACTTAGAGAGGAAAGCAGGAAAGTTTACCTACCTACAAGAGACAGAACAGAACAAAAAAGCAAAACAGAGCAGGATGATGAGAAAAATGCAACCAGCACTTTAAGATCTCCCTCCCACATCCCTCCTTTCTTCCCAGGCTCAGCTCATTGCTCCCGAGATCGCTGTCTCCTCACTCCTCAATGGCTCAGGGGGGTAGGGAATGGGGAATGTGGTCAGTCTCTCACAGATGGTTTCTGCCGCTTCTCTCTTCTCAGCGGAGGAAGACTCCTTGCATTCTTTCCCTGCTCCAATATGGAGTCCTTAACGAACTTTTCTGGTGTGGGCTCTTCCCAGCAGCTACAGCTTCTGCCAATACAGCGTCCCTCCCATGGGACACAGCCTCTTCTGGGCATAGTCACTACTCCTGGCACAGGGTCTTTTACAAAGTGTAAACAAATTTCTGCTTCACCAGTCCTCTCCACAGAATGCAGGGGGGTCTCTGCTCCAGCACACCTCCTCCTCTCTTTCCTCACTGAGCTGGGAGTCTACATGGTCACTTGTCTTTCTCTTCCAACTCCTTGCACCATCACTAGTTGGAAAAGAAAGAAGGAAAGCAGGAAGGAACAGGGAGAACTCTCCTCTTCTAGCTTCTTGTTCCTAAAAACTGATTTTGGAGGTGCCCAACTGGCTCAGCCTCAGAAGTGGGTCTGACCCAGAACTGGGGAGCGTTTTGAGCAACTTCTTACAGGAGCCATCTTTACATCCCCTTCTCCATTATCAGAAATGGCTCCACACAAAACTATGACAGGGTTATAAAGCAAAAAATGACAAGGTCTGAGTACTTTTAGCAACAATATGTGAGTTGATGTCAATGGGTTATACAGCTGGTTGAAAAGTCAAGGGGAAAGACAGCATATTCAGAATGTTTTCTTACATGTTTTTTAACTTTTTTTCACTTACTCTCAGTGCTCCTCTTTTTATACTACATATACTAAGCTACATATATTTTATAAAATCCATATTTGCCAAATATAATGTCTTTTCCTCAGAAATGCTGCTCAGAAAGAGAATGTGCACAAAGCACATATTAAATTGACATATGCTACCAAAGGGAAAGAGAAGAGGAAAAGCAGCAGATCTTCTGAATTTTTATTCCTGTATGTTTTTTTGTGATATTGCATATAAAGATGATATAGGTTTATGAATAAACTAACCGTCGATACAGCAATTAAGACATGCAAGCACAGGCAGTTTTTAGATCTGGTAGCCAAAAATCTCATATCTTTGCATCATCAAAAGACTGACAACTGTTTTAAAGACTGTATCCTGAAAATCAGGAATAATGCAGCATAATGCGCTTTTATCTCCTTCTACCAAAAATAATATCATATTCCAAGTAAACTAATTTACAGTCAGAGGCTAAAAATCTCAGAAGAAATCCAGTCTTAGCACTGCAAATAGTTAAGCAGGATATACGAGAAATGTGGGAATTTCAGAAGTTTAATATTTAGAGAATACTTAATTTTTGGTAAAATTATTTCCAAAGTCATTGAACTGCTAGGAAGACTGATGTAACAATGGCATAACCATTTCTAATTTTGCTATCGAGATTGAAAATAAATTAGTTAAATGATGACATTTTAAAAAAAGATCAAGCTGGTACTTATACTATTTTAATACTACATGTCCACAGCAATGTCATGTTTTTTATCTATATAAGAATTTACAGCAAAATGGAAGAATTTGCTATTTCAGTGCTTAACAGCTGAAGCAATCTTCCTGTGGTTTTAAAACCAAAGGCTCGGTAGTTATAAACTTTACATCTTTTCTACCATTTTATTATATGTCAGTTGATATTTTCCTCCACAGTGAGTCTTCAGACTACCAGCAGTGTTCTGAAATGTTATTGTAAAGAATTTTTCTTTTCTACATAAGGATTTATACCACAGGGCACCTCAGGCTATGCTGAAAATATGCATTAGGGGCATGTTGTTTCACACTTCAAGATCATAATCAAGCTCCTTTTCCAAGGAAAGACCACTGAGGCAGGTAAAGGGTGACAATTACAGGCACTTGGGTATCACCTTGATTTGGAGTCAGTGACACAAGGGCATGCAATTGGACACAGGAGCTCAGAAAAACTCTTATCATCATGCATAACACAACACAAAAGCCAACACAATACAGATAGCTGATTTCAGCAATAAGTTGCAATAAACTAGTTTATTTGTAAGCCAAAGACTGGAAGAGCTACTTTATGTGTGCCTGTGCCTGGCTGCTAGAAGGTCTTTGTGCAATGCAAATGAGATATCTGTATAAAAACACTACTACGGAATTTATTTTCTACATAAAACTAATGTTATTTAACATTCAGAACTTTTGCCACCTTAAGAAAAATCTTTCTAGGACCAACTTTGCATTACAAGGAAAAGCCAGAAGAATTTGAGATGTGTGAGAGACATAAAACCTAAATCCATGAAAAAGTCCTGTAGCAAAGCCCACTGGTATGTAGAAACAACGCTGTTCAGCCCAGAGCTACTTAAAAAGTTACATGGCTGGGAAAAAAAGGTTTCAAAGCATCTCAGGTGCAGTAATGGGAAACCATCATGCTGTGTATGAATACAGTATTCTAAGGTAAAACATGACAACCCTAAAGATAAGAGTAGCACTTCTCCACAGCTGTGTGGTGGTGTGAAAGTGGAGTTTGCTGTTTTGATACAGGGTTCTCTGTTTTGGTACAGGATTCAAATGCCTGAATCAAGTGTAAAAGCTCAGACTTCAACTGAAAATCCTGAGAGAGTCAGGAGAAGTACAAGAACCAGACTGTTCACTGCTGTGAAATTGAAGGAAATTCTGGAAGTGTACGCAATGAAATTTAGAAATTAAAGAACTTCACAGTTGAAAAATTAGGGATATTGCATGGGTAACGTAACTACAGAATCAAAGCAGCTTTGCTCTACCTTCATTTTAGTCACTGAAATGTCCAAAAATGAAACTGGGACACCAAGGGTATTGTCAGGGGGTAAGGAAGTGGTGGTGATTATATCTTTTTTTACTTTGTCAAAGATCTTGACAAAAAGGCAACTTCCTGTCTTGAAATATGCACTTATGACTTGAACATTTTATAAAAAAGGATAATCAGAAATACATTTCAGAGCTGGATCTGAAACACCAACAAACTAAATGACTTCAGGACTAGCATTATCATAGTCTATTTGCCCAGCCCATAGTACATAAAATTTAATATTACCTATATTCTAAAATATCTGGACTTCCACTTCCTTTGAGATAGTAGCTGCATAATATTGCTGAGCCTGGAGATGAAGTTTTGCTGAATGGTGAAGTATTTTAAATTAGATTCAGCATATGTGAACACAGTAAGTGTTTGGCTTGTATGCAAGAGCTCAATTGCATGCTGCCAAAAGCACAGAAAAAGCAAGCTCTGGCTTACATGCATACCAGTTTAGGCAAATATGTATTAGTTTATGTGTGTATATATATAGAGAGAGATATATCTATATAGAGGTAGATAGACAAATAGATAATGTGTGTATGTATGTGTATATATATATATCTAAAAATAATGCAGTCTTGAGGTCTTTTCTGCTCTAGCTAGGCTTATCCTTTTCTGTTCTACTACAGGGAGGACCTAGGGATCCACTCATTTAAATTATTCACTGTGTTGTTAGATAGCCTAAAGATGGTCGATCTGTTAGGCTATTTATACTATCTGAGGGTGTAAAGCTGCATAGCTTGCTTTTTTTGCACAACATATTTTTTGGCGTTTTTTTTAGGTATATATCACATTTCCATGAAGTCCTCTAAGCATATACAAAGCTATACAAGACTATATCTACTTAAATGTAACACTGTACATGGCATTCTCTGTAATCTCATTCATAACTCTAGCTGACATAATTGTGTTGCTAAGTTGATGTATTTCTGATTAATGAGGCATTAGTTCTATATCAGGTAGCAATTTCAGAATAGTCTATTTCCAATGAGTTATGAATAAGACTGGATTATTGTCATTTGACCTACTCTTGTGTTGAGATGATTTGCGGCTGCATTTTCCCAGAGGACTGGCCAAATGTCATTGCCTTGAAACTCCACTGTTACATTCTGGTAATTAAATGAAGATTTTTAAAAGTTACATGTTAGACATGGAACCTATGCATGGTATTCAGCAGTCTGAAATATTTATATTTGCACTTACAAGACAATTTCCTTAACAGGAATGAAAATGAGCTACATAAAATTCTGCAAGTGTTGGTCTAATACAAAATACAGTTGCTTCTATCTTCCAGACATTTGAAAGCATCAAGTCTTCTCTCTTACCTCATTTACACCAGCCTCATGGTTTTTAAAGAATAATGCAACCATTAGGCACGGTCAACATGAGTTCACAAAGGGAAAGTCCTGTTAACCTGATAACCTCCTGTGCTAAGATTGCCTATTTAGTCAATGTAGTTTTTCTAGGTTTATAGTAAGGCTTTTAATACTGTCACTCACAGCATTCTTGTGGACAAGTTGTCCAGCTGTCCAATGAGTCAGTTCACAGTGTGCTGGGTGAAGAACTGGCTGAAGGGCAGAGCTCAAAGAGCTGTAGTGTATGGGGCTACATGTGACTCGAGATGGGTCACCATCAGTGTTCCATAGGGGTCAACTCTATGCACAATTATCAAGTTTGCTGATTGTATCAAAATGGGAGTTGTTGTTGATACTTTTGAGGGACAAAAGGCCTCGCAGAATGATCTAGATAGAGTGATGATAAATGAGAATTTAATGAGTCAAAAGGCCAGTTTCTGCACCTAGGATATCGTAATGCTGGGCAAAAGTGTAAAATGGAGAGGAGTGGCTGAAGAGAAGCCCCACAGAAAGGTATCTGGAGGTGCTGGTCAATAGCTAAATATGTCAGCAGTGTGCCCTGGCAGCCAAGAAGCAAACCACATCCTTGGCTGCATCAAACATAGTTTAACCAGTCAGCCAGAAGAGGTGATCATCCTGCTGTATTCAGTGTTGGTGCAGTCTCACTTTCAGTGCTGTGTGCAGTTCTGGGCTTCACAATTAAAAAAAAAGATGTGAAGACACTTGAATGTTTACACAGGAGGGTAACTAAGGTGGTACAAGGGTTGGAAAGCATGCCCTATGAGAGGTGGCTAAGGACTTTGGGTGTGTCTAGTTTGGAGAAAAGTAGGTTTAGGGACAATCTCATTGTTCTCCACAGCTTCCTGAGGAGAAAGATTGGAGAGGAAGGTGCCAATCTCTTCTCCCTGGGGTTCAGCAATAGAAGAGTGGGAATGGTTCAAAGCTGCACCAGGGGGAGTTTAGACTGGACGTTCGGAAACATTTCTTTACTGAGAGGGTGGTCAAACACTGCAACAGGCTTCCTAGAGAAGTGGTCAATATCTCAAGCCTGTCAGTGCTTAAGAGGCATTTGGTCAATGCCCTTACTAACATACTTTAAGTTTAGGTCTGTCCCAGAATGGTCAGGCAGTGAGATTAGATGATTACTGTAGGTGCCTTCAAACTCAAATAGAGTATTTTAGTCTACAAAATACAAAAGATGCAAACTAAAAACAAGCAAACAACATAACCCTTTAACCTTTATATGGCAGTCAGACACAGATAATTTATCATCTTGAAACCAACTAAACATTTTCCAGTTGTCCTAAAATACAACTTTTCCAAAAGGTCTCCAATAAAGGTTGAAATGTTCAACAATGCACTTATCTACACTCTGGGAGCTAGTTTTTTCAGTATCTCTCACTTCTTGCTAGCTGTGACTGAAACAAATAGCTATGTTTTAAAATCTACATTCATCTTCCTTATGATTTTCTTGGGGTTTTTCTGTTGATAAAGTGAATGGATTTGTTATTATTTATTTATTATATATCAACAAAATTAATATTATTATTCCTTAGGCAGATACTCTGATAGGCTTTAAAAGCACAGAAATGAACGTCCTGCATGATGTGGTCAATTAATGAGATGATAGAGTAACAATACTAATAGTTATCTTGAATATTTTATATAATGCCAAGGTGGTAATATTGTGATGATAGTAGTTGTACATATGTTATCATATGACGTCTTTAAAGAGAAGTAATTCTGCTTTTAAAAACAATGACAGAAATGAAAGACATTTAAAATTCTCTTTGCCCTGTGACTTGCTGTGTAACTTATCACACCTTGTTTAGACTCATCTTTTTCAAAACATAGAATTTGAGCGCTAACTTGGATGCTACTTAACTTCTCTTTCCCCTCCCTCTGCTTGTTTACTCCACAACAAAAAGCCATCATTTTCTGAAGGCTTCTTCTATTCACTGCTTTGTTTATCTGAAGCAGAAGGGAATCAAAATGAAACCTGCCATCCCAGTTTTGGGAAAATCAAAAAGTGAACCTACAAGCTAGATAGAAAGAATTGCATCAAGCACCATCAGACAGAGCAGGAAAAACAATATGGCAATTTAAATTCAAAAGTCTGCAGAGGCAGAGCATTTCTTTTCAAATTTGTGTGTGACAAGGTGGTCCTGATCTGTAAGTGAAAGCTCCTGATGCCCTGCAAATCACAGTCTTCACTGCAAAAGACTTCCCAAACCTTTACATACAAAGGAGAGCTGTGTGTGGTTAAGGAGCTGTGGGAGGAAAATCACACATACGAAGTAAGCCTGTAGGTCAATGACAGACAGTAGCTTCCAATCTCTGGATTTTCAGTCTAAATTTCTCCTTCCTATCTGATTTTCTGCACTTATTTTGCTGTCTTTTGTTAAACTTGGAACATTAAGTAGTGCAATAAGTAGATAAATGCAGTGTGTGCTCTCCAATAAATGCAGTTAGCCTAACCTAAGTTAGGCTACTTTTCATCAACACACAGACAAGTACTTTTTGTAGCAAGGACGTTGCAGTTTCACGTGCACTTAACAGTTTTGCTTCAGGTGCTCTGATGGTCTGATTCTAATTTTTTGGTAACCTCCTAACCATCACCTGCACTGTCTGTGACCTAAGCAAATGTCACTACTTTGGGATAGGGATTGTGCCCTGGGGGCAGCCAAGCGCACCACCAAAAGTAGGGAAATGGAAAGAGCGATAAGCTTCTGCATGAGACAAGGCAATGAGTAAGCAGTGCTGTCATTTAATAAGGTCTGTTCTCAGTAATTACAGTGACACAATTTGATCAGCAAGGACTAAGTATCTTCATCTGAAAGGGATCGGATGAAATTAGTGCTGATGTAATAAGTACCATTTGTCACTATTAGGGAGAGAGGTGTTGACAGGTCCTACTGTTGCCGTGGCAACACAGCAGTGCTCTTTCTCCCGGTGTGGGCTTCATCTCGGGCAAGTTATGCAAGTCTGAGAGGCACAGAACGTTCCATCACAGTAACCCAGTTGCCTTCTTCCCCAACTTAGGTCCCACAAGATCACCTAACATCGCTGACACTAGGATTCCTGGGCCTTGATTTGGTGCAGTGGTCCAGACTGTGATGATCAGCTCAGATGTCTCACCTCAGCCTCAAGACTGCCTCAATTCCCCTGCTATCAGCAACCTTGAAGATGCTCCCCCTGGACCATGCTGGCTCTGCCTCCTTGCCCTCTTGCAGCCAGCTTCCATGTGAGCCCTGTGGCAGGTGGGAAGCTTCTGTTTTCTGGTTATTTTGTGAGCATTCCTACATACCTGCTGGCTTGGCCATTTTATCCCAAATAATCTTATCACAAGATTTAGAAGTGCTGAAGGCTTTGCATTGGCTAAACTAGACCTAAAAGGTGTCCTTTCCAGTTGAGCACTTTCCACCAGGCAGCCTCATAAAGGAAATTTTCATTTTAAGCAGCTCAGCTCTCTCTGACAGTAAAACTCCAGTCACATGCAGTGAGGTTATTCACAGGTAGATTACATATTGTTACAATATTTTCCACTGACACATTCCATGATGTGAAATAAAAAGGCAAGATTTCCTGCCAGCAAAGTAAAATAGTAAGTGTGAAATACCACATGAAAGAAAAAGATAGATTCTCTTGATCAGATACTCATAATCAACGCATATAGCCAAAACGCAATCTTAATTACTACCAGTGGGTGTAAGTTTCCTGAATGTTAAATTACCTGCAGCAATTATGAACTACTGAGTAACCTGTTTACAGCTTCCTGAAATTATCATCACATAATTTGGCAATCTGCCACATTTTATTTCATTAAAAACTTTATGTACCATAACATAATAACCATAATAAAGCTGTCAAGAGCCACTCATTGCTATTTAGTTAGGTATCATCTGTTTATTATCTCTCAAAAACAACAGCCACATAGAAAGGAAACATGAAGACTAACAGGTCAAATGAGAAATAGGGAATATTAAGAGCTCCCTCTTTCTTCCGTACTGTCTCCAAACTTCTGCCTATCCCATTTGTCTCACAATCAAAATTATGCATGGAAAATATCTAATAACCTCTTTTTGAAGACCTTAACTGCTTGCTAAAGTATGATGCATTTAAATGAGACTAAACATAACTTGCCAGAATCCAGTAATAATTACTAGTATTTTACACTATACATAACATTAA
The DNA here is from genome assembly GCA_013401255.1 of Urocolius indicus. NCBI lineage: Eukaryota > Metazoa > Chordata > Aves > Coliiformes > Coliidae > Urocolius > Urocolius indicus. The sequence goes on from WBNH01012218.1 coordinate 105,876, forward strand.
CAATGCCAATTAAATCTATCATGATTTTCAGGCTATCATTTGGAACCACTGCTTCTTCTGCAAGATACTTTAAAAGTGAAATAGTAAAGCATGTGAATAAATTGTAGCAGCTGGGACTGATGCTAAACCAAAGAATTAGTGACTCTCACAAAAAGCAAAGTTATCAGATGTCTGTTATCAGTTAATCCCTTCAATTAGGGCTCCATAGCATCAGCCAAAATGGGGTGATCTTGTAGCTGTGCTCTTGGCAGGCACTACTTTCACAGAGGTTTCATCATTTAGATGGAGTGTAGGTCTAGAAACACAAGTATTGTGACAAGAGTCATTTATAAACCCAACTGATCTATTTACAGCAGAAGTGTTGATTTTCTTCAACAGCTACCTGCTCAAATAGTGACATGCACCATGCCTGCTTAGGTTTTCAAACAGATGAAGTGCTAAGAGATGCAGGCTTTTGGAAGAAATGAGTGTGCGCTCCAACATATAGGTGTAGGTGAGAACAACAGTACCAACAATGATGTTAGATGTGAGTAGCAAAACCACAGTACTAACAGAGCTATGATACTATCAAAAAACCTATACCCTGGCACATAGTGGATTTAATGCACTGATCTTCCCTGTTTAACTGACAAATGCCAAAGTGGTTTAACATACTTATAGACATGTAAAAATAGACTTATTGAACAGCACATTAGTTACTATAATTTGCCCAACTGGGTTTTTTTTTTTTTCATTGTTGAGATATTAAGAAAATAGAATTATGTTATGGTTTTGTGCATCACCAAGTTATTCAAATCACAATGACAGAGCATTTTATTTGCAAAACATTCAAGGACAATTTCACAAATGGGGCAAATAAACGAAGACATGATGCATTAAGCTTTTCAAGTAGTGAGGGATAGATTACCACTAAGTTTCACTGCTCATAGACAGCTAAAAAAAGCATTAGTTGATATTGCTTAGTTAATTCACAGTTTTAATCTTCAAGCTTTCAAGTGAGGGAAGAGCTGAAGAACATACTCTATTTACAGGCAGTATTTCTCTAAGTTTTAATGTATCAAATAGAAGACAATCAACACATACATATACAAATACATATATATGCACTGAAGAAATCTGCAGTAAAGAAAACCCTTGCAGAAAAAAAAAACAAAACACCAAAACTTTTCATTAAAACAATTTTGCTGACATCATTTTACACCTGGGTTAGACATTAACCATAAGCATGACTTTAAATGAGCATTTCTTCTGGTTAGAAGCGCTGTATAGCTATATTAGCACACATTTCCAAGTGTACATAGGCAATCTAGTACACTTTCCACAGTTTCAGGCTAAGATCAACTGCTTATGCCATGTCATCTTTAATGCAAAATATAACCTAAAAATGAAAAGCACAAACTGCTTTGACCTTCAAATTCATAACCAGATAGATCCTCTCAGACAGACAAAACCCATTACATCAGACAAAACCTCTATGCCATTTCACATACTCTATCAGATCCACACCAGTCATTTCTTGGAACACAAGGTTTTCTCACTTTGCCTCTAGGTGTGACAGAAAAGTGCAAAAGAAAGCAGAAGAGAAGAGGTTGTTCTATATTTGAAGCATCCCAAAGAGACACTACACAACTAGCAGTAGTGAAAATCAACACTTTTAAATCTTACACCAGAATTAGGGAACAAAATTTGAAAAGTAAATTTTATGGTCTATGATACACTAAGATGTAGGCTAAAATAAGGGTACGAGGGACCTTAAATTCCAGTTCTTAACCAGCATCACTGGTATTATTGGATCAGTCTCAGTCCAGTTGAATGGGTTTGAAATGAGAAAATTTGTCTAGTTAAACTAGTGGGAATTAGACAATGATGCCACTCTGTCACAGGTAAATCTAGTTACTAGCTTACAGTTTTGATCTAAAATACATGTCAAACCTGAAATTTAACTGACTCGGAGTTTTGAATTCTTTTTATTTTATTCCCTCTTCTGCCTAAATGGACCTGTTGTCATCAGTCTGTTACTGCACCTATAAAATGCATCTATACTTGGTCTCTACATCTGGTGATAATGATTTTTTGCTTGCTATGTGTGTCTGCACCACTCAGTATTCTGCCATGTACCTGAACTCATACAGATGTTGGAGAGAGTATTGAGCAAAAGAAGGACAGTAAATTAATCACAGCCAAGTGCCAAGCTCAACAGGCTATAACACTTTCAGTAGCTGGACAAACTCAACCATCCACGTACGTCACTGAACTGGGCAATGCAGACTCCCTCTTACATGCTGTAGTATCAGCAGTATTACTAATGGCAGATCATCCAGAGACCTGGCACTGGATTTGATGTGTTTTTCATGTGTCATTCACTACATCTATCAAAGCCTCCATGAAATATGGTTTATTAGCTGTTTGAGAAGGTATGCAAGACTGCAAATGACCAGGTGCTATCAGATATGCAAGATGATTGCTGCCCCAGTCTTAATTTCTCTGCTTTTTATTTGCCATGTTAATGATGCCATGAATAACTGGACCCCATGATAGGTTTTCACACTTTTTCAAGATTGGTTCTATTATTTTCAGCTAACATTTTTATTTTGGCAAATGATTTTAACCAACTTATTAAAATGCGTCCTCAGAGACAGTTCAGGAATGATTACATCATTCTGTCCTTCATGCTACTATCATTAGAAGGGATGTGCTATCATTAACTGCCTGAAATTTCTGAAAAGGCTTTAACAAAAAACTCACAAAAGCACATCAACACTTATGAACATGCTTTGGCAATAATTTCAGCTTTTACAAAAGCTTAATTTAATCTGAAACTTGTACTTAAAGGGAAAAGGCTCAAAATAGTAGCTGCTCACAGCACAGCAGATGGTCCAGACAATAAAAAAGGCAGAACTATTTGAGGAACGTGAGTTGTTCACTGATACAGATACAGCCAGTTAGCAATTGTACAATGAAAATGGTATTTCACTGGAATAAACTAATTTGCAAAACAAACTTTAGAAGTTTGATATGGAATAGTCCTTACTTTTTTTTAAATTCCTCTTCAAAAAAAGTTTTTCTGAATCTGTCCAATTGGCCCATTTTTAAGCAGAAACTTTTGTTTCAAAATGCTGTTTCACTTCAAAATCTAAGATAACTGTAGTAATTTACTTAAATATAGCGGGGGGAAAACTTGGGGTGACAGACACACAAACCAACCCAGGTTAGATTCAGACATACATCCTATAGTATCTTTTTACAGGACAAGAGAAGAAACTTTAAATTGTAGTTTTTCTAGGACATAAAAATTATTTCATATTTCAAATGAATGTTTCAAGCAGACAAGGAAAAAGAGAAAGTGACCAAGACAAAGAAAGTATCTAAATGTAAAACCATAGCTATGTATTGAAATTACCTGATTAATAACCTGGAGTCGTTTTTTTAAACAAAAATTTATAAATCCATATTAGTAAGTTCTTTAGAAAGCCACCTCAAGATGGAATCATTTAAGTCACATCTTGAATTTGCAATAACTGTAGCAATTACTTATTACATCGTTCTACTATCTACACATATTAAGTTTCCAACTCTTTTCACATCCATTCACCATGTTCTCTGTCACAATTCAAAATAAGAAAAATGTGTTATTTAACCTGAAATACCTTTGGTCATCCTGCAGTATGCCAGCATTCAGATCACACACTCAATACTCTTTAAACAGTATTCAGAAGAAAGTGAAAGTTGAAGGGACTTTTTTTGTGTAACCCATCACTGACTTTTCCGTTAGTAGGCAAACACAACAATCTCTTTCACAGCCCAAGGAAGTGGTACGGCATTATCTTGAAAGGTTGTTTCAGACCTTTGCTTCTTCTAATGCCTGGAAGTTTCTAACAGTTTCGAGGCCAAGTGTATTTTGGATTATTTTTTGTTGGAACATTATCCTTTATGGAGTTGAATTGCTTTGTTCCATCAGAAGCTGATAGGCCTAGAAATTGTCACTAATGATTGCCTGTCAGTCACTGAAAAGCATTTTTATTCCTTCTATAGGTCCAAATCCTATGACACAGAAATCACCAATTTCCATGATTTCAAAGGAAACTTAGTATTCTGTGGCCCCTAAGCTTTGGCCAGCAGTCAAAATATATAATAATTCTTGCTGCTAATGAGAAAGCAATCACCGGGACAAAGAATTTCAGTGCTTCCACAGTAACAGTTACCATTATATGCTAATCACATTTTAATTGCTAACCAGCCGCTACCAAAAAGGAACAGGCTACAAAAGCAGAAGATAAAATTAATGAAGCAGAAGTTTCAGTTTATCTCTTCTTTCATGTTTCATTTCCATTGGTTACTATTTGACCTGCAACTGTGTGAAATACATTAAGTTACAGAAGGCTTAGAGCCCTTAGGTCAGGTAATTCTATAAAAACTTAAGTCTGAGAAATATTTCCTTTTTCAGTGAGTCTAGGCCAAAACTTTAGATTTTCACACTCCTAATCATGTTTGACGTGGGTTCAAAAATTTGTCCTACCTGCTGCTTTCAGCGTAAATTTTCCAAAGGTGACTATGTCCAATCTGTGCTTCTTATCACACCTACATAATCAAATCAATACCACTGTTTATCTTCCAGATCTGACCTGGTGTGGTGAAACAGATGCTTTTTAACTCTGGCACAGTATCAGTCTAACTCACTCAGACATGTAATTTCCAGCAATAAGGTAGGGACCAGAAATTCACCTCTCAGTACTCTGGAAAGCCAGTGAAACCCTCTCTTCCTGGGTATTCCTACAGAGGAAAGTAGTCTTCTGGATTCAGAAATCTTGAAGGCACAGGAGCAAGCTGTTCCCATGTGCTGAAAGATGAGCTATCAGGGAAGATGACAGACCTGGCTTTGGATGGGAGTCAGGAAAACAAAAGGAAATCCTGTGACCTTTGGAAGAAAGGGTAGGCAACTCGGAACTACAAGGGAGTCATGAGGCTTTGCAAGGAAAAAATTAGAAGGGCCAAAGACTACCTAGAACTTAATGTAGCTACTACTGTAAACAACAGTAAGAAGGTGTGTCTATACATACATCAGCAACAAAAGAAGGGCTAAAGACAATCTCCAACCTTTATTGGATGTGACAAAGGATGATGAATAGGCTGAGGTACTCAGAGCCTACTTTGCTTCAGTCTTTGCTTCCGTAAGACCAGTAGGGCCTCTCACTACAAGAGGGACATTGAGCATGTCCAAAGAAGGGCAATGAAGCTGGTGAAGGGTCTGGAGAACAAGTCCTATGAGGGGCGGCTGAGGATGCTGGGGACTTTTATCCTGGAGAAAAGGAGGCTGAGAGGAGACATGATCACTCTCTACAACTACCTGAAAGGAGGCTGTAGCGAGGTTGGTGTCAGTCTCTTCTCTCAAGTAACAAGCGATAAGACAAGAGGAAATAAATAGCTTCAAGTTCTTCCGGCAAGGTTTAGACTAGATATTAGGCAAAACTTTTTCACTGAGAGTTGTCAAACACTGGAACTGACTGACTAAAGAATTGGTGAAGTTGGAGGTATTTAAAAGACATGTAGATGTGGTGCTGAGGGACATGGTTTAGTGTTAGATGTGTCAGTGTGTAGGTTAATGATAATCTTGACTTGATGATCTTATAAGTCTTTTCTAACCTAAATTATTCTATTATTCTATGATTTTAGGAGAACAAAATAAAACAAAGAATAAAGCAGCAACCCCACTCTTTCTACTGAGTTGCAAATTATTTCTATCCAAATGCAGATTATGTATCTGATGTTTGAACACTTGATGCCTTGGAAAGATTTTTATTTCATGCATATCCATCCTGTTAGCAAGTTCAGAAACCTTCTTTCCGCTTAAGTGCTGAGCAATAAACAGTGGTGAATGGCAATTAGTGAAGAGGTATGCTGAGAGCAAAGCCCTCTGGTCCTTCAGGAAAGGGAAAAAGCCACTTCAGGGCAAAGGAGTCTGTGAGAGGAGGCTCAGAGTGGTGGAAGGAAGAGGTTAACCTTATTGTAGGTATGGAGGGTATGTCACCTATGGTTCCTCATTGCCAAGTACTTTAAAGCAAAAAGTAAGAGAATAACTCAGATATTCTACAGGAAACAAGAATGGATTGGCAAAAGGCAATCCCAATCAGTACATTTCTCTATCATCCTTAATTTTGTAAATTGTTATATGTATCTAGTATGCATTTTTCCCAACAACAAGAGATTTTCTTAGTCGCTTTTGCACTTTTGCAGATAAAAATTGTAGGACTTCACTTACACTGACAGTGTGATTTGTTTATTTAAAATTTAAAGAATTTCTAAATCTGACTGCTGCAACAGTTAGCGGTGTTAAAAATCACTTTCAAAGATATCTGTCTGGGTAGAGACAGCCATTGAACTGTAAGTTTATTCTATGTTTCTAAATGTTTTACAATCTGTCAAAAAAGTACAGTTTAGTAAAAAAACCTGAAACTAAGTGAACAGAAAAAATACCCAAACTTGAAGTTATTTATTCTGATATGAAAGCACATCCTATAAAGATACTGATGTCTTACAAATAGGTCCTACAGCCTAACTAGTGACAGTAGCAGCTCTTAAATAAAGTCTCTATGAAGCACAGCTACAACAGCTCTGCCTTATAACCTTCCCATGACAACTGTCATCAAATGTATACCTCACTTATTAGTTAGGCAGGGATTGAGAAAGTTTTCCAACTTCTACAAAAGAAAAAGTAATTTTATCCTTACCAACACATTATGACCAAGCAACAAAACTACAGAAGATGATTTATCACACATAGGACTAGGAGCGAAATGTGTACTATTAGCTACTAGAAGTCAATCCACAGCCTAGGAGAGGATGATCCCTACATCTTTCATTGACAGGATACTGTTTACAAGCACAGCCTCACACTTGTCTTCACAAATTACATTTCTGTGGCATTTCCAGATTCAGTTGTGCTGGAGGAGGACATAAATAGTTATCTCAGTCCTACATTAATTATTTTTTATTTTCTCTTGCAGACTATCCATCTCTCTCTTCTCCCTGATTCTTACTGGCATCTAGTGGTATAATACCATCTTTGTTAAAAAATGCAGATTCTTTACTAGTCAAAACAGAAATTGTCCAGAAATAAAATGCAGATTCTGGACCCTAGAGGGTTAAGAGAACTGGAGTTAAGCCTGAGTTTGTAGATCTGATGGTGTCACTAGGCAACAAGTAACTTGCTGCAGCCAGCTCCTTTCAACCTCCTCCCTTCCTAATGAAGCCTGGTCTGTAGGCTGGTTTAGAGACAATAATAACAGAAAGCATGTTTATTCCCTCTTCTTCTCCCTACCAAGACCTAAAAGAAAATAAAATCCCAAAAATCTAAGAGTGATGCTGCCATTATAAGTGCATGGAAGCAGTTAAAAAGAAATGGCTTTTGTAAGGTAGGGATGGCTGTGTAGCTCTTACATTTTAGCCATGTTTGAAGAAAAGGGCTGTAGCTATTCATCCAAGAGAGAAAAAAAAAGCGGGAGGGGGGGAGGAATAAGAGAATATGTCATTTACCTGTTTTGAGCAGTTTTGAGCATACAATTAAAAACTCAAAGACTCATTAAAATACATTTGAAAGCATTTAATTGCTTTTAAAATTGGAACTCTAGCTATGTGTCTGTGGCTAGACTGCTTGTCTTAGATTCTTAACCCATTCTATAGGATTAAAACATGAGCCTAATTTGAATAGTTAATTCTGTACAGTTGTCTTTTAGATATTATTTACAATATTTTTAAAAAGACATTGTGATGAACTGAAATAAATTTCATGATAGATTGTTTTGCAAACCATTTGTTTAACTACATAAAACTTCCAACAAAAGAGGAAAGAACAAATGGCCCTTACATTCCACAGAAATTCTGCAGAATTTTCATACAATGCAATGACAACAAATCATTGTTATTCAACCATCAAGGCATATTTTGTTTTCTCCATTAAAAAAAATAATATCACATATGTCTTTTATGTGTCCCAAGAGACTACATATTCTTACATTCAATTCTTCCAGCTCTTGATCATAAATCTGAGTTCTACTATCATAAATTCTGCACCCTACCATCTATATAAGCCTAACATTTTCGACAAGCTAAAGTATTTTAGACAAGTCCTTGTACATTTGGTAAACTTAGTATCTCACAGCAAGTACAAAAATATGAGCATATTACATTACATTGTCAAGAGAGCAGCCCTATGTAGTTCTGAATACACACAACATGACCTGTGCCCTACTAGCTTGCAATTGCAGCATATTTTCCCCAGGTAAAATTCAGACACACTAAACCTAATTTCATGCTTCATGTAAAACTAGTCACTCTGTTGTCCTGGTTAAGATACAGGATGATTCTTTTTGGTTTTTACAAAACATATTATAGATTTAATTAATATGGCCACTATCAGAATACAGACTGAAAGCTATTTCCACTGAGGTCCTATTTCTACACTCTATTCAGTGTTTCCTGTAGGTTTTGCATTTCAGAGTAAGCTCAGAACTGTCAGGTCTTTATTACAAGTAGGTTTTCATTTTTGCAGATGATAAGCCTTATTTCCTCCTTCGAAATAACTTTTTAGCCAGTCTACTTTCATGTATGCTGTCTTTCAGGTTTAAAGCCTTCTTATGCTCTATGAACAGCAAGTTCTTAATCTTCACCTGCTTTATACAATAGGTGACCAGGCACTCACTACAGCCTAGAAAAGCCATAACAAAGGAGTAAAGAAGCAGCAGCTCCGATGTTCAAGTAACACTAGATTCTGTGTTTGTGGAGCTGAAATTAATGCAGCCACAAAGAAATGTATTCCCAGATCGGTGATCTCTCTTTACAGACAGAAGAATAAGTCATCAGGTTCACAGAAAATTACTAATTATTCTAATTTAGTAATGAGGAGGTTACAGCTCTCCAATCTCTTTTTAAGATCAAAGGAGAACAGCAAGTCAAATCAGTAGGTTCTAGATCAGTCATTCACCTAAAAATCTTGGATAACTCCTTGAGTGCCATCTAGACAAGAAATGAAATCATTCCTTGGAGATGCAGTAGTCAAGGCAGGTTATCTCATGCAGGAGCCAGGCCACTGATTTCCAGGGCAGATGGAAGCCTCTCGGTGACCAACAGTAAAGTTATGCTCAAGGAAAGGATATTATATTAATACATAACAGTACAGTTACTATATCGTAAACTGAAGATGCTAAAGCTGTGCTTTGCCACAGTACAGCAACAAAATCCCTCATGCCTGCACTGGAAGAAAAGGTACTTGCTCTAGCAAGGACTACGTAGGACATTGTGGAGGCTCACTGTGCTTCAGTCTAGCTAGTTCACTGTTACTTCCAGTTGGTACTATGTTGGTGCTGCCTAGATCACAACAAAATTCTACACACATGTACAAAAGCACAACACTCATGCAGGTGGTGGGGAGGAACAAACCCAAACCCACAGGTCCCTTCCAACCCTACCATTCTATGATTCTATGATTATAAATGACATTATGATGCCTCTCACAGACGGTTACGAGTCTGAGAGCTTGAGAAAGAGGAAGGGCACGTGAAGTACAGTACAGTCTCTCATCTGTTTAAGTAAAAAATCTTATACTTAGGCATGTGAAAAAAGTAAGGAGTAAATGTGTTTCTTTTTTCTTTGCACTCTTTTTGTCTTGGCAAAACACATATAAAAATTGAGATTGGAAGAAATTGTTTTTTGTCCGATTTTCCTCTGTAAAGTAGCAACAAACCAAAACAAGGTTCCAAATATCTTTGGAGGAAAATGACAATCACCATCACGTGGAGAAAAATGGCAATCATAATCACTTTCAAAATTAACATCACCATATCTTTTGCCACATTTTATACTAAGAAATATTTGTGTGTTTATATTGAAAGTATACTGAAAGTAAAGAGTGAGAATTTGTTTCCAACAATTTGAGTCTGTGTAATGAAAAATTACAATGGTATATTCAACTATGCTTCATGATTGAGCAAAAATATTAGCAAAGTCTATTTACATTTTATGGTCTTTGGGTATAAGACCATAATGTTCATACAGATTAGACTTAATACAAAGCAGTGGCCACTCAGAACTTATGCTAAAGAATAAATGCTGGATGCTGCCAAATATCATGTTGGGGTGTGCAGGGAGACCACTGTCAGGGAAACCACTGTAATGCACCCTCTTCCCCTGCTGCAGCAGGTCTGTTTTAATACTCTCAAAGGTCATTTGCCCCTTCTTTCTACCTCTAGTCACTTTTGGTGAGTCAGGTCCCTCGTCTTTAGGGCAGCATAATTCAATTCTGCTTGCTTTACTGACATGCCTAAAGCTTCCTCCAAGCTGCGCCAATACACAAAGCAATGACTGCTTTGAGCTCTTCTTCCTGGGAGTCTAGAAGTCTTGTTGCCATTCTCAAACTCAAAACATAAAACTCCCCTACAAAAGACTGAAGCAAAGCCTCAGTCACCAAGGAATTGCTGGATAACATTACCCAAAACAATAGTGCAGAAATCAGTGCACTGCTGCTTTGCACATTACTGTTATTTGAGAACTGTTTTACTACAGAGGAATTGAATAGTACATATGTATTACATGAAACTCTGCTTATCCAGTACAAAAAAGTTATTTTCCTGTCTGAAGTTTTAACATTTGTAAAAAAAAATTAGATTTGACAGTTAGTAGTCAAAATATTAGCCTAACACTTGTGGCTAAAAGAAAATAGATCCACACAGATTCCCCAGAGAATGGTAAGGTCATTATTAGCCCGTGAGTGATTTTACAGGCTTGATAATGCGAAGACACTATGTTTTTTTTATTCTCAAGTTTTACAACTGCACAAAATGTCACAGTAAGAATCCCAGACATGTAAGATATTATCTGCTCCCATTTGCCCAGATTTAGAAATCTGCCAAGGAAAATCTGAGCTTTATAAATAGCAATGCAAATATATTAGTCTAATGTTCAAACAGCAGGGAAGCTGAGGAGCAGTCACTGATAACATCTTATCATCAGTAAATACATATTTCCACAATTTATCCCACAGATATCCATATTTAGAGCACATCCATCTGCAAAGGATGTGATAAAAAGTTTCTGGAATAGTTTAATGATGGTCCTGATTGGCATGAAATTCCATAATAAACCAGAGAGAACATACCTGTGGAAACTCAAACTATTAAATTATATTAACTTTTCTAAAGTTCACTGTTGCCAACATAGGATAAAAACAAAAATACAAAGATCACCACAAGAAGGTATTCCTTGCAATCATTACCACCAGTCTTTTCTCATCTGCAGATCAGACTGTAGCATCCAGTGGACTGAGATCAATCAGTCCACTGAGATCTGCCTTCAAGATCGGAAAACATCTATTCCTAACATAAAATTTTTAAAAGCATATCCAGTGTTCTGTGACTCCCTGCTGAATCACTCCCGAATAATTTCAATTTGCTGCAAATTTCTAAAATCATGATGGCTTTTTCCTCAGAATGTACCATGGATTCCAAAATACAACAGAAACTATACTGAAATGCACATATTAAAGGGAAAATGTAGAGGGAAAAATGGTGTATGTTTTAAAAAACTCTTAAAACTATTGAAATTCATTTTCCTTGTAAACTACTGTATCAAAATTTAAATTCCAATCAAGACCATTAAACCTTCTCTTTAAAGCCTGGAAATTGTTACTTAGCATGGGAAATATTTTTTGTTTTGTTATTTTAAGCTCTTATAGTCAATTTGTTATAATTACAGGATGAACAAGGATAAACACGTAAGAAGGTACCCCTCTCTGCAAATTAGCTGGAAGCCGGTTGATTTATAAAACATTTCCATGCTTCCGCTCTAGCAACATTTAAGCATCCCAAAATGCTATGTGGAAAGAGAGTTGATGGCAGATACAGGGAACAGAGAATGACAATTTCCATCAAAGAACTAATGAAAACAACTTGGGACTTGGACTGGATTATCTTTAAAGGTCCCTTCCAACTCTAGCCATTCTATGGTTCTATGAAAACGGCGTAACTGTACATTTAGGAGAGATCTTTGGAAATTTTTTACTGTTTTCACCCCCAGCTGTGGAGATAATTCAGTCATTGTAACTTGGCAGATTGGAAACTGAATGTTTTCTTCCTCTCTTCTCAAAAGAGAAGAGGAAGGTGATAAAAATAACAAAAAACTAGATTTCCCGATAGTATTTTTGAACACAAATCAATGCTACACACAATTAATGTAATGAGCTAATACTGAACATGACAATTTTCTGCCTTTTGCTAGTTGTAACTCTGTCCATATGAACAATTTCTGGGCTCCAATTTTCTACACTGTTGTCAAGATCATACAAGCCTGACTTCCACAAGATGTAGTTAAGACATATAACATCAGGGAATTCCCCAAAATACCAAATAGAATCAGAGGAAAGATAAAACACATGATAGCTTTACTTTCTTGTTGTTTTATCCTTGTCATTACATCAGTCAGGAGCATTGAGGTACAGAGACCATGTCCATCTCCTCTGATAGTCAGATTAACAGGCAGTTGTCACCCAGGTATTTCCTGTTCTCTAGCTTCTTCCCACTACTGCCTCTGAGTGGTCCGTGCCTCTGGAAAGTGATAATCAGCCTTCCCTTCCTATTGTATGATACACAGTTGTGATGAAACTCATATTCTTGCCGTTATTCAGGCCTACAGGAAAGAACGGTTGTATTGTCTCTGCCATCAAAGACAAAAACACAAAACCTTGTCTGAGGGAAGCATTCCTACAACTGCATAATCCTTTAAGGCATTTAAGGAACATGGATTTGAACTCAGACCTTCTAGAGAAAAGATCAAGATCCAAGTCTTCAGTAAGAAGTTCCTGGTGATATAAATTATCTGAGAATCTGGCCTTTCTGGCTTTAATGGAAGCAAAGAAGAAAAGTACGCTATATCTAAAGTAGAAAATATCAGCAGTCACAGATCTGCCAATTTGTTACTTAAGCAACAGGGATTGGGTTGAGTTTTCTTGGTGAGAGAGCTTAATTTAATTGTAGAAGTTCAGAAAACAGCAGCAAAAATATCTCTGCCGTACCTGTTTGTATCCATACATTTGAAAACAAAAATATAATATGCATCTTTGCATTAATTATTAACTGCTTTTATACTAATTAAATGTTCACAATATGGTATAACAAAAATGGATAAAAATTACCAATTACCTGTTACTTTTTGAACAGGAAAAATCTATTGTAACTTTTTAAACTGTGTTCTGCTGCACATTCACATTGAGGTGACTAACGTGAATATTTAAGTATTAAACAAAGGCTCTTCCTCGTGTCAGTTTCAGTCCTAATGTTTTAAACACAACAAAATGATGTGAAAAATCATTCATGAAATTTGTGTAATCTGTTTATCTGTGACCTATTCAGTGCCAAGAGTGAGATATATGAAAACTGATTTTTTTGACAAAGGTAGTTATATTGTATGCCTCTGAAAATTATTCTATGGTTTGCACAGTTCACATCCTTCTCTGTTCTCACAGTCATCATCTTCAAAATGGAGCTGGAATGGCACATTTTCATTTAGTTTGCATTTGTTAGATGTATAGTAATAACTGCACAAAATATCTGAGTGACATTCCAAACCAGGGCTGACATTTCAAGTTTGTTCTTGTCACCTAATGTTAAAGCAGGACAATTGTTTTGCCAGTTTTTTTTCAATCTTTTAGCGCTTCTTAAAAAAAAGAAAACAAAGCAACAGTAATGTCTAAGCTGTTTTGCTATGTGACCTTTCACTTTAGAGTGGTCACCGAATGATCAAGCAATGAATACACCATACCTTAATCTTCTTTAGGATGCAAGCACTTTTGAGAAGGTGAAACGGAAACATTAAAAAAGCTTGGCTCTGTCCTGTCATGTTGTCTTAGTGTGACATGAAATTCTGTGACATGTGACATTAAAAAAGGTCACTTTGACAACCTATTAGAATGCCATAATATTTTTCACTACTGTTGGCAAATGAATGGCAAATTATGCAAGGTCTGCAACTAACAACACATATTTTCTACTCTTTCATTTTCATCTTACAGAGTTTTATGATCTCGTAGAACTTTAAAATATTAAGGAGTATCTCCAGCTTCTTTCCGGTTTTCTCATTTCTCCCATGTAAAATTGTCTTAGTTGCAATGAGGTTGGTTTGGTTTATTTTTAAGTGGTTAATTTAAAGCGTAAATAATTTATCTATTCCTTCTTACTTTATTGAATAGAAAAAGAAGCAAAATTGCAGTTTTAGTACTAAGTTCCCAATTTAAAAGAGGAAGAAATCCAAGAAAGAGACGTAAGACATGACCAAACTTTGCCTTTGAAGAATGATTAGCATTTTATGTATCGTCTGGGAGCCTCCCGGTTTATTTGGATATGACAGATGTTCTAATTGATACCATAGCAGTCAAATCCCTTTGAGTTCACATTTTAGCAATTAAAAAAGAAGGCCATCCTTAAAGACTGAAGCCACAGTTCTTAACCTACAACTAAAACCTATGGCAGAGGTGGAACAGCTGGTAAAGCTGATGAAGCGTTGCCTGTGACCAAAAAAGGCATCTATTTTATCTAGTTTTTTTTTTTTTTACATAATTTCAGTTGCTTAATAATGTCTAACTTAAAAAAAAAAAAAAAAAGACAGTGGTTCATATTTACACTCTAGTTTCCTTATACTTATCATGATACCTATCCAGGTCACTCCAGTACGTGTTCTGTCAGCTTTTAAAATTTTAAGCACTGTTCCAATGTGTATTATGAAGTATATTACTTGTTAGCGCTGTTCTGCTATACTTCACACAGTTGGGGTTGCTGGGGTTTTGAAATGCCTTTTCAGCCTGCCAAGTACCCATTTGAGAGAGAAAGGCAAAAAAAAAAATGGGTTTCTGAGTGTTCTTCTCTCACAAACAAAACAACTGAATTTGGAAAAATGAGTTTGCCATTTAGTGAAACAAGACAGGGACTGGCCTCTATCAGTACTGTAAAAATGAAAAAAACATGATTTATCCTTCTTCTTTTTCCTCTGTTTTTGGGGTCTAAATAATGACATGTATCTCAGGCGTAGTGTAAATATAGTGGACTACTGTTAATCTCTTTAGTCAGAGACTATCAGTTTGAAGCACTGATATACAGATGGTGTTTGTCTACTGAGTTGGCTATTGATGTGGGTTTCCAGATTGCAACCAGGACTTTTCTTAAGATCATAGGTAGATCTAGCAGAAATCTGGATGTTTAAATTGTACAGATTTTTTTGGAAGAAGCTGTTCTTTACAATAGTTAAAACTTGTGGCTTTAGGGCACTGAGCATGTGGTTTTCATGCATAAAAAAGAGAGTCTAAGTTTTAACAGTGGCTACGATGCTGTGTTATTCCACCTCAATTTAAAATTCTTCAGACGGAGGATGTTTTTAAAAAGTTATATAGAAAGGTAAATTATTTGTAGTCAAAGAAATGGGATGAGTTTTGTGATTTTTTTTTTAATTTATTCTTTATGGAACTGGTCTTTGAATTACTTTCAGTACTTTCTTAAATCTGCATGTGTTATATTACATACAAACAGAGATTTCATAATCAGTGATAAATCACTCTCTGAAGGCCTATAGCATACTGTGTAGTATATACTGAAACACCAGAAGATCCAAGATCACAACAGGCTGGAATCGATATTATGAAAGGATACATTAAAGTATTAATAAAAGTTAAATTCTTGTTGTCTGCTCCTAATGCCATTAAAAGAACTTATACAGACCTGTATTCTTAGCTTGATCTTGAAAGATGGACAATTGATAATGAATTCCTTTAGCACATGGCAAGAGGCTTCTGTGTCTTTACCATTACATTCCCGTTCTGGGACTCACCTATATGTGGGTCCTGCAACTCACAGATCTGTTCACATGACTTAGAGAAAGTCATGGACATTCTAATTAACAGGACAGCAGAAAACAGGTTGGGATGACAGCAGTGCACAGCTCTAAGAGAAAAAAAGGACAGTATCAAGTGGGCAATGGGAACAATCCAATACTGCCTTTGCAAATAATTTACATTCTATAAAGCCAGAAAAGAAGCTAGTTAGCAACACAGAACTGCAAAATGTTCAAGCCTTGATCTAACTTCTGCAAGATGATTATGTTAGAATAGATGATCTCTAAAGGTCACTTCCAATCCTACTATTCTATGATTCTATGATCTTAACCAAACCAGAAAACAGGGATAAATGCTCATCCTTCTTGATCCCAGAGATCTGTCAAAACCAGGCACTCTCACTCTTGCTCCTTTCCTGGAACATTGCCGTTCTTCAGTTCCATTGCACCAAGCTTTCTTTCCCTTCCTACCTTTCCAATTTATTTTTCAGTGCATCCTTCCATGATCCTGCTCTTCATCCAAATTCCATGTTCACATAATTTCATGTAATAATTCTTGCAGTTACATTTCTTTGGTCTTGGCAAATGTAACTTTGCCTTTCTCATATCTAACCAGAGTGCTCCCAGAGGGACAAATTAACATTGTAGCCGTGTCTCGCTACTTACTCTCTGGTACAGGAAGTATGTTAGAATATTGAATTGCTGACCAGTTACTATAAAAGATGAAGAACACTTTTAATATTTCTAAATTAGTTTGCAGTATTATACAAGAGATTATGCCAATCTTATTTACGACCTACAAGATATGTTGCTTAAGTTACATAAAATATCTTTTTAATTATTATTTTAATTGTACTATTGTAATCCATCAGGAAAAAAAAATTCTGCTAGTCTGCTGTACCCACAGATAGTGTGCAAGAGGACATATAAACCCAATTAAAATTTTCTTGCACAAGGGGAAGTAAGATCTACAGATTTTCAAGAGGGAAAGTAGTTATCAGCACTTTGCTTAGCAGGTTCTGAATTACTACTTTATTTCATCCTTTGAAGGCAGTGAGAATAAAATAAGAGCATAGCCACATAATTGCACCTCTCTTACGAAGAAAGGCTTAGAGAGTTGGGATTGTCGAGCCTGAAGAAGGCTCTGGAGATACCTTATTACAGCCTTTCAATACATAAAGAGGGCTTATAAGAAAGACAGAGAGATAATTTTTACCTGGGCCTGTAGTGACAGGACAAGGACTAGAAGTTTTAAACTGAGAGAGGGTAGACTTAGATTGGACATAAGGAAGAAATATTCTATGATAAGAGTGGTGAGTCACTGGCTCAGGTTTCCCAGGAGGCTGTGGATGTCCCATTCCTGGAAGTGTTCAATGCCATACCAGATGTGGCTTTGCGCAACCTGATCTACTGGAAGATGTCTCTACCCACAGCGGAAAGGCTGGACTAGATAATCTATGAAGGTCATTTCAAAACCAAATCAATTCTATGATTCTGTAACTGACACTGTAATTTTGCCATGAATTTTACTTGAAGATCATAAAACCCAAAGGATGTATAGTCAGGCTGTGCAATAACTATCTTGTTTTCATACAACAAACATACCTTAAAGCTGTTCACAAACTGATGCTAGGACAAAGGAAAAGTTGCATAATATTTTACTTGCTCAAACTCAAAGTACCATAGATTTTTTAAAATATTGTTATTAAATACTTAACCGATTTTTCAGAGATGTATAACTGAGAAAAACACTGATGCTTAGCACCACTGTAGCCAATTAATGTAGCAATTTCACTGCAACTCTTGTGTTCAGAAAGCAAACTGAATGATGTACTGTCTCCTGGAAGGGACATTGCTGAAAGAATTAAGTCAAATGGCAATGCAAACCCCAAAAGGAAAAAAGGTTACTGAATTCCAGAATCTGCTCTTAATGTTTATATTTAACTCAATGTATCAGTGCTTTTTTTTTTTTTTTTTCATTCCTTAGTCTCTCACCAAGACAGTTCATAATTGTTAACATAACTGCCTAAAGCCTTTTAGGTGTAAATCAGTAAGCAATGAAGTGAGGTGGAAAACTAGCTTCCCAGTGACAGATGCATGTTTGAAAATGAGGTGATAATAGGTAAAATGGTATTAAGAAGACTAATGACATACAATAACAAGCCTGCCTAATTGTGAAGATTTAATTAAAGTAGAGCTGCTGTGATGATAATGTAGTTATTAAGAGAATATCTGGCTTTCTGTGTCAGATCAAGATGCTATTTCAAAATTAGATAATCTAAACCTTTAAAAATGTCTAGATCCTGGCATGTCATATAAGTATTTTAATCTACTTAATTACTTTGGGTTGTGAGTGTATCAATGGAGTTGAGTAAAAATTTGGTATTTCTGAGATGATTCAGAAGCATATTATATATTAAGTCCTTGCCATACTGCAATACAGAAATTTTTATAAACAAGATTGTATGAATGATAAAAAATCTGGATGAATTACAAACTACAAACTACACATTTTATTATAAGGCTACTTGGCTTGTGACAGCTCTAAAGGTGCTCTCAGCAATTTCCCACTGAATTACATTTGCAACTTTAACTAGCACCATATGCTATTTGGCATTAGCCAACATGTGTAAGACCCTAGAACCTGACTTTCGGGAAACTAATGTAAAAAGCGTTTTTCTCCTTAGGATCCTTGCACTACACACTTCCTTCAGTTAACATTTAGAGCTGGGTCCCCATCTTAAGAAATCCTGACCTAGAAACTGAAGTAGATGATAACAATTCCTCATTGTTCCTCCTTTCATTCTAGTCCCAATGTCCAATCTTCCCTGGGATCCTGAAATGTAAGGCATGGGTTTGGAAGAACATATACACCACTGGCCTCAATTCCCAGAAAGTTTTGCTCGAAAATTGCTAGCCTATTGAAATTAAGCATTTTTCTTGTATCTCCTGTCACCTCAATACATACTGTCCTGTATGCCTACTTCAGCACTTGCACTTTCTCCTTTTTATTCTCTTTTTTGGAAATAAAACCTACCTTGGTTTCCACTTCACAGAGACTTCATAACCACTGTGCTCAAGGAATTCAGTTAGTATCTCTCTTTGTAAAATGTTAAAGCAGGTAAGATCTACTTGCTGTAACATGACTCAGCAGTCCTAACATGATTCTTCCTTTTCCCTCCAATGATTTCCTTATTCATAAGGAATAAATTTTTGTACTATGTCTAACCCCATGAATATGTTAATGCCATAGTGAGATTTTGACTGTCAATTAAACCCAGGTTTAAGACTCATCTGTTGTGCAGAAATAATGCAGCCAGACAATTCTGTGTGCCTCTGCAATCTGAGAGCCCTAGTGTACTTGGTATCTTATTATAGGTCCAAAAATCTCAAATTACATGGATAGATTAGTCATGGAAAAGCAAATATACTACAGCACAGCCCACTACATAATTTTCTGTTTAATACTCTTTAAAGAGCTCACCTTGAGGTTGCTCTACAGATGAACTAGCAGCCAGCAATATGAAAAGTAAGAACAACCATGTTGTCTTTGCCCACACTCAAGCCTGCTTCTCACCTTGTAAGGCAAGGATATCTCCATCTCGCTTCTCAGTACTGACACTGAGTGGCCCAAAGACTTTAAGGAAAAAAATGGGGCTGATAGACTGATTTAAAATCCCAAGTGTGACTCTTAAGAGAAAATAAGAATACTATCATTATCTAATTAAAATTAAGCAAAATTCGTCAATGGAGGGAAAACAGCTTTTCCCTCATTCCTGTACATAGCAAAATCAAAAATTAACAGCAGATGGTATATGAACTGTTAGTCATTTGGATAGTCATTCAAAGTCTATTTTAATCCTTTCACATGTGATATTAATTATTTTTCTTCCTAATCACAGTAGTATCTTTCCTAGTTATTTCAGCACTCCCTATTCCAGATAATAATCAGAAATTAACACATAGCTATGGTCCTGAATTTTACAGAAGGTTTGGTTCACATTTCATGCTATGAATATCATAATATTATTAGTCAAAGAGGAGAAGGGACAAACCCAACACTTTATCTAGGCCAGAGGAAAAATTTATAAGTGTTTTTCCATCTTCAGAGATATGGGCTTGAGATGGTAGCCTACAGGCAATGGGAGTCACACCTCTTAACCACTAGATTGTCCTGAGATTCCACCCCAACAAGCTGCTTTGATAGCTTCTGTTTACTCTGGGATTTGGATTAATTTATCCAACTTACTAGAAAGAACACCCCCTGAGGGTTCCTCCATTTTCCATTTGTCAAACATCGTTCTGCCTTCACACACTGTTCTTCAGACACACTCTCCTCATCCTTTCAACACTTTGCACAAGACATGTACATCCCAATTTATTGTAGCACTGTGTCGTGTTAAGACATCTGGTTTTGAGCATCGGCATCAGTAATGATAGCTCCAAGGAGAACATGATTTAAAGGCTGTCTTGATCACAAAAAGATCTCACAAATTAAGTTTCATGAGTCTTAGAAAACAAGTGGAGTATTCATTATTATTAACAGATTTTGTTTTCAACGGTTGAACCTTTTTAAAATGTACACTCTAAAGCGTAATGAAATCTCAATCTGTTCTGCCCTGAACACTCTTTCTCCACCTTGCTTTCCTCCTTTCCAGCTTATATGTTCTTACTTCTGAAAACAGATCTGAGAGGCCTCGCTCTCAGTAAATTCACTTGTTAAAAAAATCTATTCTGACTCTTCCTAGCTCATTGAAGTCATGCAAAAAAATCTGTTTGTGGTGGCGTTTGAGCTCTAGTTATGGCCACTTTTGTTCTGTTCATACTGTGCCATGTCAAATGCTATCACAGTTGATACTGAATACTTGCTTGTGGTATGACCAAAACTAGGAACTGACAATGACAAAGAATTTCCTGAAAGGAATTGGCTTGATATATCATAGTTCAGGAAGAAAATAAACTCTTGAATAAATATCAGACAGAATTATTATGTTTTGAAAGATTTGAAACACCGGACATGGTCTGAGGGCAGTTACTGTTTTCTGTTTGTTCTGACAATGGCATGAGATGGGATACCAAAAACTTGCTCTAAGATCACCATAGAACACAGATGGAGTGTTGGGGTTCAGAAGAAGTGGCTGTTTGCTTTCCTGGGGACCACAGTTGAGTTGATGAAGAAATGCACTTTGTAGCTTAAACTAATTATTGGTTTCTTCTCCTCTAAGTACTCCTCTACTGATCAAAGCCAGAATCCATACTATTTCCAGATCAAAAATATAATTGATAATACTGGAAGACATCCAAATTCCCAAAAGACACTACCAGTAAATTGTGAAGCTGCAAGGAGCTTGTGGATTCACAAACCCTTTACAATTTATTTGATGTCAGAGGACATCACAAATTCATCTCTGTAATGGGAGACAATTTTTCTTTCTCCCATAGGAGTTGAGGAGGAAAGTCAGTCATTACTTGCTTGAGCAAAAGGAACTGAGGCAACTAAGAAAACTTCTATCTTTACTTCTTTTGTATTTGCAAAAGGAAGATGTATTTAAAAAGAAGTATTTCTTCTAGGTAAAGTCACAATGGAATTTAAAGCTTCAGAAAGAAATCAGGATGAAAAAAAATGCCTTTCTGTTTCAGAACACTGAAAAAAAAAAGATTCCTGTCACTTTACGTCCCTCTTCCAAAAGTTACTAGTCATGTTTTAAGGAAAAGAAAGGAAGGAATCACTTCCATGCAGTCTGGAGTATCCTTACTCCAGAAGCTATTAAAAAAAGCAGCATAGAAATATTGTATAGAAACATGATGAAACAACTCTCAGTATCAACTGTAATTTAAATAGTTTCACTGTGTAAATTGTGACATCCTGTCTATCTCAGGCAACAGTTTCACACAGAAAATGTAAAGACAGATTTAGGGAGATGGAACTAAATCTACACATAGAAGAGAAAATGAAACATGTAAAATAAGCTAATGGAGACATTGTAGCTTTATCTTTTTGGGGTCTTTTTTTTTTTTTTGTTACGTTAAGCAAATTGTTTGGTTTTACACCTTTTATGTCATGCAAGATACTAACGTTTTTCCACTGCATTCTTCATCCATAAAACAAGTGACATAAACAGGATGTGCTTGTATTGGCAATGACTTCTTTTTGCAAGGTTAAAATATGGCCACAATTAAATAAACGATAAACTTCTCAAGAAAATTAAAAAAAAAAAAAAAAAAAAGTCTTAATTCAAAGTCTTACTGGTTTTCTGGCTGTAATTAAGCTAATGGCTTGATCCAGAATTTTTTTTTTGTGGGTAACTTTACTCACTGCAAGATCTCTCACAGCTAAGTAACAGTCCCATTTGTAGTATCAGGAAACAAGTAGGCAAATGGCAGCTTGGGGCAACACTACTACGGTAGCAGACCATCATAGTCTTTGCATTACTTGTAAGCTCTGCAGTCTTTGTACATTGACTGACATTTGACCTGGAAGAATGCTCTCATTCAAAGGGCAACCCCACAGGGTCTTGTGTAAAAACAGTGTTACCATGTTCACAAAATGCAGTGGAGGAGAGAAATCTTTGCATACATTCACAGCTTCCAATTATGTCTCCAGGACTGAGAGTCAATCGGGATCTTTGCCAAGTGGCCAACCAAAGGCAAAATTCTAATTTAGATTCCTGAGAAGCTTATGGATGGCCTACACCCTGGCAAATGCTGGGTAATTGGGCCATGCTAGACATAACTCATTAAATTATTGCTGTCTGTAGTGCACTGGCTTTTTATTTCTATGTTGCACAAATATCCTGGGTTTATTTTCCTTCTTCCAGCCCTATGGTTAACTGTTTCTTTTATTCATTAGACACGAGTAAGATAAAATGTATGGCTTTTCTAGTTTATCAGTAAATTAAGCTTTAGACCAGTCTTGATTCTAGGGATCTATTACTCATTTCTGCATATTTTTTAAAGAACTACAGTCAGAACAGAGATTCCAAATGTAAAACCCCCCATAATTATAAATATATAAGATGCATTTAAGAAAGTTTACATAAGTTCTAGTTTTCTTCCAGTCTTTTACGTACTGGTAACTACATTGTATGTTACTGAATTAAATACGGTTAATTGAAAGAAAATAATTTACTGCCAAGTATTAATGGCTTTTAGAATTGAAGAAATTAAACTCTAGCTTTAAGAGACCAAATTGTTTCTTCACATTACTTTAAAGAGACCTGTGGCCTAGGCTTCTGACCATCCTAGTTGCCTTCCACTGGAGGATTTCCAGATTGTCCATATACATCACCACCACTGTATTCCATCTGTGACTTCATCACCATCAGCCAAAGGAGGGTAATAACTTTCCTCACTCTACTGGCCATGTTCCTCTTAATATAACCCAATATTTTATTTTCTTTATTGACAGTGTAAGTTCAATTTGGAGTTCAAGGATTTTTTGTTAGGAAAGAATACATTTCATTATTTCTACTTCAGTAAATATTCCATGGTTAAAAAGTTATATAGTATAAAAACTTTTTTTCATACTTCCTTTTCATTAATTTATGATTTTTCTTTTTCGTTATTGGGCATGATTTAGAAACATAATTATCGGCAATGGCAGTGCCACTCTGGCACAGCACCGATGTTCTGTACCATTACTCTGCTTTAGCAGACCCTATACATACACTGAATGAAAAATAGTGTTAATAAAAGAATCTGCTCAATCTTCAGGATTCTGTTTCATAGTACTAATCTTTTAGTCTAAATTACTTTGGACCTCTAATAGGATTATTCTGCTGTGAGTTTGGGACAGCTAACATGAAACCATGAAAAAGGACAGTGATTTCCACATCTAGAAGAATAACTCAGCAGCACTGTGATTTGATAGTCATTGTACACAATATAATTGTATTGCACTTTCCTGTTATTAACTTATTTTTTTCCCTAATGCCCAACCTGAATCTCCCAAGGTGCAACTTGTGGCCCTTATCCCTTGCTGGTGGGGGCTTATCATCTTTGTAATCACCTTTCAAGCCATAGGTTTGCTGTAAGATGACTATTTAACTTTAGAAAGTTATCCAGATGAGGTCTAAAAAGTGCTGAGCAAAGGGGAATAGTTACCTCTGCTGGATCTTCATATACTCAGCATGCAGTTGGCCCTCTCTGCTGCCATGGCACACTGTGGCTTCGTGTTCAGCTTTCTGTTCATTCCATCTCCAGGGCCTTTCCCACATTGCAACTCTCCAAACAAACAGTCCCCAGCCTTTGTCCTGTCAGGAGTTGGGTCCATTGCAGAGGTAGGACTTTACACTTATCCTTGTTGATTTTCATAAGATTCCTGCAGGCCCATCTCTGTAGTCTGTCTGTGTCTCTTTGTATGGCAGCCCTGCCTTCACTATATTGATCCTGGTTTAGTGTCATCACAGCCAAGATGAGAGCAAACTCCCACCTCTTACAGGTATTGATAAAAGTCTTAAATTGGACAGGTCCCAGCACAGACTCCTGTGGTACACCATTTTTATTAACCTTTAATCATCATACACATCAGTATCGTGAATCCTGACCACAATGTCCTGACTTGAATAGAAGAACATTTTCACAAACACTGCTGAAAAACTTTACTAAGGTGAAGGTAAATGACATTTGACATTCTCTCTTCACCCACAAATCTGGTCATTTTATCATGGGAGGCAATCAGGTCAGCTACAAAAGATTGGATAGACAACGTGTGAGTCCATTCTGGCTACTCTCAATCACCTTCTTCTCACTTTTTGTACCCAGATATGTTTCCACTAGGAGTCCATTGACTTCAGTGAAGTTTCTCCTCACTTATGAAAAAAATTTATTAACAGAGTAGTGCGTTACTGTATCAGGTTGCCCAAAAAGTTTATGAAATCCCAACACTCAATTATCAGCTATTTTCAGATTTATTCCTTTGGAAAAGTGTCCTTAGGATTCTTTGTGGTAAGCACAGTGGAAATAATTTTAGCATTTACATTACTAAAAAGAATTATAGCCTCTAAAACATTTTTAAATTGAGGCAATTGTTTTGCGTGGCCTGCTGCTAACTGTGATTCTGCTCATATTTTACTTTTCTTTCCCCTCCAAATATTTTGTTACTCTATCATGGGGTTTTTTTTGGTTCAACGTGTTAATAATTTGAAGTAGTGTTATTTTATAAATATTGCAGCCTGTAGTCTGATAAAATTAATGTAATATTTTTTATGTTGGATTTTATATTTAATCTGACTATATTATCTCCTACTATCAGTGTTCCATCCCTGGCTTCATCAAACCATTTTGAAAGTTCTATTTGCCTAAAACCGAAATAAAAGTTCCAATTTTCTATAATTTAAAGGATTTGTGCTGTATGGTCACCTCTAACTTTTTTTTTTTTTCCTTAAGATAAAGCCAGCATTTGCAGTGCCAGTTCTCTAGTCATTTGTACTGCTACAACTCCATTGACTGCAGGGAAGTCAATCTTGATTTACAGAAGTGTACACAGTGTTACTTCACTGATAAAAGCACCAAGGTTTTCTGTGCAAAGCGACAACCCAGAGTACAACACTGCAGAACTCAGGAGAAGTGCTATATGAACATCACACATACTCTGTGTTCTGAAGTTCACTGCTTTACTTCTCAAGATTAGACTTTTCTATAGCTGCTTTGCCAGTCATCACTGAGCTGAAGCATTATCATAATTAATACAAATACACGTCACATTATTGAGATTGTGCAACAGAGCTAGATCACCTTTACGACACTTTATTTAGTGTTATAAAGTTAATGATTAATACAGAAGCTTATCCTACCATTGTTACTGAAGTAACACTAGCAAAATGTTGTTTTATGCCATTTTTATGCAAAAATCGAAGCTGAGCAATTCCCATCTCCTTCCTTTGCAAAAGGATAATCTGACCATATTATTTTCAAGGAGGATTCTCTGAGGTACACACAGATCAATTTAACAAGGACTTCCCTTTGGACAAACATTCTGCAAATCTTTTCAGAAACAGACTTCAAAACCTTTTCTGTGTGTTTTAGATATATGTTAGGGTTACACAGCCCCATATTCTAGCTGAAAAAAAAAAGGATTTTTTTTTTCTAGTTGTAAGAATGGACAGTAACCTCCACTATATATATACACAGCTGAGTTTTGTCACTGACAAAATCATTTGACATTCGTATCTCTTACACATGTTCTATCTGATGATTGGGATGTTATACAAGCACAATTCTTGCTTGAATGACACTTACGCAAGCAAGGTTTGCTACATAAAGTAAGGGAGATAGGATTTAATCATTAAGCAATTGGACAGTAAGAATAAATTATGAAATGAAGAAGAAGTAAAAGAATACAAAAGGCTGCAAAATCTTCTGCTACATAAGGTACTAGGAGGCTCTGTGCCTCCCAGGCTTTCAGATACCTGCAGATGCATCAAGGGATGCAACAGAGCGTGCCATGACCTTCAAGTTTGTCACATGCTATTTTTTCTTTCCCTTTGTCTTAGGCATCATTAACCTCTGGCCTCAAGAAAACTACTTTTTTTTCTGTATTTTTTACTGTGTCCAGTGTAATTGCACTATAGCAGCTTTTTGGAGAAGAAAAAAAAAATCAGCTCCTGCTTTTGTAGACACTAGAAACACAAGAAAACAGAAAAATAGAAATTATGAAATGATAGCTCATTGACATTGAAGTAGATAAACAGGACACTCATCATCTATGTTGTATAAATGTATACACAGTCTGTCACAGAATCTTCTTCACAGTTTAAATTGTCCATTTAAATGGACAACATAGAGAAGGGGAATAGAAAGAAAACAGAATTACACATAAGACATTTTTTCCAAGGTCACACCACAGCTGTCTAAAGTCACTGTGTTGACACAATGGAACCATTACCGGCAGCATTACTAAAGTATCCCTGTTTTTTAAGCTTTAGAATACAATCTTATCATAGGACCATGTTGATAATCAACTTTCAAATACATTGAAAGCAACAACAAAATGTTGGTTAGTCATCAGAGGAGAAGATTGGAGGTCTCCTGCAATTTAGGTATCATTAATCCAGTCTGACGAGTTACCAAATAAACAGGAGAAACAGCAAGCAGATAGATGATAAAATGTTAAAGAATAATATTAACCTTCCCAGCACTCAGATTTACAAATGAAGTTATCTCTAGCAGTAAGAAGAGTCTCCTGGAGTTGTTACCAACACCAAGTCTCATTAATGGCCTTCTTATGCACTGTTACACCCCCATTTGCAACTGCTCTGAAGAAAAGCACAAAAGAATGGAAAAGGTAAGACTGAAGGAAAAGTACTGAAAGTGAAACATGCAAAACATCTCAATATACTACAAAAAAGCTGACAGCAATTGCAATATAAAAGCAAGCTGCATGAATCTGTAAAATTGTTTATTCTTCTATTATTATAATCATCGAATAGATTCAGAGCTTTGAGCAAACTAGTTTTATATGGAATAAAATTTCTAGAAAAACTCTGCTCCAAATCATGACAAAATAACCACAATAATATGATACCAAATTGAGAATTAAACAAGAGAGGAACTAGATAAAAAGTTACTTCATAATAATTGCTTGTAACATAGTTTACTATTTATAAAGAAGAAGATGGAAGTGTGGATTATAAAACATGATTTATTCCCTACGGCCTATAAAAGTAAGAGGAAACAACATTGTCGGCCCTATGATTTTAGATAACACCATGCAGTACACACAGCGGAATCATTAATAGACTGAGAAATAGAAAATAATTTTATCTGCTGTCTAGAAAAAATACTGCAAACATAAAGATTCATGTATATAACAGCAACAATACCTTTAAGAATGTGTTTTTCTGTTACATATCAACAGAATGAACAGGAAGGGAAGCCTCTTTTACAGAAGATAGTAGACAAGGTGCTGTTTAAGATGAAGAACTCAAGCTTTTAATGAAAGGAGTGTCCTGTCCAGTACAATCACTTACTAATAAATATTGCATGTGTTTTGGAATAACCAAATCATATATATTATCACTTTAGTTTCTGAAAAAAATTCAACAATCTCATCTCTCTATCTGCCTTCAAATGTTTCTTTTCTGCATACTACAATGTGAAATGCAAATTCACATGAGAATGCAATATATTAGAAAGGGAATTTATGTTCATAATTATTTGCATTTCTCTAGGCTACAGAAACTGCACTTGAAGCCAACTGTAGAATGAATTAGAACTCAAAAATGTCTTCTTACATAAAATGTTACAATTGTAACATAGCTACACAGATAATCCAGAAGCTCCCATCACCAGCAGTTGTTTTCTCATGAGATGTTATTTTTCCTTGAGAGAACAGCAGCCCTGAATGAAGAATTCTAAAGACCTTAAGAATGCAAGGGAGATGGAGAGGTAACCATTTCAACAACATACTAAAGTAAGATATTGGAAAATTACCAGTGAAAAGCAGTTTATTTCAAACATATCATGCAGAGGATGTGGGAATAAAAATCAAGGCCAGCAATTATTATGACAGAGCTGGCAGTCTAAAGTGTCTCTTGCAAAGTATGTCTATTTTGATACATACTCGTCTACCATAATCCAGGCAATTAAGTGTTTTGAGTTTTATATGGTTATTTTACTCTTTGGAAGTGTGGATTAGTATTAGAGTACTCAGTTCATTGCCCTGTATATGGCTGGTCATTAGTTTCTTGTCGATATTCCTCAAATATATTCAATGAGGGAGTCGCACCTCCCAAAGTTCCTGTCTCGGAAATCCATTGCGTGCAATCAATCCATGCTTTTGTTTCCTTTCCTTCATTTTCTCTTCCCCACCAACCTTCACCACAACTCTCTCTCTCAGAATGACTTTTCAGATGTGTATGAATAGATATAAGCCCATATGTCCACATTTTCATCAGGCTGGAATGGAATCAAGTACTGTTGGGGGGCATGTCTATCCATGTTTAAGTGGGGAACTGTGTTTAAAGCAATCTGCTTTCCCTTTCAATACCGCTTATTCCCTAGGCTACATAACTTACAACCTGGCTCTGGCATGTGTGTAGGTCTCTTCAGACCACAGACAGAAAACATACCTTTGCACTCACTCCCACAGACCTGCCCTTAGGCTCAGCTATACTCTGTTTCTCCCATCCTGGTCTGTCAACATATTTCACACAAATGCAATGGCTTAGTACATGACATGTGTTAGAAAAGAATGTAATTTAGAAGCATGCATGTAAATACTAGAAACAAGAGTTTCTGTTTTGAAAACCTAACAATGACTTTCGGTGCAGATCTCTTCAGCATGTCACCAAGCCCCACTATACAAGGAAGAATAGCTTAAACATGAAGCTGTGTCAAAGAGTTTACCGCTTCTGCAGCTGGTAAAAGGAAAAGTGTGCAAGCCTGAGCTAATACAAACAACAGAGGTTCTAAACAGATCAAGAATTTTTACCACCAGAAAATTTAGTCCAAGAGGTAAGTAAATACCAGGAACTGTCAAACCGTTCTTCTTAATTTGTATTTGGATATATAGAGATTTATGACCTATCAGTATGAAAAATAAAGTACTTTCAACAATAAGTGTGATTTTGAATATCTGGAATAATTAATTAGAGCCACACAGAATAAATTTTACTACAGTAACTTTTGTGTATGGCATCATAATATCCTCTACTATTTGTGCTACTTTGTTGCACTAAATGGTCTTTCCAAGACGTTAATAGTGCTCCTACCATCCTTAGAGCGTTGTCTCATAATAAATATTGAATGGTTTCCAAAAATTTCTTATGCAGGTATATGTCATCTTCTCAGTAGTGAATGCTTAGTACAGTACATCTCTATTAAGATAAGTTCTTAAGCATCACTTAAAGAAATAGAGATTTTGCTTCTTAATCCTACAGCCATATGTAAAAGTCAGATCTTACAAGCAGAAATTAGATCACCTGTTTTCTCTTTATCCTCTTTATATAACAGACTAATGACTTGTTTGTATTGTTCCCTACTGCTGTGCCTTGTCTTGATTATTTCAATGACTTTGCTACAATAATCAACGCTTTTTTCCTCATCGGTGTACTGGATGATTGGTTTCCCTTTCCCAGACTAATGATTTTACATATTTCTATACCACATTGTATTTACCATCTGTTGACCCAATTACCTAAATGATCCAAATCCTATTCAGCCTGGTTGCAGTTGCTTATTATTTGCTTTAACTTCCATTTTGGTAACATCCAGGAGACATGAGGGCTTATTTTCCATATACATGAATTAGTAGATCTGAAGACTGCAATCTTGAGGGTCAGATCCCACTGAAGAATATTCTGATTCTCACGCACTGGACAATTATTTCTTCAAATAGTATAAAAGATGACACTAGCCAATATGTATATGTAACTTCTAACTTACAGTTATGTTTAGGTCCAAATGTTTGTTCATTTGCTCACTTTTAAGGATTTCAGAAATAGTTTGTAAGTATGTAGCTATGACTGCAGACATGAATCATTTGCATCTCAGCTCCACCAATTTTATCTAACACTAACTAACTAACTAACAAAAAGAAGGTCAACACACAACTGCCTGCTCACGTCCTCAGGTGCTCCTGACAATATGAGTTCATTTACTGCAAGGATTAAACATTCCAATTTCTACAGATGAAAGTGGTTTTCCGAAGTGTATCATGTATTTCATATGAGAATGGCTGTAATACCAATTTAAGATGCAATGGTAAACTTCAGTATGCTGTAATGGCTTTGAATTTTGCAAGAGAAGATACTAATATAGTTTCTGTGAAGGGGCTGGATGGAGGAGGGTTTCTGAGAGATGGTAAAAAGCCTTTTCTCACTGTGACTTTTAAATAAGTGGGAGAAATCAGAAGGGAATAGTATATGCACAGAGAGAGTTAAAATGCTTGAGGGTTTTTAGGGCAAGGGGTTTGCAGTTTGCTCTAATTGCCTGCTTATTCCTTCATTATGGTTGAAGGGTTCTAGTAATTCACCATTATTAAATATTCAAGGACTAGTCCAGAGGAAGCATTCTTCAGGGATTGCTCTCTCATCATTTCCAGTGCCAGTGGAAAATCCTGCTTTGCGCTTGTTCATGTGTGCAAATAAAGCTCTGCTTTTACCTTTTAGTCGAATTCCTTCACGAAAAAAGGCTTCAAGCATTGTGGTAATGTGAGATTATTTAGGAAATTAATGCTTGTGCATCTTTCATGGAACCTTCCATGATTAGCAAGATCAGTTGTGTTTACTTTTTGGAAGCAGAGTGTAAAAATGTTCCACTCCCTGAGTAGAGCCTTTCTATGTCCACACTCCCTCCTCTTCCACCATGCTAACACTCTCCATTACCTGCATTTTCCTTACCTTCAGACTTCATACATTGAAAAGTCTGTTCTCTTAGTGTCAAAGTAGAACAGTATAAAAGACATAATTGTAAGGTACACAGCAGTTCCAAGTCACTTGAACAACAAATTGTCAGTTATGCTAGGGAAATGTTGCATTACTAGAAAGGGTCCACCAATACCAGGACTCTGGCATAATAGGGAGCATTTACACATACAGTAATTGAGCATCCTTTCTTGTAGTCTTTAAAACAAAAAGGCACACAATGTTTTTTTCTGCTGTGTAGAGACAAACACCATCTACAAAAATCTGAAAGGAGAAGTTGACCATCACCTTGTACACAAGCATAGAGATTAGTCTCATTTCTAGGCAAGTTTTTCAATGAAATCTTAGTTAACAGTGAGAGTAATAGCAAAGCTTCTTCAAATGGTGCAAAGGGATCATAACTGTTATATCTTAAAAACTGTTTTTCATCAGCAGGCACCTTCTAAGAAGGTTTGAAAGCCTTGTCTAGCTCTGTACACAGGTGTTCACTTTAGCAGTTTCAAAGAACCATATAGAGTAATTTCAGATTCAAATATTATGTGTTGCTACACAAAAAATCACTCCTTCCTCAGTAGATCTTTATATGTGATTCCATATCAGACTGGATATCATGTCTGTCAGGAAAGAACTCTGCTCTGGATTTTGTTCGAGAGTCAAAGCATCTGTGGCAAATGAATTATGTTTAGATTTGTTCATCAAAAGCTACATTTATCTTTCACCTGAAGTCAAATTCTGCTTTCATTTAGATTTTGATTACCTAAGGTACAATCTGAAGAAAATTAAGTCGCAAAACCTTGCATTGATCATATACAAACAAAAATCCCTTAATGACAAAATCTGATGACAAATTTAAATGCAAAATCAGTATTGTAAGTGCTACATGTAATTCTGAGGATTATTCACTTATTTACGTCTTTGAAATTGTAGATGCTAGGAAAATTTTCCGTCTTGTGATTTCAACTCTACCAGACTTGGGCACAACACTGTTCTGAAATTCCTGACAGAAACAGGCTTGCTTTCTGATCCTAATAAAACAAATAAGATTCTTCCTGGAACAACTGAATAAGAAAATTCTAAATCTATCTAGGCAATAGTTTTCTGAGAATGGTATATATATTAAAAAAGAAATAAAGCAATTTCACCAGACTCAAGACAGTTGTAAATTTAGCTAACATTCACCAAATTTCTTTAAGTGAAAAAAAAGTGCTACAGGCTGATTTTCACAAAACTATGGTTTAGTAGTTTGAGTACTTTAATACACAGATAATCAATTTCCCCCCTGACTGAAGTAACTCAAAACACAAATCTTCCCCTTCTTGGACAGTATCCTGACTAGTAGTCTGTAAATATATTTTTTCTTCTCTACTTTGCATAACTGATTAAATTAAGGTGATAATTCTTTTGCATCTGCAAGAAGCATCCTATTCATCACTGTTGTTGGGTTTTGGTGGATTTGGTTGGATTTTTTTTAAGGTGGCTCTCTTCACACTGGTCTCGAAATATTACAGTAGAAACTGAAACAGAGAGGGGAAAGAGGACGAAGTGATTCTCTGGTCTGGTAGTTTCAAAAATCATTTCGGTGGATTTAATGGTTCCAGAATTTGTGCTACTGAACGTTAACTTATTACATAACATGAAAGTGTCAACATGAGAGAGAGAGAATGTACTTTTACCTTCTTCTGAACCTAAATAACTTATAGCTGTACGGCTATGTTGTTTCTACTGAACAGGTAGGCAATTTGAGTTTGATTGCCTTCTGACAGGGAACGATCTGGACTCATCTCCTCTATGTTTTATATCTGATCTACTGCATAAAGAAGCACCTTTTTCATCAGTTTGTTTTTTTTTTTTTTTTGGGGGGGGGGGAAACATAAAATTTAGACTTTTCATTTTTTAAAAAAGACAGACAAATTGAATCAGATAATCCAATCTCTGATGGCAAATGGCAGTGATAGCCTAATAAAGACTGTAAGAACACAGTAAACATATATTGATATTTCAGCAGAACACTCTTCCATTTTCTAGCAATCTGAAACTTAGGGACCACCTGCACTTTTGATGGCATCTCTGTATTTAATAGTCCCCAGTAGGAAGTTTCCTGCCATGAATTTGTCCAATCTCTTTTTAAATCCATGTACATTTTCAGTATACCTGACATCCTGTGCAATAAGTTTCTCAGCCTAATTATGCGAGGTTTGAGGAAATACATCCCATTGCTTATGCAAATCTACCACCAGATATTGTCATCTGATAACTTGTTCTTCTGAGAGGTGAGGGAAGGAAGGAAGGAAGAAAACAAGGATAATAATTTGCTATCACATCTTCCTCAGCACCTGGGATTTTATAGTCTTATGTCATAAACCCCCTAAGCTGTCTTATTCCCAGCCTGAAGTCTTGGACTATATAATAATTATATATGTACAAGCAGATCCATACCAACCAATTATGTCACCTTTCTCTGAACCTGTCCTCAATGCAACACATCTTTACTGAGATGGAAGTGAATTAATTGCAGACAGCATTCAGGTACAGTAGGGATTAATATACACACACACCCCACAGACTTATGGAACAGTATCATAGCGGTTGCTTTGGAGCCTAGCCCTTTCTCAGGTCCTAAAATGTAGTTCATTTTTAACTTGAAAGAATCCTGAGCTGAAAGCTACCATATCCTCATATCTGATGATTGCATGTGAACAATTAGCTCATGGCCTGCTACACTGCACATACATACACTACTTTGTAGTTATATTACTGAGTCTTGCCTGGGTTTTTTTGCCACACAGCTACTTAACTTCTCAGAGTCATCCCTCACCCATGTTACTCAGAAAAATTGCATACTGTCAGTAGCATCTGCCACCTCATTCCTCACACAGTTTCACACTCTTGCTAGTGAGTTCCCAATGAATTCTCTTAAAATGGTGACCTGCTTTCTAGATAGGATTTTTTATATGATTGAGGAATAATCGTCTTCTTCCTCAACAGTTTTGGTATTCCCTTGGTGCTTTTTTGGCACTTCTATTATCTTGGAGTTTTTTGATATATGAGTACCTGTGAGTGTCTGATGCTTGCTAACACTCATTTTGTCTATTTGTTCCATAGACCTCTATTTGGCAACTGATCCTTGGTGGTTCTTTTGCTACAGCCTTATCTTCTCTCAGCAGTCCTTTCACACAGTCCTAATCTATTGTCCCTCTGCATACTCCAACAGAAACTCTGTTACTTTTGTATTTATAAGTAGATGTATTCTTTTCTCAATACTTTTTCAAGTTGCTGCTAAAAATCTTTGTACCCTGGTATATTACGTTTCCACTAAATAAAAACTACCAGAGGTTATTTCCTATTTTCTTCTTCTGGACATAACATTACATTTCTGTAGGATGTTTTTTTTTTTCTTCTGTTATCCTCCCTTTTGACAGTATTTATATTGCCTTTTTAACAGATGACATTGTCTCCAATACGTGGTCTTTCAGCAGTTGCCATGCCACCTTCAAAGAGTTTGCACTTTCAGATCCTATTTTAGTTTCCTTTTTTTAAGTGGCTTCCTCATTTTTAATTGGCACTGCCATTTTGCCATCAAGCATATGCAGAGCGAATATTAGCATCTTTCACTGCCACAAGAACACACTGAAGTACTACACTTACTCTACCCACAGCACTTTGTACAATGTTTGTGCATGCTTCAGGCCCAAGGTAAAGTCTCCCTCCTGAGTCTCCCTCCATTAATTGTTTTTTTGTGGCAGTGCAGGCAGCAGGGAAGTTTTGTTATCTGTCCAGGTCTGAGATTTCATGTTGGTGATGCGAATTAACTCTAACCTTTCTCTAAGACTCACATCAAAATGACCTATAAGGTGCTACCATCCTTCAAAGGGTTGAGGGAAAGAAGTGTCTCATTTTACTCCATCTGGTACTCCAGTATGTGTCCAACAGATAATTTTCTTAGTTTCATTTCAATAGGAGATTGTGGGAAATTATTAAAAAAACTTGTGAAATTAGAGCTGAACTTTTTTTTTTTCTCTTCCACTTTCAAATTTGCAGCCAAGCCAAGAGATCTCTAGTCTCCAGGAATAATTTCATTAGTTTTCACAGAAGAAACACTAAAAATTGTCCTTGTTTCAATGTTTTTCCAGTTGACTGTTATTTATCACTGTAAGTCAAATTTCAGTACATTTGCATACCTATATTTAACAGATTAGGAAATGTAAATGAAAAGTTAATTACACTGAAATATGAGGGGAAATATAACTATTATCTCAGTATTAATAGTATCAAGGAAACATATTTCAATACTCAAGTTAAACTGTGTATTTATTGAGATCTTCATTAAATTATCTGGCTTACACTACCCATAAGGGCAAACTATGTTATCATTTATTCCTTCTGCCTTTACTATACTTTATTTACTGGAAAGATATAGTCCTCTTATCTTAATATCTAATATATTTTTCTCTATATTTTTTTTCCTTTTTGGCTTTGAAGGCTTATATCAGAACATCAGTAACTTAATACAGCAAGTCATTCTGACTTAATCTACCTGTGCTTTATTGCAGACACAGCAGCTTTGGCTGGGAGTATAAATTTGACAGGCAAATTCCAGTTACTTTAGTCATCAACCATTCTGAATTACTGAAGAAAAACTATTAACAAGTTTCTGACATGAAAATACTGCCTCTCATCACTGTCATGCAATAACTAGAATAAGCAAGTAAGCAAGTGCTCATTTTCTCATTGGGCTGACATGTCTCTAGTCTTACCCATCTGAGCTTTGATAGTGTGTAGCGTGTCATGTACCTACAAGAACTATGAAATTTAAAATGGAAAACTTTTCCAAAAAAAAAAAAAAAAAGTCCCAGTTCCCTGTGATGTTCTATACTTGCAGAAATGGCATTGGAGGTTGCAAAAGCTGTTTTGTTGAACCTCCTCTCCTTACAGCTCTAAAGGCTGAAGCAAATCAAATTTTGAGACATTGCAAAGCTTGAGACATCACAATTCAAAAGGAGGCCAGCAGAAAAGTTCTCTAGTAACTTTTCCTCGGTTACACTGAAGTACCTCTGTATTTAACTGTTTACATATGTAGACAGTGCCAAAGATGTCTGCTTTAAAACAATAAACACTTCTGTCTATTTCAAGGAGTTTGTCTTGCTCTGTATGAATGACTAAATTGGCAAAGGAAACAGAAGGCAGATGCTTTTTTTTCAATAATATGGGCACGAGCTGTCTGTCTTTCACTATATCTTTCAAATCTCCTCCTCCCTAATTTCCAAAATGTGTCTCATTCATGTAGCTACAAACTAAAAGTATTTTCATATTACAGGAGAACTTTTTCTCTGTCATGTCCATGATGACTGTGATAACAAGGTCTATCAGTATGCACAGGAGTTCACTAAATATTGTTACAAGTAATATTGATGATAACCCTGGTGGGATAGCTTTTAATCATCTGTCAAGTCTAGGATGACATACAGAAAGAGGCCAGAGTTTTCCTGTTCTCATTATTTTGAAAATACAATTTTAGAGAGATATTCACTGGTGATAAGTACAGATTTGAGTATATAAGACCAGTGATTGAAATACTGGTTTCTTTCTGAAATGGTCTTATTTTAAAAAGAAGAAAAATCACATGACCTTTGAATTAAAAAATATTGTTTCATTGGCATTATTATTTTACTTTTTTAATGTTTAAACTAAGTTGAGGGTTTTGGGTAGAATCAGCAAGTGAAATCCCTTAGAAACTTTTGAAAACGTTGAACTGTAATTAAAGTTCCCATGTTGCACTGCAGAAATTTCACATCTTCCATAAGCCAATTAGGGAATAAAAGTTGAATTTTTAAAAGTTGCTTACTGTTATGATACTTTGCATAAATCCTTTGGGCTGAGAGAAGTGGTAGCTGTTTCCCAAATCTGTTAATAAATTTCACACTAAATACTTTGTAATCTTTAGAAACGTGGGACTTAACCTAAATTACTATTCCATCATTTTGAAAATATGGCAGCCTTCCTGATGGTAAGATCAACTTTTTTTTCCCTGATGCTCTAACACACAACCATAAAATATGACTATAATAGCACTGGCCTGGTTGATTTTCCTTCATTTCATACCTCCTTATAGTAATCACAGTAGCCTATACTGACAAGCAACCAGGGTAATAATGCACAGATGGTGGTCAGAGAGTAACTTTCAGTTTTGAGTACTCCAATTAAACTATTCCCCTGAGACTTCTACTTGCAAAACAAGGTCACTTGGGGCTTGCCCAGTGACAGTGATAAACAGTGCTTCTTATTAAAGAAACCCAAAACACTGTCAGTGCTATTTACAGTATCTCAGCGACCAGTAAGAAAAATATTTTAGTTTCACATTTTGCTGATTATTATGAAATAAACATGTATTTGCAATTAATGAGTCTAGGCAATAATAAACATTTGGCTTTAATTTCATTCACATGCATAAGATTGTACAGATTAAGGGTAGCAGTGACAGTCTCTCATTGAATGGCAATAACCACTTAATGGACTTGTGTTGCTGCAAAGCATCTTTACAGGCTGCTGGAGAAACATTCATTACAATGTACCACACTCATGTTTCATTAATACATAATCAATGTATAGTATTGCTCAGTTAATCTTAAAGATGAATGAATACTGTTAGGGCTGAATATTACAAGTAATTAAAGACACTCATTTTAGATAGCTGATCTTATTTTCCAGGAGACAGTATTGTGTGTTTCTCTATATGAGTCATTGCAAGTATCAAACACCAGTGTTAACCTCTGAATTTTTAACCTGCACAAAAATCAATAATACTATGAGTTTGCGGGGTTTTAACTAGTTTCTTTAGCTTCTTCCCTTCAGCTAGAAACAAATCCACATAAACTTCAAGAGATAAAAAGGTCAAAGGTCAAGAAAGATCAATCTGTAATTAGCTTTTTAAGGCACTGCTCTGCAGAGAACTTGACTTTATGGCCATGTTCACACTCTTCCCAGTTCCATTCCTAGTCAGGCCAGATGAATGTGCCCCTAAAAGGATGGCTCTGTAAAATAGCCAAATAAGAAAGTCTTGCAGACTGCATGTGAATTCTTGTTATTGTCTTATCACATACTTGCACTTGTCTGTTTTAGTCTCCATGAGTGAAGAGATGTGTCAATGTTCAGGATTGCCTGGGCAAACACCAAAATGGGTGACATTCAACTACACAGACAGCAATTTCACTTAGATCTATAATGTCTCTCTCTGCTAACATACTAGTACTGTAGGAAATGGAAAGCTTCAGGGATCACATTTCCCAATCTACAAATCCAGTCTTGCTTCCTAGTGAGGAAAAGTTATCAGTCTCTCATAGATTGTCAACTAACACCATGAATTTTAATGTGGGATGTGAGTCCACATCACATAAATATGGTTACCATCTTGTTAACTAAGCATTTGGGAGATTGTGCAATTGGGTCCCAGAAAGACAGACGGCACACAGTTTTAGCAAGTCCCAAATTACTGAGCTACATATTGAAAAATACCCAATCAAACCAACAAAATCATCTTTTCCGTTTTCCTGCAGTCAAAAAGAGAAGAAAAAATAGATTCTAAAGAAAAAATATTTCGTTCTGCTAGGACAATGATCACTATATTGGAAAGTGTATTGAATGGAAGTGTAACATCAAATCGGTAACAAAAACTGGTTTATTCCTATAAAGCAAATACATTACTGCAATTAGTTTTTCCGTACTTCCAAAAATGGCTGCTTTATGTTAACAGATAATGCTGTAGTTAAATGTATTCTGCTTCATCTTTCTTATGATCATTCTTTCTACATTTAAATTCGTGATTTTACTATGATTATTTTAGAAGATCCCAAGGAAGAAATGTGGTATGTAAGCTTAGCAAGGGTTAGGCTATCCCTGGGAAAAAAAAACTAAAACAACACAGCTTTGGAAGGAATAGCAGTCATAATTAAATATTTTCTGAGGGAAAAAGTGAGAGTTGGTGGAGGACAGACCACAGAAGAACATTTGGGGATCTAAGACAAAAATGCTTAAATTTGCTGTTACAGTTAAGGCAAATAAATTTTGATTTGCTGTTTGGGTTTATTTCTTAATTTAATGACACCTTCACTGGGACAGTTGTGGTTCATGGATCTAGATCTGTCTGTTCTATCTTGTGCCTAACTTCTCATTACCCAGCATAAAATTATATTTTCATTTACTGCTAAAGGTACCTCATTACCCATCACTTAAACTTCATTTCTAATCTATGAACACAAAACAATTTACATGTTTTAAACTATACTGATTTGGGATTTTTTTTTTCTTGTCTGTATTTGGAGGACACAGAACAGCATAAACAACACAGAAATAAGAAGGGAAAAATAGCTTTTAGAAGCTGTGAGTTTTAAGATTAGAGAAATTCAGACATTCTGCCTTAAAGAGGATGGGATCTGTAGCCTAGAG
The DNA here is from genome assembly GCA_013401255.1 of Urocolius indicus. NCBI lineage: Eukaryota > Metazoa > Chordata > Aves > Coliiformes > Coliidae > Urocolius > Urocolius indicus. Next base: position 145,541 of record WBNH01012218.1, read on the forward strand.
AGGGAGGATGAGGTTATAGCCTTTAAGCTATGCTGTGCAGGAAGATCCACAAGAAAATCTAGGTCAGTCTCTCACTAAAGATTGCAAACTGCTCAGTAGTAGTGGCAATCTATATTTGGTATTTGTGTGAGACAGGGGCAGGAGAAGATCCTCACTTGACCCCAAGCACAGTATCAGAAAAGAGGCGGGTGGAGAACAGGTGTGGGTGTAGTAGTAGGGGCTAAATCTCTAGTAAGCACCTCACTTCTAAGTGTTCCAGATGTGAACTCCTTCCTATTAGCTGTCCTCTCATTAATTTGCTATTACTGGTAACTACAGAGAGCTCTTTTTTTTTGCACACAAAAATTTATTATTTGCAGTTGTCTACCATTTTTACTTGCTTAAACATTTATAAAGAAAATTGATCAATTCCAGGACAAATCATGGCTCACCTCTGCTTCTCAGAGCCCTGGAAGGCTATATACCAGTACTCAATACACGATAAACAGTAAGGTCTCTCAAATACTATTGGAAAATATGACATAAAAATTCCCATGGGAAAAAAAAAGGAAACTGACAGGTTGGAAAAATATAAAGATTCTTTTTTTGCAGGAACCAGAAAGGAAGGCTGTAATCTTTCTGAGAACTTTGTAGAATTCAAGTTACTTCCGCTTAATGAGTGAGATACTAGCACTTCACTTGACAAGGTTGTTTTTTCTCAAAATGACCAGACAAGCAGCAAGTTGTCTTTCCTAATGAAAATTAGGTGAATGAATGGCCCTACTGTTTTCACTGTTATTCTTCTTTCAGCGTTTTATTGGCACATTACCGAAATGTGAACTGCCTTCTCCAACTTCCTCCTGTATTTACAGATGCCATTAAAAGCAGCTGGGTTGCACTGATGCGTGTTCTAATGGCCAACAGTGGTGTCTAACGGTGTGAACAAGATGGGAAATACCTGATGTTCCTTTAAATGACAGAAGAGTGGTGCATTACAGGTCATGGAGCTAAGAAAGATTGCCATCAATAAGGATTCCCTGGAAATGTTTATACCTTCTTTGCATATTATTCTCACATGCTGTGTTTGTGGATTTCATAAAAGCTAATCATCCTTGCCTAATGCGAAAGCATTCCAGGACTATCTGTGTGGATTGCCCACTAGATGTCATACTAGAAGGCCTGTGTTTCATGCACACTTGTGAGTCACACCATGTTCAGATAAAGAACACATCAACACAAGCCATGGAATAAAAAAATCCACCCAAAATAAATAAATGTTTAAAATATGGTCACTGTATACATTAGCTCTTAAACAAAACATCAAGCTAGTATTCCTGGATGTATTCCCAAGGCATGTGCTAGAATAGTTTCAAAAGCAATATTCTCAAAGAAATACATTAACTGAGAAATATTCCAGAGCAGAAGATTCCCCAGACAACCTGACCATATTTAGATGTCAATATTTGCCCACTGGATCTTCAAAACATCAAAGTGGGGTTCCTACTGTTAGCTATGATATAGGTAAAACTTAAAATGTAAACAAATCAGTCAAAAGTGAAAGAAATCACAATAATAATTATTACATGTGAAAAATTATGTTATCAGAAGCATCAATGATTATCAAATATTAGTGAGCAATTAAATAGTTATGATGTAAAACAGTGAATACATTACAAAACATCACTTGTAGTGTTAAAAATATACTGTAAAACATTGTAATATCATCAACAAGCAGTGATGAATTCACAAAAAAAAAGAAAAATAATATGGGGCTACATTTTTTATGCCTATGTATAAACAATTTATTCTTCTGCAGCTGTAGAAAATTTCAGTGTTTGAATGTTGCGTTTTAGCTACCTGAACATTCTAATGGTGGGTATGCTTAGAGTTTACAATGGCATCTCAGAATGATGTATAAATCTGCTAATATGGGCAGAGAGGTTTTAAATTCCTACTCCAACATGACCTGTTTTATGTGTCTAAATCTAATTTATACCCAAATCTACCTCATCTGGCAGGTCAGCTACTTCCCAAAGCAGTAGCTCACTAGCAAACTCAACTGGCTGGCAGGTCTGAAGAAGTCTGGAGATAAAAGAAGGCAAAATCTCTCAAGAAAATATTGTCTCTAAATTACTTTCTTTACAAATTTAGATTGGAAATATTATAACCACTATCCTTCAGGAATACTTGTATTTCTGCCTATGTCTAATAGTAAAATGCTCACTTTTTCTTCATGAGGAGCTGATTTTCAGTACACAGCAGTCACTTTCCCAAGACTATAATTTAAAAAACACACCACACAATCTCCTCCTTGATGATGTCCTATTTGCACAGGTTTCTAAAAAAATCAGCTCAGCATTTTCTGTCCCAGTTTTAATTAAGTTAATCAGTTATAATTACAGGTCTAAACATCACCTATGCACTTGCCAAAAAAAGCCTTACATTTTTTACTTACTAACTTGTATCAAATACTCTATGAAAGTTCATACAACACCTGCTTCACGTTAAGATCTGCCTAAGACAGGTAACAGAAACACCAATTTTAGTGTCATCCAGTAATATCCAATTACTGACAGAATTTCATCATAAAATGGTTATGAAAGTAATAATTTTACATCTCCCTCAGAGAATACAAGCAGAAAGTCCAAGTCTGACTAAGGAAAAGTGATTTACTTCCATTAGAATTCATTTAAAGTAGCTGCATAGCTTTGTCACTGTAACTTCAAAAAATGCTAATTAATTCTAAATCAAAATGTATGTAACTATAATAGTTTTCTGCTGGAAAACAAATTACCTGGTGCCCTTGGGGTGAATGAGACAGAGGATATTTCATATCCTTTCAACACCATAAATATTTTACATTTTAGGCCATGAAAATTATGTGCCAACCATAAACATTTTTTTCCCCTCTCAAATGTTTAGAGAGAGAGTTTTCTTCCTCTTAGCATGAAGACACTAAATGAGTTGACGATTTGCTTGCCAGTCAGTTTAATCTCACTCTCTCTATGGGTTTGTGGGAAAACTGTGGCATGCCAAGTTATTTTTGGCCAAATGTTACAGTATAAAGATCCTTCAGGAGCTTTCATTTAGTGAGTGGACTGTCAGCTGTTTTAACTGCAGAATGTGAATTGATGTTGCCATGGAAATGGAATAACTTTTTTTTCCCCCTCCTGTCTTTGCATATTTGGATTTGCCCTAGTATGAAAGTCAATTTAGGAAGAATCTTCAATCAAATGAAAGACAAGGTTGCCTCTTGGAGATCAGAAGCTATTTGCAGCTATTTCAGATACCAGCCATTTATGAACAAACCACTTGTGTTTCTTTTCCTAAATGGGAAGTAGGTGAAAAATAAAAATCCACCTTTCATCCTTGTCTGCTGTTGACTGTCCTGTATTTTCCATCGCATTTTTTATGCTGATCAAACCACAAAAAGGTGCCTCTTTCAAAAGGCAATGGGTACTGTTTTGTTTTCTTTCTTAAACACAGTCTTTATTATAAAAAGATATAACAAGTGCACATAATGCTTACAACTTTTTAATAAAGGAAATGGCAATTTTCCATATGATCTAGAGCTACAAAGCTATGCAAAAGACAGACTCTCCAGCTGCATGACAACAGTAGCCCTAGAAGTGAAATTTATGTGCCTTGAGATGACGCAGTTCCAAGAGAGATTTCTCCCACCCCAGCCTGTCTCCACTTTTTAAAAAAGTCAGGGAGACGTTTCCATTTAGTCATAAAATCATCATTGTTTTATCAGACAGCACGTTAACCTTGGACACTTCAAATTGCTTAATTATGATGTCACTGAAAGCATTGCAAATCACGTTTTGACAGAGGAAGGATTTCACAGAAAGGAAGTATTGTTGACACAGTCAGTTTTCTTTAAAGTTTATTTTCCTTTACAAAAAGCAAAGGAGCTGTAAACCTCAGAATTTTCATCAATTCGACAAAAAGGCAAGAATTCATCATATCTGCAGAGTACATCCATGTCTGCAGACAGACAAACCACAATCAGAAGTTTAAAATGCACAGGTTAAGCTCAAGTGGCTACCAGATTATTTCTGCACTAAGAGGAACACAGCCAATGCACATTTCTCTGGAGTCAGAGATGGTAGGGAGAGACAAATCCACAACAAGCTGGGATTTTCATCTAAATAGATTACAAGCACAAGTCTTACCAGAAGCCACTAGGGCTTGTGCCCTTTGTCTAAGAACTTAAAAACCGATAAGCGTTTTGTGACACAATACATACGACTTGGAAGGGTTGGTAGTCTGTTTCTTTTTCTTTTTTTCTCTTTTCTGTTTTCTTAGTGTAGTTAAGATCCCATTGTATTTCCTATTGTGGCAATTTAATCTCCTACTCAAATCTCAGGGGATAAACTACACCTTCCAATATACTGGCAGTGCTTTTACAGCTGCAAACTGAACAAGGAAGGAAAATGAGGCTTTTTCTTGTTGCTGAAATATCCTTTAGATTTAGATAAATGTAAACACTCTTGCCCCTCTAGGTCTTCACATTTTCTTCACTTTCCCTCATTTAGTTCCACATCTACTTTAATAAATATTTAACTACATGCACCAGCACTTCCCATTTACTCTCTCTTTAGCTTAAAGATTAATGCTGATATCTGAAGAATCATCTTAGCTTAAAACCATGAAAAAATAATTTTCTTCTTACATGCATTTAGACACAACCATGTTTACCTGATTTGCTTAATGGGACAGAAGATTTCACAACTGCATATTAGCCTGAGTCAGAAAACATTCAAAGAAAGATGAGGAAAAGATGTACCTCTGAGAAAACTTTTTATGGACTTATTTAGGATTCTGACTGAAATCTTGTCACATTGGAATCAACAGGATTGGTCTCCAGCAGGACAAAAATTCCATTTCTTTTCTGGTTATTGCTTTTATTTTTCCCCATAAATGAGCTTACCTGCTGAGTTCCATAATTTTCTTTTATATTCCTGATGCAAATGATGAAACCACAGTCCAATATATAAAAGAGGCTTAAAATTTCTATCAGACACATCAAGGACAAAGAAAGCTATGTACATTCATTGATTCTATGCACAAACTAAAGCATGACTGCAGCATGCCTAAGCATATTTGATACAGCCATAACCTGTCTGGTTGGGGCACTGACATCCATGAAACCCTAGGGGAAAGAACAAACCTCTCTGAGACCTGCAATACTTAAGAATGAAACCATAGACTGGGTCCTTGGGAAGTAAAGTCAGCTCAGGTAATACTTCTAATTGAAGTGGAGGTGTGCTTGTTACACACCAGTACATACAAGCGCTTTGACTATTCACAGTTTAGATTTCAAATTATAGAAGTTATCTGCATATTGCAGTAGTTTAAAAAAAGAAGTGTTTTTTTTTTCCACCAGAAACCAGATGTTTTTTTTTTTCCTAATCTAATAACTGCAAATAAGAAGTTTTGCTTTCTGAAAAGGCCAGGGGATGTATTTGTAATTCGCTGCCGATCAGATCTTGCAGGATCCTGGGCCATTTCAGCATGCTGTGTATAACAAGAAATTACATTTATCACAACTGTGTAGTATTCAGATTCTTTCAGGCCTCCAGAGCAGCCATACTATCTCAGATTTATTTATCAACAAGGTCACTCTATCCCCAGATCATCACAAATGCTTTTGCTTTGGTTCTAGAATTGTGACCTGTAAACTAGAGTTGACATTTACCAACACCCCTTGTTGCTTTCAATTGATTCAGCACGAAAGTAATCTTATGGTAAATTCATCAGCTTTAGTGGAGTTCCCTGATGATGAACTTGAATCCAGCCTCCTGTATTTAATACGATTTTAACATGAAGGACTAGGGAGTAGCAAGAAACCTCTAAGAGTAAACTGTATTTCAAATTTCCTACTTGTATTTAATGAGTTCTAGTACTGTATTTTAAAATGGTACTGTATTTAGGCTGTGGTATTGCATCCATAAATATAATGTAGTGCCAATAAATATTTCTCTGTTGACGTGCAATGCAGAATTCTCACTGCAACTATACATCACAATTTTTGTCAACCTATCAGTCTGTCTGACTACAAGCTAATACATCTGTTTCTGCTCTTATTTTTAACCTTAGAAAAGTCTAACTTGGGCTTTGCTTATTCTGCAGGAAATCCTTGTATCTTTCGCAAACTTTTCACACACAAAATTCTGTCTACAGTATCTATTAGGTACTGATATTATATGCAAACTAAAAATAAACTAATTCAAATTATGCCTTTTTTTTCTTTCTGCTCATTAACTACTCCTCATTCCCTTCTCCCACACCATTTGCTGTTAGTTCTCCTGCAGACGTCAACTCCTGTTGTGAAAAAAATAACTATCTCAGATTAGAGCAGACTAAGTTACAAATCTTCATTGTCAATCGCAAATAGGAGAAGAAGAAAAAAGGGACATTTTTTTAGTTTCTTAAGATACATATAGAAATTTTGGACCAGTAACAAAGGAAAGCAGGCCTCAAGAAGCAGGCTGCAACAGTAAGGATGAAGAGTCAGTCTTACAGCTGTAGCTATTTGTCTGCACCTGCACACTCTGCTAATGCACCTTCACTGTGCACAAGCCTCCCTTGTCAGAAAAGCACAGTCATAGCAACACATCAAATGATCTCACCATTACCAAAACTCATCCCAAATTTCACTGATTTTCATACCTTTTATATAACATTTAATATCACATAATTCTTTACCCGCATTCATGAGGATAATTTTCCAATCCCAAACAGTATCACTAACACTAGATGCAATCCCCTTAAGAAGTCTAACAAAACAAGCAATGATTGTGAACCATAGAGTCTTGAAAATGTTTCCTTTTTGCTTAAAAAAATCTCATGAAAATACTCACAAATGTCTTTAAAAAATATATATAAATTCCAATATTCTGGAATCTTTTCTTGATTGCTGTTCTTCCAAAAGCAACTCTTCCTTTAGAGAAGATATGCTATATAATGCTTAAAGGGTATTCCTTTCTTAAACTCAGAAACGCTGCTTCCCAAACCTCCTTGAACATCATTTTCCAGCTACCTTTCCTACACAGTAAGGAATATCTAACACTGTCCTACAGGTCTGATTCAAGGCTGGTGAAGACAATACACACCTACTGTTTCTAGTGTTCAGGGGCCTCTCTGTTTTGCAATTCACAGCACTTTATTGTAAAAGAAGGTAACCAGAGAGGGAGAATTAAAAAGCAATTATCTCCTGCTGAGACTAGACCAGATTCCAAATTGCAATCTTTTAAGGTTTGTTTTTTTTTTAGTTGATTTTTTTTTTTTGTGGCTGTGTGCAGGCTTTGTAGATGAAATGCCAAAAGCAGAGAATCTGATTGCAGTGACCTCACTATTGTTATGAAGATCCTTCAGTGGACAGTAAATGTGATGAGCTGTTAAATAATTGATTATTTCAAGAACTTAATGCTGAGTGCTTTTCACGCATCAGTACAACATATTATTTTATAGGTGTTGGTGTGTCAGCAAAACTCTGAACTACTCACCTACAGTTCTCACTGAGTAGAAAAAAAAAAAAGGAAGAAGTGGGAGTTGGAGGCAGTTCTCTTGAAAGCCAAAAAGCATGGTTTGCCATAAGCTTCTTCAAAACGAAAATGCAGTAAAGTCTTGATTCAGCTCTTTGCACTTCAATATAAACTTTTAATATCAGTATAGCCGAGGAGGAGATGTTATTTGTTTATGGCAATAAAGCAGCAAATTCTCATATGCTTGGAAGATTTTAATGGAAATTCTCCCAGCAGGTAGAAATCTTTAGTCCACCCACACATAGTATACTGCTGTGCAGCAATAGCTATTGCCCGTGGCCATGGGCAACATATAATGCAACATATCTTAGGTTTCTTCTTCTCAGATGACCTTGTAGCTTGTCAGATAAATAAAGGTCAAGAGAAGTTCCCAAATTGTTAGGGAACAGGGCAGAAAGATTCCACAATAGGAAATTAGAGATCAAAATGCTCCATTTAAATAAGCACTTCTCAGATCCTCAGAGCTGTGCCCTGCTTTGGGCTCTCCAGCACCACAATAATATTGACATACTGAAGTGAGCCCAGAGATCGTCAAGGGGCTGGAGAACACAGTGCGTGAGGAGAGGCTTAAAGAAATGGGTCCATTCAGCTTGGAGAAGAGAAGGTGAAAGGGAGATCTTATTACTGTCCAGATCTCTCTGATCAGAGAATGTACAGACACTGGCACTACAGATTTTTGGAGATGTGCAGTGAAAACTTTAATTTGATTTTTTTTTTTTTTAAATGGGAATGTTTAAATACTGGAGCAGAGAGATTGTGAGACCTTTGTCCTTGGAGGTGTTGGATTTGACCAGTCACGGCCATGAGAAACTGATCTAATTACACCTTTCCTGAACAGGGGGTTGAATCAGTTTAGCTTCTGGAGGACCCCTTCAATATAATTTACGATTCTGTGAGACATGAGAAGGAGGAAAAAGATTGGCATCTCTGACCTATATTACCCATTTAAAAGATACGCACTGAGTCACTAGGAAAAAAACTCTGTTTCAAAGTTCAAAGCTGTTATGAACATTAAGCATTCTTAATGGGGACTTAAGCATAAAACTATTCTGAAGGCTTAAATCAAATGAACAGAAATTCAAATAAATTCTGTATATGAAAACAGGCAATAAATAAGTAATTGATCTACTTGAGGGTTTTTTTTTTCTTTCTTTCTTTGGCCATGTTTTCTTGTACCAGATCTAAGGAAACATTCCTCTCCTCTGGAATGAGCTTCATTTTTCCTAACATACCATCTGGAAAGGACTTAGGAATAAGTCTGACATTCTGAAACCATACAAATTCACAAGTGAAAGAGAAACAAATAATAGTGACAACCAAGCTGTGAATAGCTATCGACATCTTTGGAGATGGTGATCTATCCACAGACAAGTCAGAAAGAGAATGCGATTTCTGTTTCAGGTATTTAGTTGTTCTCAATTTTCCACAGTTCTATCAGTGCTTCACCCAAGGGATATCATTTGAGTCTGAATAAACTAAATTTGTAATTTGTACCTACAGTAAAATTAATTGGTTTGGGTTCCCATTAAAACATAACACTTAAATGGAAATTCGGAGAGAAACTGGATGCATGAAGATATCAATTTAGAGTCTAAAAAAGCATCCTAGAGATCGAGGCACAAAACCTTGGCACAAATTAACTATCAAAGTTTACATGACAGATTTACTGATTCAATTTTTTTTTCTTTTTTTAATGCTCCCTCCTGTCTAATTACTTCTTCACTTGACATTCTTCTTTATTTAATATGACTAGATGGCCCAAAATGATAGTTATTCTGATAACAAAAGAAAATTAAGACAGTATGACATCAGCAACAAGAAATGAATGCAGGAACAAAGAAACTAAAATGAGACAACATAAGACTTGACCAACTCACTTTCTCTTCCTCTCTGACTCAACTCCCTCTCTAATATTTGTCCACAATGATACGTCTCTCACATATTGCCTTTACAGGTTCTGAAGTACTAGATAACCTCAAGAATGAACATTTGTGTGCATGCTACAAGTAAGCTAGAAAACATTCTGAAGCCTTATTTATTTATTTATTTATTTACTTGCTTGTTTTATAGAATGCTGTATGCTGTGTGTATGTCCTTACTAATATGCAAACAAGTATGTAGCATTAGTGTCACAAGGAAACAAGATAGTCTAGTATGCTGAAACACCGAATAGCTTCTCTATAAATAGGAAAATCCACTGGGAAACAGAAACTATTTTGCAGTACAGTTATTTCTGGATTACTATGTTGAATTACTCCTTTTTCATTGAAAATAAATGTTTGCTATTCTGTGCCTAAATGAAAATAGAGATATCTGTGACAAAAGCCTCCAGTACTCAGTTTGAGTGTTCTGTAATCTAGGAGAAAACAGATCAATTCCTATGACTTCTCCTTCATGGGAGCAAGATGTCAGCAGGTCAGATGTAGACCCCATCTCTGCTTAACAGATACTCTATGCTTCCATCCAGCAACATAGAAGTAAAGGGAAAAAGTAGCTGATCTGGACAAAGACATCTGAAGAACAGAAAGACTCATAGCAGGTGGATCACATAAAGGGCACAAACAAGACGAAAAGGGACAAAATGCAGCAAAATCAGAAAAGAAACACAGATGGAAAAGATATGTAATTGATACAGAAAGGTCTTTCTCTGAACTGGAATGTATCTTGGTATTCGTCTCTGAAATCACTTGTACACAGAATTTTCTTAATGCCCAGCAGGTTGCTGAAATCCTATAAAGAAAATGACCCTTTTGATGACACCTTTTCACACATATGTCATTAAGGGAAATGTTGTTGTGCAGCTAGATATCCAAAACCAAAGTGATAGCTCATATGAGACCTAAAGTTTTGTATATGATAAAGACAGTATTGAAGAATTTTTTTCTGTGTAGGAAAATGTACTTAGAATTTTATATTAATGTTTTATTTGTGTTACCAAAGCAAATGGCAAACCAAAAATTGGACAATGCCAGAGACAAAATAGTTGTAATCTTGCTCTTTCCCTTTTCCTCACATCCTCAAGTCCTTCATCACTATTAAATGCTGCAGCTCTTACATCCTGTCTTTGCTTAAGCAATCTTCTTTTCATTGCACAGCAGGAATGGCACCAGCAGCTCCAGACAAGACTGCAAACAAATATGACTGGATCAAAGAACCATTAGCTGGAAAGCAATAGGGCTCATATCATCTCTTGTAGGGATGGTTGCTAAAGCTGTAGGAAAGCCAGACATAACCAAAAAGCAAAAGCCAAGGGCAATCTATAGTAAACTTGAGACAAATCCTTATTATGACCATATCAGTGGTTTTCTCTGATACCTGTGACACAACTTCTGTGTTGAAGACACAACCTCTGACACAGTTGTAAGGCAACACCTGAGAGCATTGGCTGTAGAGTGTGTCATTGCAAAGGCTTAGTTTGGTTGAAAGGATGTTCAGTATAAACATAAAGTTCTCACTTTCTCTGAACAGCAAGGTTCTAACAAGCTTTGTAGAGTAAATCTACTGAAAGTGGTATGTTGTACAGATTGCAACTCAGCCAATCTTGAACAGCCTTTCACTGAGACATCCAAAGTATGCTCTCTGGTTTCAGGTTTATCCGCTTGCCTTGCTACAAACGTGAAGACATCCCAAATTGTCAAAACACGGATCTTTGTATATATGACACAAGTTAGGTCACTTGGCAACTCATTGACATTTTCCTAAAGACTGTATCAGTAGGTAACCAAACTGCACACTTGGCAGGATTTCCAGGAAACCACTAGGCATCACATTTCACAGAGCAACAAAAGCTCTTCTATAGTCAGTAACATTTGTATTTGCCTCTACCACCTCCTATTTTCTGTAGCTTTTAGTGTCTTCACAGATTTGGAAGAATCTGGTCTGTGAGTCCTAAGAAAGTATATCTCATTTAAATGTCAAAAAAAGGACCTATTTCATTATTCCTTTCTTTCATGTTAATTGCCCTGATTGGTATGACAGTGGTCTTCATGTTTTGTACTTTCTTTTATGACTTCTTATACACAGTGGAACTTCATTTAAAAAAACCTCTGAGATAAGAGCACAGTAACATTGCAGAGAACAAAAAAATCTGCAAACAATATCCTAGCTCTGGGGAAAAGTTGGTTGTTTTTTTTTTCAATGCAAATGTTTATTCAATCTAGTTTAGTTATTCCTGTTAGTAATGATTATTCTGCTATATTCCATTCTATTGTCAATGTGAAACAAAAAAATAGATTGACCCTTATCTTTATGCAGAAATCCTGGATATTAGATAAAGTAAATAGCTTCATTACTTTTATGAATAATATTAGGTATTGTCAGTATAATTAAATAATGTCCAAAATTTAAGAAGTAATATTTTTCCATAAACATAACTCATTCCCCTTTTATTTTATATATGAACTTATGCATATGCATAATGTGTACGTCTAAATCTCTTATCTGATATATTTTTCACTGAAGATCTGGTGATTTCCAGCCAAGATCCAGAAAATCAGGAATTAATATACATAGTTATTTGAGATCACACACAACATTTTGCTACTACAAAAGATACTTTAATGCCTTTTTCAGACTTTTTATACTCCTTCCTTCTCAGACACTTTGCTATTTAAATTTGTTGCTTAAATGTTCTACATTTTTATTATTTCATGTCCTGTTCAGGTAATTTCAAGAGATCTTGAAATTTGAATTCCAATTCTTTTTAAATAAGCAATGTCTACAATTCAGTCATTTTTTTTAATACCGAGAGATATCTGTGTTCTCCAGTTGCTCTACAGGCAAAAGCTCTGAATGTCAAATACTTTACTCTGAACAAGGCAGAACAACACTTCTGAAAAAGATGCTATCAAAATTTAACAGGAAATTTCCTTATTCCTCTCTATCTCAAAAAAAGTGGAAAACTAACTAGATTCTTGCCATACTGCACCAGCCCTTTGAAATCCTGAAGACATTTTTGCTCATGAATGTCTGTTCTACGGTACTGCTGCAGGTACTGCAATTCTATTACCATGTAATGTGTGGAATTACCAAGAAGTAAATAGTACCTAAAATTACAGCATTTTAGGGACATTGACAAGCTTAGGAGGTCCATCAGGTTAGTGTACATAAGGTATAATAATATTTGCAGTCATTTACAAATATTTTAAGGGATGGGTGTCAGGAGTTTGGGGCATCCCTTTTTTTCTATTGTATCTAGCAATAGGACAAGGGGTAATGGGATGAAGCTGGAACACAAAAAGTTCCACTTAAATATAAGAAAAAACTGTTTCACTGTTCAGGTGGGGGAGCCCTGGCACAGGCTGCCCAGAGGAGTTGTGGAGTCTCCTTCCTTGGAGGTCTTCAAGACCTCCCTGGACGTGTTCCTGTGTGACCTGATCTAGGTGAACCTGCTTCTGCAGGGGTGTTGTACTAGATGATCTCTAAAGGTCCCTTCCCACCCCTACCATTCTATGATTCTATGATTCTATGATTCATGCATAAAGAGAAACTTTTTCAGTGTTTCATCTCCCAGTGGTAATGACAAGTTGGCAGATTTGTAAATATCAGAAATAGAAAGAAATAAAATTATATCAGCCCACAAAGAAAGTTGAAAAAAAGATCCTCAGTCTCACTCCTTTAATGTTATCTCAGGACCCCCTGTTTAGTATGGAAAGTGGTTTTTTTGTTTGTTTGTTTGTTTGTTTTAAAAAAAAAGACAGGAAGTCAGAAGTGATGGATGAATAAATTTGCTGTATTTAAAACAAAAAAGCAACAAACCAACCAAAACCAAACCAAACCAAACTGAAATCAACCAATCAACCAAAACCAACCAACAGAAAAACCCTAAAGCAATCAAGTGGAAATTACAAGTAAAAATGGTGATGGCTGGAAGTGGAAAAGATCTTAAAGTTCCCAGGTCTCTTCCATTACCGCCTTTTCGCCCAGAAGGAACATTTATCTTTAAAGAGCAGAGTTAGGGAGGAAAAGACATTGAAATATTTGTCGTTTTCATTACTTTGACTTTTCCTGACTGGATGCTGTAATTGTGACTGCAGAGAATTATTTGGTGTATATAAGGAAGTACAAATCAAAGAGTAGTGGCTCTTAGAACAAAATATTCAAATACAGGCACCTACACTGAGCATATAAAATGTTCCTACACCCTGATTTGATAGAAGCACTTCAGAAACTTGTTTGAAAATACGCTCTTGACTGAAAACTAGATAAAAAGCTGGTTCCACAATCTGATAGTGGAGATTTTTTTTAAGTTAAGACAACCCCGAGAAGCTCCAATGCAGATTGCTGCTCTAAAAGCTAATGGACCAAAGCCTATTCAACTCAATGGGAGACTTTTCAGTGACTCCATGAGATTATTGGATTGGGCTCAAAAGTTTAATTTAAAGGCCTTTCATGACAGAAATCCACTCTAGTGACAGCACTATCCCAAATCCTGCTGTTCCCAAAAGTAACAACCCAATATTCATTTAAACATCTGAATTGATGGTAACTGTTACAAATTTCCACTCCAGGATATAAGGATTGTACCACCTGGCAAATGCTAATTACGATATTATTCTCAGCCCCAAAGAAAAGCTTTGCATGTAGAAAGGCAAAATAGTTCTTTTCATCCTGAATATTGAGTCACAGTAATTACATTTAATATGGGAAATATTTTATATGTAATGCAGTGTGTGAACAATTCTGTAGACTATGCCAATTGTTAGTAAGCATGTGCATCGGTTATAATGCGCTCCTGATCACACAGTTAATATAAACATCTTTACAATGAAAAAAATGAAATCTAAGAAAAAAGCAGCCTGCTTCTGACCATAAGTAAAATTCTGAATTTCTAGCTCATCGGAAATTACATTTCAGTATCTGTCAATATTGTAAAGGGGCTAAACACTGACACGTCAATGTTATTCACTGAACAGGTATTCATGGATAAAAGACTCCAGATTCTGATTCACTTTAAGGTCTCAATCAAAATGAAATATTTCAGTATTCCACAATTTAATATTTTTTTGAGTGATGCTAAACTCTTACTTTCTTTCAGTTCCAAAAAAAGAATAGGTATTATGGGAGCTGAGGTTTGGATTATCACTCTTAACTAATGCCTTGAAGGTTTGAATGTCCCTAGGGTAACATAGCTCTCATTCTAGCAGGGGTGACATGGTGCCTTATATCTGCTGTAATCTGAACAGCTGGTCAAAATAAATCTCGGATGTATTCTGAGAAAAAGGGTTGTGATACAAGCCTGCCCTATGGGGAAGCACTCCAGTAAGAGAGTTCAGAGCTAACTGTGTTTTGCTTAGATGCTTTGAAACAAAATATTTCTGGGAAAATAATAGAACTTAACTGAAAATTATTTCAGTGGAACCAGCCTCAAAAGGCAAATGTTCACACAGAGAACTGGGGGAAGGGGGGAATCCTGAGATTTGCTGACCTGCCATATCCATGATTTAGTCCAACAGTTAGGGCTATAATCATACCTTTAGGCTATGGCAGAGCACGCTGTGCAGCTGAGAAATCAATTAAAAAAATAATAATAATAAAAAAAAGGAGAGAGAAAGTTCATCTTTTTATTTCCTTTCCTTGGGCCAGTTTGCCAGTGTAAGTTAGATCACTCTCTGATGACAGAGGGCTATAAGCCCTGCAGGGACAAGAACCCTAGCCAAAAGTTCACGAAAGTCTGCATGGGGGGTTGCATTGGTATCACATGTTTTTGGTTTAGACAGAGAGACATACAGAGTGAAAGAGTTTGAAAGCAGCTTGATAGAGTTCCATGTTGCAGAACAGACTTCTCTAGTAGACATGCTAAGCCCTTATCCTGCCTCTCAAAATCTAGTCTTAGCATGAGCTCTAGAAATTTAGAGGAATTACAGGAAACAATGAAACAGGAAGATGGACAAAGGAGAATACATTTATTTCTACAGAACATTCATTGCTACTCTGCAACCAAATCTAGACTTACACAACAACTGAACATAAAATATGTTTAAGTCTTGTATTTTACAAGGAGATGGTCTCTTCATCCCATATTCCACATCCCATTCAGCTGACTTCTAGTAGTTTTCTATATAAATGATTAAAAGTAGGAACAATTTATGGTTTGGGGTAGCAGAAGTAGATTTCCTAAATTTGGGACACATCTATCACAAAACAGAAACAGAAAGGCATCTTTGAGTAGGATTAATACAGTTCTGTCTCACCAAAGTCAACATTCACACAGAAATATTCCTCTAAAGAAAACAGTTACAGTGATGTATGACAAAAATACTCCTGCAGATAGGTCTGTAGGAAATACCTACGGTAACCATTTGGATTAACTATTTTTCATTCGCTTGCAATTCTATACCAAATACATTATACAGGCCAATAACTAGATGGTGTTGAGAGGATTTGTCTTTAAATATTTAAAAGAAGAAAACATATCATTTCACGATTTTAAAAGAAATGTGTATCAAAAGCAATAGCTCAACAGAATATGCAGTTGAAACCTAATAAAAGGCAATCACCTCATGTTGAACATTCAGTGCAACACTAATATAATTCTCATTTGGTTTTTAATATCATATGCTTACTAAACATTGCATATTCTCAGACAAGTATAGAAGTATGTTGAGAATAAAAGTACATCTGATTTCTTAATAAATTAGAAGAATAAGAACTCCTTTAGGAAAAAAAAGAATCAACTGAGAAAAGACCTTGCAGTCACTCTTAGATGTCAAATACCATTAAATACAACTTTGTCTGTTGCTAGAGAAGATAAAGGCTGTATTTAAAAGCCTTGCCAAAAATGTCCTTTTCAGTACTAATTAGCATCAATGGTCAAAGCCGCTAGAGCAAAAGAAGAACAGAGAGAAGGAGGACAAGAGAAATAAGTACCATCACTGATACTAACAGGATTTTTCTAAGCTTTGTCTCATGACACATTAGAGGATATTTTTCTTTTAATATAATGTCCTGAGCTTACAAGTGCTATGAACACATGTCCTTCTCAATCTGCTCTCAAATCAAGTCTAGTAGCACACAAAGAAAGCCACAGCAGAAGCTGCCTCTTCCTAGAGTTTTCCCAGACAAGAAATTAGCAGTTCTATAGCATAAAATGAAGCAGAAATCTCCTCATCATGTTTGATTGATTTTTTGATCCCTATTTCTGGATGCCTCAGTTCACAGGGGAAAAATTAAAGTTAAGTTAAAGAACCTTGCAAAGAGAATGAATGTACATGGCTGTGTAGGTTTTGTCTTCAATTCTTTTTACAGTCATGTTGAGTTTTATAGATTCATAAAATGAGGAATCCTACTGTTTCAGCAATCACATTCATTGGAAATTGCAATGGATGGATTTTGGTTTGCTTGCTTTTCTCAGCTTTGACTGTGCAGAACAGGCCCTTGTTTACAAGTGAAAGCATTAAAGGTCAAGACATGTGGGTGTTTCTCAATGTTTCAGAGAAGAAAGCAGGTTATCAGGTCTGCTCTACCACGCTGCCAAAAACAACTTGATGTTACCTTTTGGAACTGCTGGCAGCCAGTCTGTGCACTTGTCTTCCTTTTCCTTGCTACCTCCAATGCATCTGACACAGGTTAAAACCAAACCAAAACCAACAACAAAATGAAATACCAATCAAAGAAAAAAAACCACCCAAAATATCCCAAACCTTTTCACTTGTATCATCAGTTCATTTTCCTTCTTTTTCGCAGTTCAGCCTCTTTCAAAAGTACAGCTTCTCATTCACATAGAGTAAAGTCTGAAGCAATTGTGGAAGCAATGCAGTTATATGGGTAAAATAAGACACGAGAATTCTTGTATTTCATAATTACTGCTAGCTCAAAATATGGGTCAGAGTCTAAAAACTGATTAGCCCCTTGAGCTTTTCATGTCTCTTCTTGTCATGAGTGGTATGACAGGGGAAGAAGAATAAACAAGCCTTCCCCCTCACACTCAGCATACAGGCAGCCTCAGGCACTGAAACCCTCTATGCATAGGCTAGAAACAGCATTGGCATGATAGCTATACCAGCTTTCCAAATCTAACCTGTCATTATGCTTCAGTCCTTTTTATAAGGGGATCCTCTTTCACATTCCTTTCAGACTGACTTCATGCCATGAATTCTCTGAATTCATGCTAAATGCTTGAACTAAACTTCCCAAAGGCAAAAGCCTACTTTGTTATCGGCATCCTGATAATATTTGGATTTAGTACTGAAAAAATCATCAAGAGTAGAAGACATGTAGTGTATCTGAGATATAGGCATTCTGTCGTTAAAGTCAAGATCTCTGTGGTAATTTTAGACTGCTCACCTAGTACTGAACAGATGGAAATGGTTTTGCTGCCTATCAGACTTGTATGAGAATCAATGAATTAATGATGAATGTCTAGGCATCACTGTTCAACTACTGAGTTATGCTGTGTTTGGTATTTCAACTGCATGGATGTTCACATAAAGAAAAAAGTGGTTTTCCCTGTATTCTGAAACAGGGTATTCCAAAGGGACTGGTTTTGTGAAATGACCTTCAGTGTATGCAGTGTGATCAAGCCAGTCCCTTTCCATGTAACAAAAACTAGAAGTGACTCACTTAACCATCTCTCCAGCAGACAAGCACTGTTAGGCACAGCATGTGAACAGGCCCAAGTTTGCTAGCATGCATCCAAAATAATGTAGAGTCCAGACTGTGTCATCTAGGAAGTCACTATTTGGACAGCTCAGGTCTATATTAAAATAGCTGACAGGTAGGCTAGATTTTACAATAATGACAACAATCCTGAGTGAATAATTCCATGGCATCACAAGCTAATTTATAGAATAACCACCAGGGTATCTTTTGTGAAAAGAAGACATAAGACAGCCTTGTATTTTACTACATCTGTACATTCATTCAAAGAAAACCAAAATAACATGAAAATGAAAACACTTCTACCTTTTCTTGCAATTTTAAACTACAGGTTGAATACTTCTCTAGGATACTGGTAAATGTTAACATATAAAGTGTTTAAGTACCTTTTTGAAGAGCTTGATGTGTTCTTACATCCATATACTACACATTCTACTTAAATCTTCCACTCAATAACAGACTTGAAAATCATGGTTATTTGCTTAAGAAAGAAAAAGTGATCTTTAACTCAAACCAAAATATTGCCACTTGAACAAAAGTTTATGGTATTCCTTATTATGTTTAAGTAATTGAGCTCTGCAACTGGTATGACAGGAAATTGTATTACTGCTTGATGTTCATTTTCTCTTAATTATTAGTATCATTCCATTGGGCATCCCCTCCTTGTCCCAAGAGGCAGAGCTACACGGAGTTCAAATTGTTGTTAAGCAAAGTGAATGCTCCATCCAGATCTCCATGGAAATCAAGCTGGCTCATACTTATCTGTGGGAACTAGAGCCCCAAATCATCAAAGGTTAGTTTGTATAAGCAAGTCCAGCCTACATGGGATGAGAAGATGAAGGTCAGTAAACTATATCCAGTTCTTTCTCCATAAATGCACTTTGCTTCACATCTGAAATTGTGACTAGGATGCAACACAGAGGAAGAAATAGGAAGATAACACAAGATTTTTCTCTCCAGCATATTTCATGCAGTCTCAGAAATGCTTTTTGACAGCTCCTCATGTGTTGAAGAGGAATTCTTCAATGTGCAATCAGCAAGGGGGTCTCTGTAGATGCAGGTTGGCATATGGTATCTCAAATTTCTCGGTGACAAGTGGCATGTTAGCAGAGCAACAGAGTAACAGGGAAAAAGACGTTTTGCTAATCACTCCCTGTTGCCCACACCCTCAGGCAGAATCATATTGCTTTATGCAGATGAGCTCGTAACAGTTTCTTCAATTTAGCTTTTATATAAAAAAGTGCCAGCTCCTAACGCTATGTCAACAGGCACCCGAGGGCCTTCCACTTTACATTGCAAGTGTATTACTATTTAAAGATGAGCTTTTAGCTTAACATCATTGCTTGCCTTCCGAGTTTAATTACCGCCCTCCCCATGAGGCCCAATGAGCCATCCATTCCTCCCACGGGAGTTCTGCCTGGCAATGATCTTTAACTAAATAAATAAATGCCAAATAAGCACTTCTTAAAGATGCAGTGTCTTGTTTTCTGCCTGGCTTTTGAAGCCCGCAGAAGCCAGACTCTGATTTGCATCTCACTGGCAGCAAGCCATGTTGAATTTAGAGATCTCAGTTATAAATCTCATCTCTGATATAAACTAGAAAGGAAATTTAAGAAGTGGAAAACTTTTTTCCTTTGCTGCTTTTTGTGCTTAATTATCCTATATCATTACCTACAGGCAGATATAAATCACTGAAACAAGAGCCTCTTGTACCCAGTTACACCATCTGCAAGTGTCTTACACAGCTACAGCGCTCCATACAGCTTGCATTTGCTACAACACTCCTTCAAATTATCTTCTCGTATTTCTTTTCACCACCTCTGTCTCTAATAGGACAGTAGTATTAAAAAACAATTAATTTCCTTGAAATAAATATCCAAGACTTTAAATCAGTCAACACAGATGCATTGATTCTTTAATAGGTCAAGCTACTGTGCAAGACACAGAGGCTAACAAACAACATTGTCCATAGAAATAGGAATTTTAAAATGCTTTTCTTTTAAAGAAGTAAATAAAAATTGTTACAACCAGGTATGATTTCTGAGATATGGCAGACTTACAAAGCAACTACAAACAGAAAAGATGGTCCTGGTTCTTAGAATCCTATACTAAAACACACAATGGCACCCAGCCCACACACAAAACCCCAAACAGTGAGAGATGAATGAACAATAACCTAGGATTTGCAAGTGCCAGTTAACCAAAAAAGTGGTGATAAATACCACACTGCAAAACAACGAAGAGCTATTGCAAACACTGTGAAGGAGACTATGTCTATGTGCCTTGTACCATCTATACTTCAAAACAGCAGACGCAGATGTGACTGAGCTAGAAAAGAACAGACTAGGTGATATGCTTCACTTCTATGCTAAAAGGCATATAACCCACTTTTGGCATATGCTGTCAGAGTAGTAATCACAACACTTCATTATTTCAAAAGGCCTAGACATTGGCTGTGGTTTCTACAGTACTGTTCAGCCCACATTGGAAATGATACTGTAAATGTCTCTCTGGGATTTATGCCTGGCTTCAGAAGCAAAATTCAGGCTCTACTGTCAGAGGGCTTTACAGAAGAGCAGGTCTGAACTTAAAATGTAAATTTTCAGTATACAATTATATAAACTTTTTTTTTTTTTAAATAGTTGCAAGAAAGCACTTTCACAATGTTCTGGACTAAATAAAAGTACTTCCATTTAACACAGAGAGGGAAAATATTTGTGCATCAGGTTGGAAAAATATGCAAGCTTTCAGGAAAAGAACTCACAACAGATTTACTGTCTTCAGAAGAAAGTAGAAAGCCACAGTTTCTTTCAGGCTCCCTATAAATTATGGATGTGTGGTTATTATGGTATCAGTCCTCTGGCAACATTTTGCTATAATGTTAATTTGCCTGTTTTTGATCTTCCACTATTTGTATTTATAAGGAAAGTTATCAAGCACTGAAAAATAGGAATGTCCTTAAAATAGTTACTGTCTCTCTGAAGTTGCAAACTGTAGTTGAATGAAAACCATTCTCAACTTTAAGTTTTTATTTTTATATTGTGTTTCTCACCAGAGCACTTCGGTTTTTATTAGAAACATTCCTTCCATTTAAAGCACTAAGTAAAATTAATACTGAGCATGTGTTTCTTTACTTGTCAACTCCTGTGCATATTGGTGGGTTTGTTTAGTTGCTATGGCAAAGCAAAGCCAGGCAAGTGATTTTCTTGCTTTCTTTTTCCTTAGACAAAATAACTTATAATCGTTTCTGTGGAAAGACATGGTTACCTCTTTCTGTATGCAGTTTTAACTCATATCATTTCAAAAAAACACAAATGTACAGGTATATTGTCCAAACATAGACTCCGGCCATTCCTTTGAGAGAATTATTCACTGGCTCAATCAGATTTGAAAAATGGTGTTGTAACAGGTGCTCTGCTACCAGTACATGTCTTTGAACAAGAGAGCTAAAACTGACAAAGATACCCAGATATAAAGATCCTGGTCACAGATCCAACATTGCCTCTGTCCTCCACATCATACAGCTTTTGAATACTGAACAAAAATAATAATACTTGAAAAAAGTTCCTCATAAGTTTTGCATTGTTTAGGGCTTCTCTTTGATAGTATTACCAAAAATCCTAACTTGCATGGGCATTGTCTCTGTTGGTCTGCCCATGGATAAATGGTGTGGGATCTTCTCTTTTAGACTGCACTCTCGGCACTGCAAGGGAACACGGTGAGAGTGAAAGGCTGGAAAAAAACTCTGGCAGTGAGAAGTAAATAGATGTTCAGGATCTGCCTGTGGGGACAAAAGTGAGAATGATCACTGCTGCATTGATTATGAAAGGAAAGGTGACTTTCCTCACTTTGCATGTGTCCATCCCTGGAGGTAAGGGCAGGAACACTGCAGCTAGCAGGAACACTGCAGCTAGCAGGAACACCCAAAACAGTATGGAAAGCAGCAAGAGACCTTGAATCAGCCAACCTAGAAGGACAGTAAAGCAGAGAAAGACTGGCACGATGGATGATGGCTGCTGCAGAGCAGCGGTGAAAGCTTCCATATTTTCTGGACTTGAAGCACCTGTCAGTGTGGAGAGCTGCCAGGAGAGGGCAGGGAGCAGTGATCCTCCATCACAGCTTGTTCAAAATGGTCTTGGCTGGATTGCTGTTTATCTGCTGACTATCCTCTGATGACTGCTTCCCTTAGCAACTTCCTTCTCCTCTCATCCAGAAACAGTCAAAGGGCTAATTGCGTCTCACAATTTATTAAATCAACAAAGAATTTAGAACAGCATCAACAAAATTCCTCATATTGAAATGCTGCAAGTTAATAAAAACAAGGAAATTCATGACAAATAGTCTCTTAAATTGTGATATCCAAGCATTAAAGAATCAGATTTTCAATTAATATGAAATGACATCACTGTCTTTAGCTGAAAAGCCTCAAAATTTTACTCCATCAGAGAAGACAGCCTTTAATATCTGTATCAAAGGGCAAACTTTTGTTTCACCAAAAGACTGTTTTGAACATTAAGAACTAATGCAGCACCACCTTCCACCACTTTAGGTATTTTATACTTCCTCAAATGGTACCTGTGACATCCAAGGAAAATACAATCTCAAGTAAGATGGGTTGAACATGTATGTGATGTGTATGCAATGTCTTACAAACACAGCAGCGTTGGTGTTCTTGCTAACAGAAAAGCTCCTATCTTGCTAAGAGCTACAGAAGGCTTAGGAGTCAATACAGAAACTGTGACTGACAATGAATGACTGCTGTAAAATACTTTTTGCACCAGTCAGAAATCAACATGAATAAAAATAAAGAAATGCAGTTGTTTGGACCCTCATTTATTCCATTCCTCCTCCCTGGTAACTTTAGACACCTAACAATAGGAAATACTGACTTTAAGCACCACTAAAAAGCCAAAGCTACCTCCAAGCTTTCAGGGCATTTCTTAGGTAATGATTTCCTTGTTGAAAATGGTGTTTTCCCTCTATCAGTTCAGCTTCTGATAAAGACCGAGGCAAGAACATTTATCAAAGAGTGTGCAGGGAGACAGGATTGTCTACAGTTAGAGGAGCAAATAGCTAGGGAGTGAGTTCCTTTTAAACAGTTCAAAATGCCTACCTTATAGATTCATGGCAAAGGTGATACTGGAAACCCATCAGGAATTCCCATCCTACTTTGAAACAGGTAAAACTATTACAGAGCCCTAAGACTTATATGTTTGCTCATGTCTGTGTTAAAAGAATAGAAAGACGGAACCTCCTAAAGAGATGTTCATGAATGAATCATTCTGGAAGGCTACAGTTATTTTCTCTACATTAAAAAATTATACTGAAGAATTTCCCACGTTATCCAATTTCTTGTCAGTGGTACTCCAAATGTAAAATCAAACCTTTCCTGTGTCAGAAGACCCTTCTTGGATGGCTAAATGAAAGCAGCAAGTTATGCCACGTAACAGAAACTGAAGAGCTGGATGCCACAATATAGCCCTCTTACAGATTTGCTCTTTCACTAAATACGATAATGGTATTATTTTATATACATACTGTAATCACTGAAATATGTCAGCTATCTGTAAAGGAGCATTAAAGATCAGATAAAACCAGATTTCTTATGTTTCAGACATGGATTACGCTTAAAATCCAATCCGGAAATTGAAGCAATCCTAAGCATCTTCCTTTTTTCTTTTTTTTTATCAGCATTACAGCTCAAAACCATCTGCACTTAATTGTAAGACAACAAATTGTCTAAAAAACAGTGAAGATTAAGAGGGCAAAGCTTCTTATGGACAGTATATATTAGAGAAATTTAAAGATTGCTAAGATCACAGCACTTCTTCTGTACTTGTTTTATTTCTGTCAAGTCCCTATATTTATCTTCTTCTAAAATGGAAATACATATAGCATGTTGATTGTTGCCACAGCATCACTAAGAGGTTTATCAGGGTCTTAAACTTTGATGAGAAATCCACTGTTAGCTTAAGAGCTTGCTGACATTTAGTCCTAAAGTTCATGTGGGGCAAGAGGACTGACTGCTGATCTCCAGTGCTCCACTGACTCTGAGAACTGGAAAAAATGGGCCAGTAGAGTAGGGTGGAAGGCATTTTGCATATCCTGCTTCATGTACAGCAAGGCAAATGATTTCATTTATGCTGAATGAGGAACATAGATTTGTGTACAGCTGAATGGAAGAGGAGAAATGGAGATGTCAAGACACCAAACAGGTCAACAAAGCACAGACTTTTTGGCATGAATGGCATGATGTCAGCCTCCTCTTGATCAAAATCTGCAATGTACTGAGCAACTTCAAAAATTTTGCAAATGTTGCTGCCATTCAGCTATGCTTGCATTCTTTTTAATTTATTTTCTTTGCTAGCTATGATTTGTTTCCATCACTAGTTAGAAAGTAAAATTATGCAATTAAATAACAATTCATGAGATGAATAACTAACATCTATCAGCCATAGTCAGCAGCTTGCCTACATGCCAACTACACTACTCCTCATTAAAACATCACTTGCTCTATCTTCCAAAGAAATCTATATCTGCAGAATAGAAAAACCTGCACATCTGCCAATACCAACTTCCTTTGGGGCTTTTTCTTCATGTCTATAAGCTTCTCTTTTAATACTTTTATTCTCTTAGATCTCTAATTTTTCTATTTCCAAGCAATACCTCTCCCTTCTTCAGATACAGCTTTCCCAGTTGACCATAGTTCTGATCACCCCTGCTCTGCTTACCTTCTCCCCATCATTAATATTCTATGTAATTATTTTCATAAAAAGGAAATGTTGTGAAACTGAGAAAGAGAGCAGGAAATGCGCTGCGATGATCAAGACCTTCACAGAATTTTCCGAAGTTACTTCAAAGATAAAATTATGTTGGAAAGAAAATAAGATCTTTAGGGAAAGAAAAAAAAAAAGAGATTCAAGCACTCTATAAAGCACATCAAAACCTCTGAAAAACAGCTTTAAGGGGCATGCCTTCTAGGATATCTCATGCAGTAAATGAAATTGATTTGGTTAAAAAAATAAATGTTAAAAAATTCAAAGATGAGTAAGATGTTCCAACTAAATAATCTAGTACTTAAAATAAACATGCTGATTTCTTAATATAGTAGTAAATCGATGTATGCCTGGCATATATACTACTCCAAATGGTTTTCTGATCTTACAAAAGCTGTATACTATTGGCTGAATCCAAATCACAAGTTTTGTCTTAAATATATTTTTCTTTTATGTGTGAATTTGTTACTTTCAAGACAAAAATGTCAAACGTTATATACAACTGTCATTAAGCAACACTATCACTACGTTTTCTTAGTTATTTTTAGGACCGCTTTATTTGACATTCACACATATGGTAGACAAGGTTCTTTTCTTTTTTTAAACCAGTCTTTAAACAAAAGGCTTTTTCTCCCTCCTTAGCAGTTGCTAATATCTCTATTTTCATTCTAGCTACATGCTTTTCAGCAACTTAGCAATGGTTTCGAAAGCTCAGAATTATTTTATTTTTATTTATTTTAAAGCAATGATAGCTCTGAAAGCTTGAAATTTAAATAAAATTTTATTTTACTTCTGATTTAAAAAGATAACAAAAGGAATAGCTACAGTGATCCAGTTTTAGTTATAGCAAAATAACTTCCCTATGTACTGAGCTGAAGATTATTTCAGAATTAGTGCTGAGATTCAGTACTCTGTTCAAGCACACTGGCTTACTGGCTTTCTCAACTCATAGTTCCAATTAAGATTTCAGATGGCATTTTAAAAGCTAAAGAGCCAATGTGTAAACTTACAAAGCACCATATCCTCCAGGGCAAATGTCTGTGGCCTCATAACCTCTTTTTCTCAAACAAAGCTGTTTAATTTTATTTTTTTAATGCTCGTTTGTATGTATACATATGTCAAACTGATCTGAAAAGTAATCTTTTTAAAGTAAATATGTCCAGATATGCTAAAAATGCACATTATATCCACACCTCCTGGGCAAAATGAAGTTTTCTGAATGGGACAGTAGAATCATGCTAATTTTTAAAATGGCCACAATCCTGAATTTATACTTCCATACTTTTAAACCAGATCCTATTCCACAGTTAATACAGAAGATAACAATTATATACCTAGCAGTAGCTTTAAGAAATTACTTTTTAAATTGTGTTTCTTTAGGAAACAAAACAAATCAAACAACCAACCAAAACCTTCTAATGCTCTGTAGCACATTTCTTCTAATAATTAATTTCATTTTTCATGCCTGTTACATATTATTAGGAAATGAAACAGTGAATAATGCAAGGTAATTATTTTTCAGATATTTTTTCAGTGCTAGTTATTAGTTCCACTGTACACCTCTAGCTGATCTTCATTGACTAATTTTAGTTAGACAACTAAGATCCTGTGAAAATTAAGGACTGTTTTATCCATTTCTTAAAATATTTTTCTTACTATTTTCTTACATTTATTTTGCATTTGGTTTTATGACAAAGACTGTGTGTTTTAGCATAAAAAAAGTTAGATATCTGTTTAATAAAACGCAGCTCACGAATGCATACAACTGACATAAACCCAAACAGCAACTGCACTCTTGTCCATGCGCTAAGGCATGTTTTACTCAGAACACCAATTGATGTTATAACTGGCATATGTGCAAACCACACTTCTCTCAATGAAACTGTTGCAATACACAAAGAAGAAGAAAAAACAACAAAAAAAAGTGAGAGCCACAACGTCAAATTGAGTTTGGCTTCCAAGCCCTAACTGCTAAGATTCCTCTCAACTCATGAGGGCAATTAAAAAATACCAGTAAACTTGTATCCTGCATTTCACTCAAAATGAAGGAACTTCCAAATTTGCTTTATTGCCTGAAGTGGATCAGGAACTCCAGGAATAACTGAGAACTTCTAGCTTCTAAAATTTTTCTAGGATTCAGT
The DNA here is from genome assembly GCA_013401255.1 of Urocolius indicus. Taxonomy (NCBI): domain Eukaryota; kingdom Metazoa; phylum Chordata; class Aves; order Coliiformes; family Coliidae; genus Urocolius; species Urocolius indicus. The sequence goes on from WBNH01012218.1 coordinate 172,586, forward strand.
GTGGACACTAAGTACAGTTACTGCTTTGAAAAATTCTCATTTATTCTGCAGGACCTACTCCAGGGCTGTTGGGCATCTCTAAAATTCAAATAAATGTAGCCTTATCCTCAAAGTCTGCAGAATAACACAGACTGTAAAACACAAAACTCTCAGGGAGGGAAAGGGGTGTGTAGGAGATGTGGGATACACTTAAACTCCCCAAAACTTCCATTAATTGAAGCTCCTAAAATGAAATATTTGCTCAAATTCTCCATTAGGAAAGAAAAAGAAAAGCCTAAGCCAACTGAAATATTTAGGCTTGTCAAAGCAAGGTGGTGAACGCTTTGTTCACAGCACATTTAAACTGCACTGAGACAATTCAAGGAGTTTTGTGCCTCTTATTTCCCTTCCAAGCCAGGACCTGAAGTCCTGATACATCTGACAGGATGAGCCATGCTGACTCATAGCAAAATGTTTCCCTCCTGACTTGTAAAAGATGCTGCTCAGAGAGGAAAGCTAGTCTGCAAAGACAGACATGACACTTTGAAAGGGTTAACCTGTTACAGTTAAATCTTTAAGTATTGTAATAATCTAATAATCTCTATAATTACAAAGTATGCCAGACAGACCCTGTTCTGTTTTCTGCTATACATAGACATTGAAGGCCGTAAAATGACTGATCTTGTGGACCCAAGCAGATGAAACCACTATTTATGCATGCTAATAGAAGTAGTAAAGTCTTACAAATAAAACTGTGAAATGTGAGACAAGTAGTGCAGTAGTTATTTCTTAAATCACTAATTCTGAATTCTTTCTAACCCTAGCCCTAGGTTCTGAATTTCAATGAAAGAAAGCAACTATGTTGATCTTTATAAAAACTGAAAGGTGAGAGATCTCATGCTATGGCTAGAAACTATTACAAAACAACACCCATGTCACCTTAAAAAAAGAAAGAAGCATAAACAGTACATAAGAAACATACACCTCATCCTTTTAACAATTCGTAAGAACAACAATTTCAATTATCTCGTTCTAATACTACTCCAATGTAAACACGACCTCCCAGATGCTGTGATTAGGTTCTAATCTGAGTCTACAATCCCTAAATACTTGCTGGGAGGTTTTTTTAATTATTATTGAGTCCTAAACATTTTTCTAATATCAACTCTGCACTCACAGGAGACAGACACACAGAAAGCAAGAAAGTAAGTAAGCAAGCAAGCAAGCAAGCAAGCAGGAAAGCAGGAAAGAAGGAAATGTCTCCAATTTATAAAAGTAGTCATTATCTCCTGACTGGCTTAAAACAACACAATCAACCTAGGCGTAAAACTATCAGCCTGGGGGAAACTAGAGCCTGGACATAATGCACCTGTCCTCTGCTCTCTAAATTGGCTCCCTACTGGATATTATGTCAAATATGAGTTCAGTCTGAACTTCAAGCTGTTTAATGATTAGCAACTGGGATCCCTAAAAGACTGTCAAAAGCTTGAGAACTGTCTTTGCCTACTCTGACATCCTGGCACAAAGAATAATCAGAAACATTCACATTAGTGCCTTGTCTAGAGAAGTTCTAATAACATTTTTGTCAAGACACTAAAATTCTGCAGTGCATGCAATGTTAATACAGATTTCAAGTTACTGTAAAATGTTGGCAGTCAGTGTTTTATCAAATCAGAAAGTCACCTTTTCACTTCATTCATTTCTCCTTTCGATTTAGTATGGGTTTTGCTGAGTCTTTCCTCCTTTTTAAGTCTTTCCTCCTTTTACTTTTACATTAGTTTCTCCTTAAGTTAGAAACTGATATTATCAGTCAACTCTCATTTCCCTCTCATTTCCTTCCCAAAACTGTCCCTTTCCTCAGTGGCCCTTCTTGTCTTACTCACCTCAGATTTTGTTCTCCTGCTTTTCTGTTTTTCCCAAATCATGTTTTTCCATTTATATTTAACTCATCTACTACCATCCCTTTCTTCCTCATATGGCTGTATTTTCTCCCAAGGCATTGAATTCTCTCATATATATATATATGCTGATGGTCATGTTGCCAATAACTGTGTCTTTCCCTAACAATGTCACATCTATCAAACAAATTATATGATATTTCCTAAATAAGACACAGATCTCTGAGTAGGGGGCCAGTGTTGATCCATTTTCTTCAATCTGCTTGTTACTGAGGCGAGGAAACAGAGGGATAGCTGTTTTCCCCCATCTACCTGCTGGGGAAATCATGTTACCAAAGAGACTGTTAATTTTCCAACCCAAAATAGAAGAGACATAATATATAACTGGCCTAAGAAAAACTGATGAGTACCAGAGAACAGATCAAGTGATGGGAAGCTCTGTTTGCTTATTCTGACAGCAGACTAAGAGTTACAAAAAAAGTACTCCAGGAGCTGGGCCAGCTGAATATCGCAAGAAGACATCAACCCAACTGGCCAAAACTCCTGAGAAATCATCGACTCATCAATTCAATCTAGGATGACTACAGACATGGAAAACACCAGTGAAGTAATTTAAATCAAAGTCTTCCAAATGCATTCCTATAGTCAGTTATATCAGAGAATCACCTCCAAATCAAATCTTGAATGAGACTCTCTTTGCCAAACCTTTGCAGTTTAAGATGATCAGGCAAGAACCATCTAATCAGTAGGATCTTTCCAAAAGGGGATATATGCTCTTCTAAAGAATATGTCTTAAATTAGGGGAATTAAACTACTCATCAATTTCTATAGCTCATTGGAGAGAGGAGACCAAGATGTCTAGTTTTGGCTAGATGACTGGAGACAGACAATGTGCCACTTCCTGCTTTGAAACACTACCAGTATAGCAAGTATTCCTACTTTCCAGAGTTTCCAAGTAGGAGGAAAGTGGTTATCTAGGGTAGAAAAATATACTGCAGAAAGCATCAAAATAACTTCACATATTGTTTGGATGCAATAAAACTTCAAGCAATGACAATGAGGACTCTTTAAGTTTGATTTGAACTGTAGAGAGTCCTATAAGACAATAAACTTCTAGGGGAAGTCATTCTTATCTGGCCACATTTTAACTGCATCCTTAATGAAACATTGTGTTCTGAGTCTGAGCAATACGGTTTTATGGAATCTGAATTGACACATTACTTAGAAAGCTGATTTAGTGGTGGTCATAACTGCTTCAGGAAAGCAGCTTCTCTGTTGCAATAACCAGGTTTATTGAGTAGTTGTCTAGTAATCAGTCTTCAGTATGATCACTATTTACTATCACCTGACTTCACTCTTAATTTAGTAATGGCTGACAGATGAACAAAATTGCCAAAAGACTTTCATCTCTTTACAGTGAAAATGTTTTTAAAAATATTTTGAGAAGCCATTGCATTTTCATGCTCACAAACATCTAGTTACATACCTATGCACACACACACAATTTTATATGTTATTTCTAAAGACATCACGGTAGAGCAAAGGCTTAAATGTTCTGCTTTAACTGTTCCATTCAGCTCTTCTCTGCTAAGTCTGATGCCTGCAGTTGTTTGTTTCATAATTCACAATGTGAGTGCCTGCTGGAAGTAATTTTAATACCTGATTGCTCTTGGCTTCAAGTAAAGGAATGTCCTTCATCAGGGACAACAAGATGGGTTTGGTGAGAATTTATGAGCCAATGGCTGGATGTGACTACTGGGTAGAAATCACTTTTATTATGTGCATAAAATGGTGTTTGGATTAAAGGACAACTACATTTCTCAAGATGACAACCAATCCAACACCTTAGACAAGAGTATAATGCCTGCAGTTTGGTGCTTGATTTTAGTGACTTTTTATGCAGGTTTTCATTTTGACTTACCTAAGAATATAAGGGACAACTGAAACACAATGCATATCTAGTTTTTATGCTTCATAAGAAGGCAAACTTAAAAATATTTTCTGTAAAATAAACATTGAAACATACTTAGACACTGAAGATAAGACTTTAAAATCACTCTAGAGACACGAGTCACACATGTTTTGTTGATTGCTTTCTTTCAATCACATTTCTGGGAGTAGTCAAGGTGGTCTAAAGGTGTTACTGTTACAGGTTTTAATACAGATAGCTGATATTTTCTACCAAAATGCATGCTTGTAACAATTAATAGACCTTGCCTTTGCCTTAAAGGTATGGTTTGAGAGATTTGAACCTAATGGATCTATACTCAAATAAATCTTGTAATAAATACTATAACTCTTGTATATGAAAAATCTTGTCACAAGTTTGTTTGTTTGTTTTTTCCCCCTACGTACTTTATAAGAATACTGGGGAAAATAGAGAGGAAAGTAACAATGAAGACTCATTACAGAACAGCCTTTGCAATGTGAAGGAACTGGAGGAGATTTTAAAGAAAAACACAAACTCAGTCACCAATAAGGGAGAAACAAGAGATGACCTGGAAGGCTGAAATATTGCTACCACCTCCTTCTCACACACATCAAATACCATTTTTACATTGCAGTTCCTCTGTTAGTAAATCCAATTTAGAACATCCTTTCTATCAGACAGATAGACTCTTCCTGCCATATCCATGATGGGTTCTACTATCACATCCCAAAGAAAACACCAGAACAAGATTTTTTTATTATTGCTTAAAAGGGAAAATTTCATATTCAGTGTCTCACACAACAGAGCTGTATGTATCCTCTTGCAAAGTGATCAGCTGAGAACAGAAATCTAATCTGGAACTATAGCTCTAGATATTTCAATAAGTCATTCTACTGTTCAGATCTTAACAATCACACAAGAGAAAGAGTGGGTCATCTTCAGTGCAGGGGACAAGTAACAAGTCACTTGGGGGGGTGGGATGAATGTTGAATGGGAAACTTCTCTGGCTGTATCTGCTTTTGGAAGCATTAGTAATTACATGGGGGAAAGATAAAAACGACTGTGATGAGCAACAATGGCCTACTTTGGAAGGCAAGACAAGTTCCTGTCCCATTACCCAAACTCTTGGATTGTTAATCCCACTGCAGGGTGGTTCCGTCATAGGCTGCTACAATGCACAGCCTCCCACACTGAACTAAACCAGATGAGACAGTCCAGTGGGGCACAAATCTCAAAGAGATTCAAGTAGACATGCAGAGCTATAACTCACTTGCTGGTCAACAGAGCCCTCAGCTGCACTGACTTCAATGGGGGAGTACTGCTCTGTTGTAAAATACCCTCTACTAACAAGCAGGAATTTGTTTAGCAGGTATGATAGTAGAATTAGCATTTGATGATCAGTGGTCATCTAAAGCCTGTCTGTTCTTGCTTTATTACTAGCTTTGATTGGGCAGCCTTTCACCTCTTTTTCCTGAATTAACTCAGCTACTCAAAAGAAATTTCTCAGGAGGAATCTGACTCAGGGCAAATTTGAAGTATAGCTTGAACCTAAATATTTATTGAGGGCAAGAGCAATAAAGTGGAGATGTATTCTGAGAATATTAGATTTGCAGTAATTGTTTCACAGTCCTATCAGTGAGTCCTTTCCATTCACATATAACTGTTTTTCACCCTTCTTTGGAAGGACCATACAGAAGGAAAATCTGTTTCAGAAGAAAAATCACTATTATCTGATCAACCATCCACCTGAAAGTTACCAGTCTATGCTGAGGAAACAACTAGGAACAAAAAGAAGCAGAACAAAGCACCATATTTGCAGAGGTATTGAGATATCAAAGATACAGTTAAGTAAGATAGAGTTAACTTATTCTGAAAATACTGCTATTCTCAAGGCATCTACACACTCATACAAATCTCTCCAACAGTCTCAGTGGTATTAAGATTTCACTTGAGAACTTCGTCTATATCAAAGTTTCATAATCCTCCTGCCACAAGGGTATAGAATACGTTTTAGGATAAGCAGAAAGGTCGTGATATGACTAAGAGACATCTAATGTTATTTTTAAGTGTATGGACTTGTCATCTCATTATAGCTGTTGTAGCTGATTATGATAGTTTCAAAGAAAGAACCAAAATTTCATACCATAATTACTCAGTTGTAGTCTTGGAATAGATTTTGTGCTGATTCTATTAGTGGGAAAACAAGGCAGGGGCTGGTTTTTGGAGGGTTTTTTTGTCTCGTTTATGATGGTGAAGATTTAATAGGCATATAACACACAGAAAAGACACGTGTTTTAAAGTCATAATGCATCTTGTAGTAGTAATGCAGCCAGCATGAACTGTCACCTCTGCTTAGTCAATCAGTGTGGGAGAGTTTTAATTCTCTGGCTTACAGTGTACCAGTAATGCTGCAGATTTTGTCAAACCTATGAAGAGTTTGGGAATGCATTCCTGCAAAGACATTGGGTTACCTAAGCTTATCTAGTAAATGGAGAGAGAACAGCAACGTGTCTGTACCACCAATTAGAGACACCGTCTTTTTCAGTTTTGCATAACCTTAGACCAAAACACTCGATACATCTAATTCCACATGAAGAACACTTCATGAAGTGCTTATTTAGCTTAAATATCTAAAATCATCAGTATTTTACCTCTTTCATTTATTAATGAAACTACTTTCAGTTTAGACTTCATGTCTCCTCTGGCATGCTTGCTCAAATGATAAGACTGATTTTTATTCTGTAGGATATACTTCTGTATTTATAGATTTCTAGAATGTGAAGATTTTCTTTTGATCTTTTTTTTTTCTTTTGATCCTTTTTCCCCAGCAGTAAAAGCTTTTCTTCTATACTCAATTTTTTCCTCACATGAGACTTTAGGACCATCCTTTTCTGGTTTGTTTTCACCACATTTCTTTATTTCTCGTTTGATTTATCTTTTTATTTCACAACAGCACTTCCTAAAGTTACTTTCTCAGTCACAATTTCTCGAATTTTTCCTTTGTATAACACCAATGACTAAACTCTAGACTGCTCTAAGTGGCTGTAATGTTTGTTTCCTTTCCATTACATGACAGATGCTCCCTGTACTCATTCACATTCGCCTATTCAAATTCTTGAAAGTTAACACTATGCTGCTGTAATAACTGCATTCTGTCTTGCTTAGCATACTATGTTTATTAGGCATAGGGCTAATGTCTTTAAATCTTAACATTTAAAAATTTGCAGACTCAAGAGGGTTTCCACCTCTTCTTGAAATCTCTGTTGTTTAAGTCACTATATACCCTTTCTCTAAGCCTAAAAAAGTCTAATTTCCTACATTCAAGTCATCCAACAAGTGGCTATGCATTGTATATCCCATTTACAAGATTCTCTACCATCCCAACATAACTGTAGGTAATCTAAGCACCTGAAATTCTGTTTCAATTTTAAATCTATAGAAATAACGTCACTCCCCACATTTTGACTTATATCACTTCCCCCAAATTTTTTCCTCTGTCATTAGTTAGACTCAAGGTGATTGTTTTCAAAAGGTATTTAAAGGAAGATGATAAAAGCACAGCATACTTAGGTAGGAAGGGCCCTCAGGACATCTCTAGTCCAATCATGTGCTCAAAGCAAGGTCAGCTCTGAGCCAGGTTGCTCCAGCTGTGTCTTGAAAAATCTCCAAGGACAGAAACAGCGCAACCTCTCTAGACAACCTACTCTAGCACCCCACTGTTCTCATGGGGAGAAAAGTCTTCCCTCACACCTAGGCCAAAGCTCTCATTTCTTGTTTGCTATTGATCATCCTCCAGCCATGAATCTAAGAGTGGCCTGCTGTAGGTCCCCCTCTACCACTGGGACATGCTGTGGCCTCCTCTACATCTTGCTACTACAACCTCCAGGGCCTTTCTCGCAGACCTACTTCCTAGCCTGGCAGTTCTCAGCCTGTGCCCTGCCAGGGGCACAGTGCATCCCAGGGCCAGGGAGAGGAAATTGACTTTGTGTTTATAGAAAACAGGAAGCACAGCTTCAGATTTGTCAGAGGCAGTGGATCTGTACAGATGTTATGCATGCAGATGAGGCAGCAAATCTGAAGTTTGCCCCCTTCACAGATACACGCCCACTCATTTATTAGAGGCTTTAATTCTTTTAATTATTTTTTTTTAATGAAGCAGCATTGTGATTTCTGAGTTTGCAGCTTCCATTCTTAAATAAATTAAAAAAAATAGGGACAGGAGAGATCCCCAATGAGGCATCTTTAGGATTTGCCATTGAGCTTCAGTCCCATGCTGATGCAGACTGAAGCTCCATGGGACTGAAGCTCCCTAATCATGGTGTTTTCCAGCCAAGAATAGCACTGTTATCAGCTGCATGCAGGCTTTGACCCCAAAGGCTGCCTATTGTGCGTCAGACCAGCACCATCTTGAGCCTCGAGCAAGGACAATAGATTGACCTGCTCAGCCTTTGCAAATTGAAGCTGCCTGGAAGAAAAAAAAAAAAAAAAACCAAACACAAAAAAACTGCAAAAAACACAGATTTAATACCACTAACTAGCTGAGAAAAAAACAAAACACCAAGACATGGTGAATCTTCACCTGTCACTGGCAGATACAGATACCTGCAATGAATCTGATCTACAGAGCAAAGGAATAGTGTTTCAGGACAGAACAATTGAACGCATTTAGCCAATTGCAAATGCTGCAGCTTTGGACTGCATATTTTATTTTCCAATAAATAGAAAGATTAGACAACAAACTGCACAATACACTGGAGTACAACAGGCATTGCAATGAATATGCAGGAAAATACATAAATAAGAGAAAATATAAATCACAGTAGAAGAATTGGATAAATAGATTTTTTTAAGGCTAACAGTAAAAAAAAAGAGAAAAAAAAGTTTAAAAGTATTAATCACAGGGAGATTCACTTTGCGTGAGGACATTTTCCTTGCAGAAACAAACATTCCAGAGAGCCATACTAAGTGCTAAAATATGTTAAAAGATTAGAGATCACAGAATCTTAAGAGTTGATTAGTGGCTCTAAGAAAAAAACAATTCAGCTACACTGAAGCCAAATGTTTTCCATTGCTCTAGGGTCTCCATCTATGTTGGGTTTGCAATAAGGGGTCTGTTTATACTTTTCAAACAAAAAAACCCAAACATTAATGGCAATCATACACGTACAGAGAGGAATCTAGGCAAAAAGCATAGGGTAAGAGCACTCATTTAATTTCTAGTCAGTAAGTGTTTCAAGGTACATATCACTCCCATTTTTTATATTTAATGATACACTGCATTATGCTGACAAACTGGTATTTGAGTCTTATTAAATTAATTAGTAAATAAAGAAAAAAGTTGAAAAAATCATAGCTGTATCCCTATACAAGGAAAACTACAGCCAACAGACACTCATCCAGTGTCTCCTGAATATAAATTTCTGCACTTTCTATGGCTTTGAAGAACTCAACTAAAATGTCTTTAGAAGAAAAATACATATTTAGAGGACTATTCCATGAGATGAAAACGTAGGGACGTTAATTGCTAACAGTGCTTAGCAAAAGTTACCAAATACCATTTGGTTTAAATTATCAATCTCTATATATTTAAATGGACTGACAAAAACTTGCAGTTGGAGAGGAACTTTTCTTGCCTGCAACATGTATAGCATTTCCTTACCATATTTTCTTACATTAGCCATGAGAAAATATCTTGTCTAATTAGAGCAAGCTTCTCAAAACAAAGTAAATATTTATTTTCTCAAATAAAACCTGCACATCCCCCAGACTTCAAGGTAATAAGAAAAAAATATGCCCAATACCGCCACCCAAAACACTTTTTCAGGTAAAAACTAGTGCCAGTCAAAATTCACAACCATTTCCAGGCTCCTTTCTATCACAGAATTATTGACTTTAGAAAAATGGTGAGTCATGTCATGCTACAATGCCTCCAGACCCGTGACTCTGCATTCAAATCATCTTTTCTAAACCTTCCGCAAAGTATATGCAATTAATAGGAAAAAAAAAAAACCTCTGTGTGATAACTATATATCTGACATTGCAAAATTATCTTTCAAAAGCCCTAATACTTTCATTTAAGCAACACTGTACATTGCAGATATCAAAGTTATACAGCATAGTATTGCTTACCCAAACAGAAAGATCTTTGCTGTAGGACTTAAAATACAGCTCACCATTCTGCAGTTTTTAAAAAAGGCAAAAAAGAGGCAAAAAAAAAAAAGTACAGTTCAAGTTGTTATTCTTCATAGTGACAATTATTTGATTCTGTATGCTACAATTTATTATCATGCATTTATCTTGCTTTCTGGGACTCACTAGGGTAATTACATTAGAATGTAGTCACTCTGGTTTCAGAATGAGGATCAATTTTTGACAGGTCATCATTGGCGACAATTGAAATCAGCTGCTTCTAGCAGTTGGGGTTATGCTGCTATGCTAGTTTAATGCCAACTATACAATCAATCCATAATGCAAATATCTTTTGAGGACTGAATTAATGCTCGATTGAATGAACACAGACATTTTACAATCCAGAGAGAAGTATGTACAGTTAGGAGACAAATACTAATTTAAATAACAGAAAAGATGTGAGCAGAAAAGTTGAAATAAGGGGGGTAGATGGAAGCAAAGAGTGTCACAATTATCTCTAGTTCATATCATCAAAATTCCCCTTTTAAACAAAGAGTGACACAGGGTAGATGGCAACAGGAAGAAGTAGCTTTGCATCACTGCTCAGTGTTGTTCTCAGTGGCAGCACAGCCCTAGCCTGACAGGGAGGCAAATGTCAAGATGCTGTCCATGCCCTCTGCTCTGGGCTCCCTGGACCCTACGCTGCCAACTTGGGACTGGCTGAAACAGATCTACCTATCAAGCTGTAGAGAAAGGGATTTCCTCCTCATGTCCCAATACAGAGCCCATATGTGTCTCTTGTGCTCCCTTTGAACTTCCTATCAGAAAAAGAGAACAAGAGGAAAAAGATGGTTTAGGCACCTTGGGTGGGGTGCAAGGAACAGCCTACCTCCCCCATACACACCTGGAGCTGCCTCTTATGCTTCATATACGAAATCTAGTAAAACTACTGCATTAATCTACAAAATGTCACAAATGACACTGAATAAACAAAAACTGAGCGGTCTCTTTCTCCAGCTACAGATCCTGTTCCATGGTTTTGTGTTTACCACGTATGAAGTCCATAGAAACGAACAGAAAATCAGGTTTCATGATGTATCCATGAAAGGCAAATCTGAAAACTGATTGCTGAACTGAAATGAAAAAAGTTCATTCTACTCCACACAACACAGTAAGAAAAAGTAACGTTGGATTACCCAATCTGATCTGACACCATACCAAAGTCTTGGTATCACTAATGAGCAAAATGCCTAGATGATGTCTCTTCTCCCAAGTAAGATGTGATAGGACAAGGGGAAATGGCCTCAGATTGCACCAGCAGAGGTTTAGATTGGAGATTAGGAAGAACTTTTTCACTAAGAGGGTTGTTAGACACTGGAACGAGCTGCCCAGGGATGTGGTGGAGTCACCATCCCTGGAGATATTTAAAAAATGTATCGATGAGGTGCTGAGGGATATGGTTTAGTGGTGGACTTGACAGCGTTAGTAGTTGGACTCGATGATCTTAAAGGTCTTTTCCAACAGACATAATTCTATAATTCTATGATTATAGTTTGGCTCTAAATTTTAAGTGTCAAGTAGTGTGTGGCACACTCTGGGATATTGGTATATAAGGTTTCAACTTATGTTTCAAAAACATGACGCCTCTGATGTAAAATCTGACACTTTTGCGAAGGGACCATGATACCAGGATTTGATAGAGAATTGAAATATTTTAATTAAACACATAACAAATAAGATATTAAAATATGAAAATTAAAAATAAGAGCTGAAAATTTAGGTTCATGAATGAGGCATAACAAGGGTGTATTCCCCAAATATAGGCTTGCAGAAGTCATTTTTGAACACAGACAAATCTGCAGAGTTAAATACCACAAACTTGTAGCTCTAATGGCAGAGGTCTACATTGTATCAATCTGTCTGAAGAAGAAAAAATCCATTGCCATGGAGCTTTTTCAAAGGAGATAACTTTTTTGGAAAATATGTGATGAGGTCACAAGATCCACACAAAGACTCTACCTGGCCCCTAAAGGTCTGCTGTCTCAAACCACAAATAAAGACAAATATAACGTTACTTGGCTGATGAGCTCAAAAGGCTTGTTGTAAAGCACATGAGCCTAGCATATTCTTCATTGTACTGTGAGCAAGAAGTTGAACCACGTGCCGTGCAAGATGAGCTTCCCTCACTGCAGTCACTTCTCTAACAGACTTCCAGCGAGCATCACTGGGTACTTACAAGACCTCAGTCTTGTTCACAGCCTGGTTCAGCTGAGAAAGACCTCTTCAAGATACAGAAACTTTTAACCATTCAAGGGCAAAAGTTTGCATAAAAGCCCCATATGTCAGAAAATTCCTTAGATAAAGTCAACTCCCCAGTCTGCTTCCCCCATCTTGAGCATCATGGGTTGGTAAAACTGACTCATCTTTCAGAGCATGGAAAGAGTAGGGGCACAACTGAAAAACTATACACATTCAACTTCATCAATGTTTCATCACTTTCCTAAGGCATCTGTCATTTAGTAAATAATCAGATTTGGTCTAGATCCCTTAGACTTGCAGTGTTGAAATGCATTCAATTTTAATCCAAGCTTAACCATCTAACCCTAATAAAGGATTTATGTTTTGAGAAAGGAGACTGTAAAATAATTTAGGCAGAGTTGTGTGTAGAATGATGTGTTAATCTATTGTCTGTATCACATACATTTGGATTTACCCATAATCTGTGCCCTTTCTTATCTAGTTGAGAAAGATACAGAACCAGAGACCACATTCGGACTATTTCCTATACTTCTCTGAACAAAATTAACTCTGGCATTTTATCCAAGGACATCCATTCTATTTGCCCAAATGATTCAGACAGAGTCAAGAACACATTGTCACACGAGTGCTGAGCACCTGATGTCAGAGTCATCCAGCAAGGGGCATAAGAGATTCCACAAAATATGCCAGTATCACAAACGCCCTTTCTTAGAGATCTGCTTATCAAAGTCTCAATCCCCATATTCCTGAAGGAAATTAGATAGGGTAAAACAGAAGGGGAGTAAATCCTATTTGGATAACAAGATTTCATCTTCATGTGCAATATCTGAAAAATTATTTCCACCAACTATCACAGCAAATTTGAAATAAGCATGAGGTCAAAGTGGCAACTTAGTGGAAATATATTTTCATTACTAGGTCTTATGACACATGTAGCTTGGATTACATGTAACTACATTACAGTTATAGCAAGTGTAGTTTAGACATATGAAACTATGGAATTTCTACCTTAGTAATGCACTAATCTTACTGGCAATCCTAAAAATGAACTTATCTGAATTCAGACATGGAGACAGAAAGTAATCTTTCTTATACCTACGAGTGTTTGCTTATACCTAGAGTTCATTTCATAAGATATACAATGAAACTGTAGTCCACTGATTCATACATCATCCTTGGCTTGAGACTAATAGCAAGTATTTGCAGCCAGTGTTCCCACAATTCAGCGAGAAAATGAAGGGGAGGGGGAAGAGAAACAAAAAAATCCAGCCTCAGTAATATGTACAGATATAGAAGGTGCATTATTTACTTGTTATCCACTGTTAAAAATTAAGTAGGTTGTTGATGAACACAATTTGAACGGAAAAACAAGGTAAGATTTGTTCCGCTGTGTCTCCAATGGATTTGGCAATACAGAAGGGGTTAAGTGTTAACTACCAATAAAATAAACATTTCAAGTATTCATGCTTACATATCTCTGTTTAAAAACATGAAATAACAGGAAAAAATGAGCTATTTATTACCTCATATCACAGAGAGAAACAATGAAAATTTTGTATCTCTTATTATGTTAAAACGCTCCTGCATCACACAGAACTAATGGCAACAGCCCTCACAGAAAAAAAAAAAAAAAAGAAAAAAAGAGAAAAGGCAAGACTTTCACCCAGAAAAGCCTTTTTTTGTGCAATTTTTGTGGGGTTTACATTGTTTTTTTATATGCAGTATGTGACCACCTGCTCTGAGCACTAGCAATTTTTCAGAGCTGTATTTATTTTTAGGCTGTTTGCAAAAGCTGTCTGTCCAAGCCCAAAACCAAAAGAATTGTTTTAGTCAGATTCTTATCTATGGATACATTATAGAAGTCTTCAAGTCACAGCATATTTTAAAATCCTCCAGTCATCCCCCTGATTCAGTGCTTAAGGGGTCTCTCATATAGAATCCACTGTATGTTTCGTTTAAATTCTAGTGCTGTCATCTAGGCCAAGAATCTCAGCTTTGGGATTCTTTGCCCGTCACCTTCAATATGCGTTACTATGGGTACTGGAAAGCCTATTACTGTACACAGAGAAGAGCCACAAGAAAGAAGAGGCACACAGATTTGTAGCACTAGCAAAGAAACAAACAAACAAAGGCAAACGCGAAGAAAATTCATGGCCACAAGTAGGATGTAATTTTGTACAAAATCTTTCTCTTAGAAAAGCTGAAAATCTTAACGTAGCTAGAAGAAAAATTGAATGAGAGATCAGCATTTCCTCCCCCGTAATGTCACACAGAATATATAGAGCACATTGTGTCTTTCCTATACTCCTCATTTCTGCTAAAATAGTATGGGAAGTAAATATCATTCACATAAGAACAGCACTCTGTCAACAAGTCTTTTTTAACACTGAAATAATCAATGAAGAAACAGCAATCTGCCCTGCAGCCTTCTACACTCCCTAACGTCTATACTAAGATTCCTACATGTTGGCAGTCAATACAGTTCAATTAATGTTTAATTCATGTTTTCTTCCTGAAGCAAGATGAAAAGACAGAACATTTATCAATAGCAGAGCTACAGCAAAAACAAACACTTTTTGTTCCAATATTAACATCTTTTTGAGATGCAAGGCACTGTATCTGAGAAAAAACAAAATGTCATCTGCCATTTATTTTCCAGAGCTAGACTAAATTCTGAAAATTATTAAATAAAATATTAGTGTAAAAATATATGGTGAAGAATATTCTTCGCAAATGTAGCAACCACACTGAAGCAGTACATAGACATTTTGGTTATTATGAGTGAAGACATTCTGGAAACTATACACAATCCCACCATATTTAAGTGCATGTCAGCTGAAAACTCAGTTTCCCTAAAAATCTTTTCTTCTCTGTCTTGCTCATTTCTGGTTATCAGCTGGATTGTTGGTCATCAAAGTGAATGCTAACTACTCACAAGAAGCTGGCAAAGAACTCCCTGCTGAACTGCCATGATCCCTCTCTTGACAGCAAGCATCTGTCTTGCTGAAGATACAGAGTGTTTATCTCGATGGCAGGGTTGACTCAAACATCCAAGGCTCTAAAAATAAGAGTATAAAATCTAATTCGTGTCTATGGACCACCTAATCACCCAGCAGGCTTCCGTAAATGCTTTTTCATTGTTTCCTTTTTAGCTTCCTCTGCTTAACTGGCAGATACCGAGCAGTTATACATTAACCTCTTAGATCCCAACATGAATCCAAGCCACTCATCAGGAAAGATTGCTGAAGAGAGTGAGCCAACCAAGGCTACCTTATATAATGAACATCTTCAATATTTTAATCAGCTCTGATTGTTTAGTAGAAAATATGCTCTACCTGTTATCTTGAAGCTTCTCATTTAAAAATGTTGGAGATTTAAAAGAGGCAGAATGAAAAATGCTTTGCATTAGATGCTAGAGCAATGGAAAAGACAAAGTAAAGGCAGCCAACATTTTTGCATAATTCTCAAAGTAATAGACAAAGTATTTTACACAAAGGGCATCATTCTGTATTGAGGACATAGGCTATAGCACATACCAAGAGACCAAAATGCCACTATCCAAGGACTGATCAAAGCAGGAGGTACCATGTGAAGCTTTTTCTTGGTTAGCACCACATTGTAATGAAAATTGTTTTACAGTAGCCTAGCTGCATCTGCTCTGTGCTGAGGTACACAAGCACAAAAAACATCATTTAGAAACTTCCATGTCAGAGTTTAGAAATCACATCAGAGCCAACTGCAGACATCGGTAAGTACATTGGTCTTTGTCGTCTCTTCCTGAAGAATAGGTAAATTTGGGCATATATTGTGAAAATTCAATAGTAAAATGCTGAGAGTATTGACCTTTATCAAAAAGTAATTAACACATCAAGCAGATCATGGTATTCTGGATGACACTAATGAAAACATCAGGAGGTCTAGAAAACAGGACATAGGAAGAAAAGCTGAAAGAGCTGATGTTGTCTAGTTTAAATAAGAAAATGACAGTCTTCAAACACACAAAATGTGTAAAAGGCAAGTAGAAAGGGGAAGGGAGAAAAGTTTTGCTTCATCCACTATAGTCCTAACAAAGCAGATTTAGGTTCACTCAGAAGTGACAATTGATACCAGGTGATCCTACTCTCAGGCAGGGGGATGGGCCAGGTGATCTGTCAAGATCTTTTCCAGATTACTTTGTTAGGTTGCACAGATCATTAGCAAGAACTGATGACATTCAGCATAGACATCCATCCATAAATGGCATTCATAGTGTATGTATTTCTACATCAAACAAAGGGGATATCTCTCATCTGGAGGTAAAAGACCAATCAGAATCAAGTAAAAAATTCCTATGGAAAAGACTGTCCAGGCACCTGCAAAACTGAGAGCTCAATAAGGCTGTAAATGACACTTCTCCACATCAGGTGATGGATTTTGATTCTTTCACTTTTATCAGATTATACTGAGTACATCAGAAAATAAAAGCAGAAAAGCTGTTTCTTGTCTCATAAGAACAGTTCAGATAAGGATAGGAAGGAAAGTTGTGCTTCCCTTTCAAAAGGCAATGGACTGAGGAGGTATTGTTATTCAGCTGCCAAGAGCTCTCTCCCTTATGTATAGACAACAGTGTTTTCTCAGAGATATTGTCTGATATCTTAATTGCAGGCTACCTTTCACATATGCCCATAGAGAAGTGAGGCACTAATTCATTTTCTTACAGGCAGCGAGACTGCCATAAGCCCTAGCAGAGCTGCTAATGTCTGGGAGGGGATGCCATGGCATCAGTACACACATCCTCATACGCTGATGGGCCATGCTTCAAAGAGTTTTCTTTACACTATCCTGGATTGTTATGGCATGAAAATTAGCCCCTGTTCCAAGGGAAGCCCAGCGCAGCTTCCATCTCTGGAGATTTCCTAGATCAGAAGGGTTTGCAAAAGCTGGAGATGTCAAACCTGCCAAAGTGATGAAAGAATAAAACAAATCGAAAAGCACCCCACTGAATTATGTGAGCAGGCAAGTATGTCTAGTAATTCTCCAGTAAAGTATCACATGTAAAAGACAGTAATCTGTGAAAGCGGTCACTGCACTTATATATATAAACACATCGGGGTTTTGAAATGTTATATCTACAATTTTAAAATTATCCAGCTCTACTTATGGCAAAATTAAAGGATTTTGTATAAATTGTGATCTTGGCATCTTCAACTTACTCTCTAACCCCATCATTTCAATTTGATCTTTCTGAAACCTTTTTTATAAAGGTATACAAAAAATAATTTAATAACAGATTCTTTACAGCACTAACAGCTCATCAATACAGAAAACTTTCAAGCAAAATCAGTTGGGTTTGGGGGGGAAAAAAAAAGCCACATAAGACACAGAATATTTAATCTGAGGCTTCATTCATGTCTAAACTTACGCAGCTTGTGAAGTGGACACCTTATAATGTCAGTCAGCTGAAGCACTGTGAGTACCTGCTCAATGGGCAGGTGTCCCAAATGTGACTTCCACTCTGGTAGGCAGTCATATAAGCAAGTGTGCATTTAAACCAATAGTGTTAGCATGGGATTCACCTGATAAATTAAAATTGCCATAAGTACTCAATAATTTAATCAATAGTTCTGTAGTGATAATTAGGTAAATCTACTAGTATAAAAAAATACCATATAATTTCACTTAGAATTGACTAATACTAAAGTTATTCTTATGTGTCTATCTGCTGTTTTCACTGAAGGGTGTAAAACGATATTTTACACATCACTACAGATGGAGAATGAGTTTTGTATAGGGGAAAAAAACTGCTATAGAAAAGTAGATCAAGAAAAAAAGTTTACTGGTTTCTTTCATTTTTAATAAAACAAAATAATCCTATTTGCCTTCAATCTTGATCAACCAAATGGCTGTTAAACACCTGCTAGGTGAAATGCTTTTTCTCTTCATAAGGAAAGGATTTCAATGTTTAGCTCACCAATTCAGCTAATGCTTAATTCATTTCCTTGTCTGCTAGCTAGATTAAAAGAAAGAACTTAAGTCAACAGGAGGGAGGCAGCAAAAATCCAGCGTTGTACTACAATCCTAATTTACAAGAGTACTAAGTTCCTAATTTACAAGAGTACTAAGTTCCAATTTCTAGATAAAAGATTTCTTAGGAGGGAGGCCAAAGTTGAGATTGCAAACCATAAAGAAGCTACTGGGACACAGACATCACTGATGATAAATCCTTTAGGCAAAGTCAAATTTATGATCTAGTTAAAATGGAATATCCTGGCATCTAATGCCATCACAGCACTAATAGGATATACCTCTTGCAACAAACTGCCTTCTCCTGAAAAATACATTGTTTTCTACATTTCTTGTTTCTCAGCTTGCCTCTAGTTTTATGCTAGGCAGAGAGCATACTGAAGGTGAGGTTTGTTCCCCAGGTGCTTTGCAGCATTTGTGCATTCACTACCGTTGTAAAATGGCATCAACATTAAGTAACAGAAAACACAGTGCTGACAAAAAAAAATGCAGACTTGCATGTTCTGCAAAGACCTAAAGGGAAGGCATTGAGGAAAACTTTCATTTTTCAGGCATTTGTATCTCTTTTAGAGCCACAAGAAAAGCAGTGATTAATCACAGCCAGGTGTCATGGAAAAAGACATGGAAATGTGATGTGCATGTGAAATGTAGATGTTATCAGTGGAATCGCAAATCCTACCTTTCCTAATTGGAGATCTCCTTTGACCAAAATAGAGCATATATTGAATACGCTAATTTTAAGAACCATGACTTCAATTCAGAGTTTTGACAGCACTATAAATAGCCAAGAATCCTCAGATTCTGCTTTATTCTTCATATGTCTACCTTTTCCAAAAGTACATTGATTTTTATAGGTATGACAAGCTGGTTCAATTCATCTCTATGTGAAGCAATCTTTCGTATTTGTACATGAATACTAGAAGATATTTTGAGCACACCAGAAAGGGTATCAAATGCAAACTGCTGTAGGTTCACATATCTGGCAGAATGACATCTAGAAAACTGTAGAACTGCTGCAACTTCTACAATATAATGACACTGCATCAGATAATATATTACCTGATGGAAACTGCTAAAAACATATAAAGGAAGCATAAGGAGAGAGAGAGAGAAAAAAAATCCCAACCAAATATGTGCAGGAATAAATACTACTACTGACCTTCTGTCTGTTTTCCTCTATTCCCCCCACCCCAGCTGCTTTGAATTTAGCGTAGTGTAGTCTTGTTGATATTGCAGCATGAAAATGAAAGGGAGGGAGGGAATTAACCCTAGGAGGAAAGAGAAACCTTTGCAGATTTAATTTATTCCTAGTTCTTCAAACTAATCCATTTGCAAGTCAATCTTATAAAAAAAGGAGATAGGCTCCTTATTGCAATGTTCCAAGGGAAAGAAAAAGCCTAAACCGGCTCACATTGAGCAGTCTCTATAGCCAGAGGAATTCAAATACAGAGTTTTTTCTCTCTGCATCCCCCGCAGCACAGTTGCTGGTTGCAGCCTGCACACCACTCGTTTCCAGAACGGTCGTTTGATTCAACTAAACACTAAACATTTGAGCATTAAAGAAAAAAGCAGCCTGTGCATCCAACTAGGTTCAACCCCTAACGGAATTATGGAAGACAAATAAAGGAATAATTTTCAGCATCTGTACTACACATCTCTTCCTATTCCTCCATACTTCCATAAATGAAGCATAACCTCAAAAATATTACATGTTCTGACTCTATGCTTGCACAGATTGCTGCTGAATCTTTCCTCTACAGCAGTAATGCCTCTAAAGCTGAGGCTTCTTTTATTTAATTATTTTGCAGACTGTGAACACAACCTCCAAAATAAGCCAGGAATATAAACTCAGACAGTGTAATCTCTGAGACTACACTAGAATTTAGAAACAAGGCTGCAATATTCATCGATAATTTAAAAAGAAAAAGAAAAAGAAAAAGAAAAAGAAAAAGAAAAAGAAAAAGAAAAAGCTTTTTTCTATGGTGTCTACCAACAGGACAAGGGGTAATGGGATGAAGCTGGAACACAAGAAGTTCCATTGAAACATAAGAAAAACTATTTCACTGTTCAGGTGAGGGAGCCCTGGCACAGGCTACGCAGGGAGGGTGTGGAGTCTCCTTCCTTGAAGGTCTTCAAGACCTGCCTGGACATGTTCCTATGCGACCTGATCTGGATGAACTTGCTCCTATAGGGGGGGTTGGACTAGATGATCTCTAAAGGTCTCTTCCAACCCCTACCATTCTATGATTCTATGACTCTAATGTGCTTAGTCAGGTCATCTCCATTATCAAAGGTCCCAACTTCCCTATCTCTAGATTTTTCTACAGGAGTCAGCTATGCACTCTCAACAGATAAAAATCATCACAGTGTTGAAGACATGAAATTATGAAATCATAATACCAAGACTGGAACTGAACACACACGATACCTCATGAGACTGTGGGTAAGATGTTGCTGTGCACTTTCCTACACAATTCCCCTCCCCTCTCCATTTTACTTCAATGACCTGCTGGCAAAATTCCAGAGCCGAAAACCATGCAATACAGACATTTTTATGCAGTTCTTGGGTCCAGCTCACCCTATGCTAGAGAAATGGCTTTCTTTTCTTTCCTGTTCAGGATGCAATGGCATTAAAAATAATGGCTAATGAGATTGATATTCCACTGCCATACAAGCAGCTCTGAAGTGCAGCTTTTGCAAGGTTTTCAAAACTAGAGCTTCTTCTGACAACTTCATTAAGCTTAGTTTTACAGTACATCATTCCCTTGTTTACCATCAGCTCCCTCTGTAATGAACTGCCCACCTGAATGTCGGTTCATCACAAAACATTAAGGGTATCCATGAGCTGAATGTCATGGCATTGCCAATTGTTCTGAAAAGTTACAAACATCAGGATGTGTTTGTGATCACCCAAAGAGGCATTTCTGTTGGGTTTAAATTTAGCTCTTTCTTTTACTTGCATTGAGGTTTTTAAAAAGCACATTAATAAATAAACTTGAGGAGGAAAGGCTGAGCATACAGGCGATTTACTAGTGCCTACTAATTGCTGTGAAATGGTACTAAACCGTAGGCAACTTGTTTTGTCTAAGCTCATTTTTTTTCTTGTATTTTGTAAGCATCAACCTTGTACTATTTTGAATGATTG
This sequence comes from Urocolius indicus, assembly GCA_013401255.1. Lineage (NCBI taxonomy): Eukaryota > Metazoa > Chordata > Aves > Coliiformes > Coliidae > Urocolius > Urocolius indicus. The sequence goes on from WBNH01012218.1 coordinate 193,929, forward strand.
CTTTTTTCCCTCCAGTCTAATACTTGTCACAACTATCACAACCAAGAGCATTCTCATAGGCTTTAGTTAACCCATTGATCCATGGAAAAGCAGAATCTGGTGCCTGCAGAAGTGTTTGCTTACTGAAACCTCTATTTACTTATAGCTTGCCTACAAAAAAACTACATTCGTTTATACTCTGAATCCTTTACTTGCTTTACCTTTTGATGAAGAAAGCAGTGAAGTATTAAGCTCAGCTGTGATAGTGGGTTAACAACACTTAAATTTTAACAGTGTTGGGTGATAAAACATCCCTGGAGATTTGAGAGGTTGGGAGGGAGGACTCAAAAGCATATCAAATTAAACATCTTCAAGTCCTCAGGGGCAGAATCAGAGGGGGAAGGGAAAAGCTGTCATCTCATTTCTTCAGTCAGTACTGCCTGCAGATGCAGGTTAGGAAGCAGGCCTTCTGAGGGGAACGGGTTCATTTGTCAAAATGCTTTCTCCATATATATTCATCTCCCTTCTCTTTCTTAGTGTTTTTCATCAGCATTTCTTCCATTTTTATAATGAATAATATTTTGTGGGATTTTTTTTTCCTTTTTCTTTTTAGATGAAGTTCTCTGAAATATTTATTCCAATGCTTCACACATAAACCCTGTATAACAAGCTTCATTAAGGAAAGCTCTTTTTATCCCTCCTTTTTTTCTTCAGATAAAATGTTGCTTTCCACCAGTTATCAATGAAAATTAAATTTAAAAAATAAAAGCAATAGAGGCATCAGAATCTATCAATAATTAATTAAGGAAATAAATTGTTCAGCTAGGGTTAACACATGTGTCCTACACTGGTGATTTGTCATGTACTCTGATACCTCGCATCATACGTTGTAAGGTCTGAAGGTTGAAATATACAGGTTCTGGTCCCAATTATGAGTCTGCAGGGAAACTACAGGCTATAGATTGGCTGGTTGTTAATTTTATGGCAGAATGCGATTTTTGCCTCTTCTCACCTTTGTACTGGATGACCTTTCTTTTTCCTTCCTCTTCGGAAAATAAAATTGGTTCCCCCGGTGAGTGACATTGTTCACATCTTCTAGGTTCTTTCCATCAACTTGATATAGTGTTTACTGCTGCAGGACGGCCACCATTCATAACTTTCAGTAAAGAAATAATGACACAACCGATTTATTTACTTTTTTTAAGACAAAGAACGCAATCAAGTTTCCAGATTTTTTCAGCTGCTCTAAGCTATCTGCATCAACAACAGTGGCACACCCTACCACAATGTCCCTGTCATTAACCCTTCCCTGTGCCAAACTGCACCATCACAGCTTTTTTTCTAGTCTTTTCTAGAGCTCAGTTTTGTTGAGAGATGCATCAAGTACCAATATAAAAGAAAAAGGCAGAGGAAATTAATAGCCATTAATGGCTGCTGTGTGGCATGGCCTCTGACAAGCCCTCTCAGCTTGCCACATTGTTCCAGAGCAAGGTGGTGCCAGAGCCCACACCTGCTGTGCTTGTTGCAGCCAAGGGAGGGTGATCCAGTCACATTGGGAGTGGTGGCTGTGGTAGTCATGATGAGCAGAGACAGAAGGAGCTGAAGGAGTTTTGGGTAGTCCTCAGAGGAAATCTTCAGAGCTTGGATTTCTGATTTTTAGTTGTGATTCTGGACCCGCACCAAGCGATGAGTCAGCATTTGTCCCTAACAGGATTCTGTAATGGGGAAATCTACAGCAGTGTGACAGCCTGTCACCACCAGCAAAGTAAGATGGCACTGCAGAGCTAATAAGCCAGGGAGACCGTAAACACAAAGAAACCAGAAATAAAGAGAGTTAAGGAAGAACACGAAGCAACAAACAACAAAATACACAGGACCTCATGCACAAAAATAGAATTTCTGAACATGGAACTGGCTTTTTATTTTTTTTCCTAACATTACAACCTTATATGCTTGGAAAGCATCTTTAAATTGCTCTCAGCCATCCAAAATACTAAATATAACCACACACAGCTCAATGGCACTCCCATCTATGCCAACATTCAGACTTATAAAGTAGTTTTAGCAGTCAGCTAACAGCAATGGTGCATCTCATGTACTATCTTTCTCCCACCCAGGGATGGAGATAAGACAGTGACACCCTTGCAATGTGCCTGTGGCCCATACAGAAGGGGCACAGGCATTGTTTGGCTCATAGCACATAGGAGAAAGGCACTCTTGGATGGCTGCTAGGTCAGCTGTCAAAAGTGTGAATAGGTAAACAAAAACAGATCTAAAGCAGAAAGCCACAGAAGAAACTTGGCTCCCTCTCTTGATAGGTAAACTGGTAAAGTTATGGATAATAAGAAAGAAGGTGCATCATGTGAAGGTCAGAGGGACAGGACATTGCCATAAGCCATTACTACAGGATGGAAATGAGGAAGCAGACTTTGGTAAGAGGTAGAAACTGGGACCTGTCCTGACCACTTGGATTTCCTTTGGCTACCTTTTCTGTTGAGCTGGGCCTCCCTGGTGTGAAACACAGACAGAAAACAATGTTAACCACATCATGTGCTGCCAATGCTTGGTACTGATCCCTGCTAAGAAGCCAGACTGCATGTGTGGTCTATTACCTTAGGCAGAAGGACCTTCCGAGCCTTCCTCAGGTCTCTGAGAAGTACAATGAATATGACATGCTGCGTTTCTGTTATTTGTGACAGCAGAGTACATGATGTTGTTGGTGTGGCATCACCATTTCATTATTGGTTTGCTTATTGCCTAGAACTAGAAAAAATGAATATAATGGTGGAATATAGTAAATACTAAAAAGGGAAATGTTTGTAATTTCAAACTTTTTTTCCCAGCACTATGTATCTATTTAAGGGTTCAAAGATGAGTAAAAAGTCTCTGTTTAATGAGCAAATCAGAATGCATCATTTAGCCCTGAACACAAAGAGATAGTTTGAAGGCTTAGTCTACATGGTCTCAGTTTCCTACTGATTCCTGTGCAACTAAACACACACACATACACTATCTCTTTTCTCTCTTCTTTCATCAGCCTCAGCTTTTAACCCAGTAACCTCTCTTCTTCTCACTTTGAGTGCCTCCACAGTTGGATGCTTTTTAATTTTGGACACTCACAAGCTCTAGGGATGTCCAGAAAAAGAACAGCCAACTGAGTCGCTCAAAGCCCTGGGCATATTTAACATTCATTTACAGCATGAGAAGTGCAAAACACCTTCTTGGTGCTTGCCAATTATGAGATGTGTCAGCCAAATGTACTCAATCATGCCAGAATGAAAATTTCAAAATGTGCATTATGTTCATTTCTAAACTGTTAACTTAATTAACTACTGGTTAAATGTCCACTGGTCTTAGACCTAGGATTGTTTGATGAGGTATATTTCATTAGGCAAAACAAAGAATTTGAAAGTGCAAACCATTTGTAACAACAGAGAAGATCCCTTTCCTAAAATTGTATAGAACATACACTCAATTCATGGTCAGTGAAGCTTTATATTTTATTTGTATTTTTTAACACTCTTATTTTTCTTACTTGGCTCACAAAACATCATTTGAGCAATGCTATCCACTAAACATGGAAAATAATATTCTGCATTGTCAGTACCATTTAAAATGTAAGACCAAGTAATACGAAAATATGATTAAACCATCCAATAACAGTTGTATTTGACCTGTGTTGACACTGTTAGTTTCATACACCAAGTGGCTGGTTGGTGAAATTATTAGAGGCACAAATCCAGATACTCAGATCCTGTAACCAGTGGGCATTCAGCCATTTCTAAAAATAAAGAAAGAAAAGCAGGGAAAGGGCTTATCATGCTTAGCAAAGCTGTAGCATTTTAAAGAAAAACCCAGATCCACACCAGAAATAACTGGAAGCTGTGCACTTCACTAGCTGCTAATAACTTTGTTGCTTATGAAAATATTGTTATCTCAGAATGCTTTTCTGTTTTTTTTTGTGTTTGTATGGTTTTGTTCTGTTTTTTGTTTTTAAAAATCTCATACCTGGATGTGACACACACTAAGGCAGAGGTTACAGTTGGCAATAGGAATCTAATCTAGCTACCTCCCAAAGCAGGTGCCATATAAACAAATTGTTATTACCAGAAGAGACAGGCATGCCTGGCTGTCAGAAAAGGTAGTTAAATTGGATAATGACTCTCTGCTCTGTCCTAGAACTGAGGCTGCAGAAAGTTCCTTCCCTGCTGCATCCTGTGCACTGTAAGAGGCAGCTTCTAAAAATCACAGCTGGATGAAGCTGTCCTCCTTTCTCTACGCAAAGTGAATTTTGAAGTGTATTCTATGCCAGCTGAAGAAGCAAAACACTGTATTAAACTGATGTCACCCACATTGTGCATCCCTCACCTATTGCTTTAAAATAAAACACAAGTGACTAGCATTCTCATATTGGCACAGAGAGGCAGGCATACATGGCACAGAGAACATTATACTGACATTCTGAAATACATGCACACAAGGCCCTCTGTAGCCATTCTGTCATCAGGTACGTTGAAGCAGAAGAAGAGACAGATACCATGACAGGTCCAAAAATAACTTCACTGAGTTTAACAGACTGATGGTCTGTGACTGTGGGCTATGTTTCATGCAGCCAGTTGCCAGTACAGTAAGACTTCCCAGCTTTCCTGAATGTTAACCTGAGAGCAAATACTTCCCTGGCCTTCTCAGAATAGAAACATTCTGACTCCAGAAGGCTATACCATCCCTGTCTTTTAGCATCTGCAAGTCCAGAAAAGCTCCAAAGAGCATCTTGGTTTCTGTTTCCTTTTTGGGATTTATGAGGTGGGCAGAGTGATGTATGAGCTCCTGTGCTTATTTCCGCTGTGGCTTCTTTTGATGTACAGTTTGCTCCATCCCATCCCCAACTTCATTTTCACATTTCCCACTCATAAAGCCCCTGTACATTTAGGATTTCTTTTGACTGAATGACCACAGCAAGTTTATGCAGCACTTTCTGACTATAGAGCTACTTTCACAGCAAGTTTATGCAGCACTTTCTGACTATAAAGCTACTTTCACCACACAGGCTAAAGTGCTACCTCTGTGCCCATTTCAATTCTGCTCCTTTTACAAATGCTCTCTAGCTATCAACATTCCAGGTGTAGTTGCTCTTTAGATATATTAGAATATTTTAAATCACTATCTGGTTATCTTGCCAGGAAAAATAATAAAATACACTAACATATCCTACCTTCCCTGCAACTCGGCTTCAGCAGATACTTGCTCTTTATTCATCCATTACAATTCCATTCATATAATATAGTACTTCAGAGCAATCCTTTGAACCTGAGTAAGACTACAACCCTGCTTGATGCATACTGCTTGATTTTGCCTACCAGAAGATGCTTGGTTTAGCCTGAAGTCAATTTGCATACTGATAGATCTCTTCTCCTTTCAGTCACAATATAAAAAGTTAACATACTGCTATAATAACTCAATGTACATCAACTCTAACTCCTTTTGATGCATTCAGCCACTTACTGTCAATTTAATGTATTTGCCTTGCACATGCATGCACACTGTTTCATGTGAAAACATATATGCTGATACACAATTCAATTAATTTTTTCCTCAAAGTTCAAATATTCAAACAGAAATTTATTCACTTCTTCAAAAGAATAAGTATTTTCTGGTTCGGGAGAGAAAGAGGAACTATTCTGTTTCTCCAAGATTTGAGTCAGCAGTAGTTTTACACTGAAGCTACAAAGTCAATCAGTTATTTATCTTGTTTAGTATCTACTCAACATGGGGAAAAGCACATAGCTCCTCAAAATTTACCACAGAAGGAATAAGGGGAAGGAATATAAAAGTTTGAGAAGTATGCAGGCCACTTACCAGAGCAAGTTACTCGTTCACTCCAAATAGGAAACAATGCAATTACAGAGACAGAAAGAAAAGAAAGGAAAAAAAATTCATACACAAGAGTATGATGTTTATATGCCATATTTGCCAGTCTCATAGTCAACAAGCCACTACCATTAATTTGTTTAGGAATTCAGAGAGGAAATCTACATGCATCAAAACACGTATTTCACTTTTTATAAAGGTATGTTTTCAGATCCCTTGCATTTAACAGGTTAATTTCCAAACATAATTTCCTCCTTTCTCACGCAAAGGACCTGGTGTGTTTGCTGGCTACGAAGCGCTGTTTTTACAGTACTGTTATACAGACTGTATTTGCTGCCATTTAACTACTTGCAAAGCCTCAATATTTCTGGTACTATTTGACAACTTCTCGGCACTAGCCATGCTTTGCTATACAGATGCATGAAAGTGCATCACTGCTCACATAAAGGCTTGTTGTGACAGGTACCTTTCGAAAAAGATGCCCATGCACATGATGTAAGAGTTGTCCCACATTGTAACTCTATAAATACACATATATGCTATAAACATACATGTATGACATGCTCTTCTGAGTCATTTTTATGGCAAAGAAACCCCTACAAAAGCAAAACTGAAACTGTTGAGGATGTCGCCACAATTTTCTAATCCTTCAAGATGTTAAGCGCAGAGGCTGTTGTCCTCCTTTTACAAAGCTTCTCAGCTAGAAAAACTAGTGCTGAGAATCTTTCTTACTCAGATCTGTTTCCAGTGATTGCAGAACATGAGAAAAGAGATGGCAAAGATATAACTCACTCTTTCCAACTTTGCCTCCCTGTTGGTGTTATCATTAAGGCTGAACCTGCAAGTGGAGAATATCATCCATGCTAACAGCACTCAGAAGTCTGTTAGATTCACTGTCACTGACTCACTGATTGATTTTGTTTCTCCCATTTCTGGGTCAGTGAATTCTTATATGTGGCTGTTTTCCAGGCAAGTATTAACTGCAGCAGAACACTGACTATTAATCCAATGTACTTCAGCTTGGAAAACAAAACTAGAGCAAACCAAATCAGAATCTGGTACAGAGTCTTTGTCATTAACACATACATATGCACATGTACATGCACATGTACTTAACTTCCATGAGAAAACTTTCCCTTAGAGATAGAAAGGGTTAGAAAGTACAAAACATTTCCTCATTATAATACTGACAGGTTCCTGGCCTTGAGCTCTATTCTTTGCTTCCAGTAAGTGTTTCCTATGAGTTTGAAAAGCAGAGGTAAACTAAACGTACAACATATTTGTATGTGAAAAGAATATGTGAAAAATTAGTTTTAAAAATAGGATTGTCCTAGGATTTAACATATTCATTAATAAAACATCTTCCCCAATAGAAAAAAAATCTCTAAGGGATAGTGACATTGTTTAGATTCCTTGAGTCATTGTTTTACTACGTTTCTTCTGGGCTTTCTTCAGGGGGGTTTTTAACATTTTAAATTGAGTATTTCAGCCTCATAACTTGACAAAAAACATGAATATAGAGAAGACCTCATATGCCTGAAAAGACTAGTCAGAGATATAATCACAATCTTTTGTTAAGTTACTTTTGCAACTGAAAAGGGGGGAGCAACTCTACTGCTCAGTGCTCTACTGGTTGCTCAATTCCACTGTTTACAGGAATGGTATATAATGCCTTCTTTCTTTATTCTTGACTTCTATATGAATGATTTCAGAAAGAAAAAAGGCTCAAACAGAAAGAAAAATATTCAGGTTGCTATAGGGCAGATATTAGTGGCACTTTCCAATCAAAGAACTCTTCAAAATAACATTGGTAACCCCTTTGACTCACTAGGTTGTTCTCCCCAAAGACATACTTGTTTAGACTTCCATCATTTCTCCAGTTCTCACCAGGCAAGGAATGACTCCACAAGGAAATAAAGCGAAAACAATGCTGAACACACACAAACAGCTATTTGCCTGTCTGCCTCCGTGAACTGGTAGAGGCATCTCTATCAAAATGCCAACAGGCAAGCAGAGTCTGTAAATTTTACAGTGCTGGACTAGCACACTTACAGAGCTGCATCACTGCAGTTCTTCAGGCAAGTGGAATAAACAGCCCTTTTTCAGGTATTGTGAGCAGCTGAGCGTACCACACTCCTGCAGGACTGAAGCAGTGGACTTGTACTATGTGTTAGATATTAGGGAGAGGTAGGGTCAAGTTGCATACAGAAAGTTGCCTTTAAGAAAGTAAGCTACATGTTCCCTTCAACAGCGCAATCTCATCTTTTTGTTATGAGCATTAGTTGGCAGTGCACAGCCCACTCAACAACAGTAAAAGGGATAGTCCGAGGATCTCTCTATAAAGGGTCAAAATGAGCCAAGGATCGTGGGCTAAGCCAGAGTATACAAGCGTCAGTTTGCCACAGCCCTGGCTATTGGCAAGAGTCTTAAGAAACAAGAAATTTTGATCATGGAACCACACAGAAAACCTGTATTAAAATGCAAATAGAGAAAAGGCCTTCCTCCCTTCAAGCCTCTGGACAGCTTCAGCATTGGAAACTCTGCACTGCTGGTATATTTATATTCAGTCAGTAGGATATTTACTGGTAAGGCTCATGAAGCAAACAGCTGCTGTGCTATCTACCAGCAGTATTCCACCTGTATGGGTGGCCATATCTAAACATACTTTCTATCAAAATGACACGGGAAATATTTTTTTTAGTAACCTTTTTCCATAATCCAATTACAATTTAGGTACTAAATGACAAATGGGATCCATGAAACAAATGTGAAATGGGACTTCTCATATACTTTCTGAGTAGTAGCAGAGGTCTACTAGTCCCAATGCCATCTGAGCGTGGTGATTACAGGGTAAGATGGTAGGAGCCATCTCTGGTGCACTCTTACTCATACTACTTGCTTGGGAAATATATGGTCTCTTCTGAGTGCTGCAGGTTATAGTCTCTGGATAGCATTTGCCAAATCACACCCAAGAGCTCACCAACAACTAGGCAGTGTTTGCACAATGAGCACTAGACAGTCTGGCATTCCAGCTCACTCCCTGCTGGTGCTTTATCTATCAGTAGAAATGTGGCCACTGAACCCTATTTAACTATCATTTAAGTTGGCTGCAATCATTCTGTTCACTGTAACGCAGCTTTCGTTACTTTAAGGAAACTGGAAAAGGGCCAGGTGGTGTAAGAAACATTCTCACCCTCCTTTTAAGAAAGTGATTAATCTAAATAAGAACATTTTTCAGGAACATTATCAACATCTAACCTCATCACTTCTATCTCAGGGCACAGAAAATTTGCCTTTTAGATGGCTACCCAAGAATTGCACTGAAAGGCAACAGAGTAGGGAAATGACCACAACATTTATCAGCGTGTTCCAACGGCAATATCATCCAAGGCTACCTTTCAGTTAGGAGATATTCTAAAAATTATCAAAAAGTTAACAAATGTAAACACTCTAATGTTAAAGTACACAATTTCCACATTTTATGGCACTTTTATGAAATCAGCAGTTTCTCCCTAAGCATATAATTATACCATAGTAAAATCATTCATGAAAGCTAAACATTGTATTTGATAAGCGATACAGATCTTGCCCTTTAATTTACTCACAGTAAGGTGCATTTTCAGGATGTCAGATTATTTAGGAGGTGGGTTTTAGGACTTTTATCTGAGTTTTTATTTGCAAAGTCCTTTTTAGCATAGAAAGCCAAGATCTCACAAGTGCCATTTGTAAACTATTGTTGTTTGTTATATCTAGGAATGGTTCAAGAACAATAGCAATTCCTCCTGTCACAGGGTTGCAATAGAAATGCACATTTAATATAGACCAAGAAAACCTTTTCATTGCAGAAGAAATCAGTAGAGAGATTTAGAAACTCCTGAGGGAGGTGACTCTCCTCCTCTCTTCTGCTCTCATGAGAACTCACCCAGACTACTGCATCTAGCTCTGGGATCAGTACAAGAAAAATATGCATTTTTTTGAGTGGGCAACAAAAATGATCAGAGGAATGTAACATTTCTCCTATGAGTAAAGGCTGAGAGAGTTGGGGTTGTTTAGCCTAGAGAAGAGGAGGCTCTGGGAGATCTTATTGCACTTTCAGTACTTAAAGGGGGGCTTATGAGAAAGATGGGGACAAACTTTTTAGCAGGGCCTGTAGCAACGGGACAAGGAGTGATGGTTTAAAAACTAAACCAGGATAAATTCAGACTAGATACAAAGAAAACAATTTTTTACGATGAGAGTGGTGAAACACAGGAACATGTTGCCCAGAGAGGTGGTAGTTGTCCTATCCCTAGCAATGTTCAAGATCAGGTTGGATGGGACTCAATGTAACCTGATCTAACTGAAGATGTCCCTTCTCTGTGTTGAGCAGGGAGCTCAACACAGATGACCTGTAAAGATCTCTTCCAACCCAAACCAGCTTATGATTCAGAGTCTGAGAATGACAACAAACTCCCAAGTCAAACTACCACCATGTACTCAGGGTCCTTTGCTTCCTCATCTCCTCCTCCTGAACGCTCAAAGCTTTACAACCTTTAAGACTCAAGTCCTTTTGGGGCTGCAGGTGAATTGTTGATCATGCAACCTTTCAGCTTCTTAGCAGTCATCACACATCAGTCATAGCATCTAACTTTTCCTTGCAGCCTTCCTTCCTCCCTCCTTCCCTTCCTCTTTCCCTTTCTCCCTCCCTCCCTCCTTCCCTCCCTCCCACTCTCTTGGTTAACATACGCATTTGAAAATTTACTTAACATTCTCATTGTATTTCTAAGTCACAGTACACATTCATAAATATTCCTTGGTGTTTGTAACCTGATCAAACACATCACAATGTCTGGTTGTCAGAACAAAAACAACAGCAGTTTTAACAAAAGCATGATAACATGGCCTAACTCATCTCTAATTCCAATGGGAAATACACTGTATTTCCCACACAAGATAATGAAGTAGCAGTTGTATAAAATTCAAAAAGAAATAATAATAAATAACTAGATCGTGAGCATTGTTTGGCCTCAGAATGCAGTGGTCCATTCATTATATATTGAATGAGTTGATTTCCAAAGCTAATGAACTCTTCTGCTTTGAAGTACTGGTTCAAAAATGTCTTCCCTGTGTGGGTATTAGACAGTGTCTCTTGGGTCATTAATCACACCTCAGGGTCAAATACTTCCCCTTACACATGTGACACACCTATCACAAGAAAAACAATTGTATATATGAAAAAGTAAGGCTAAGAACATATATATTTTAAAATGTATTAATATAGTTTATATGCTTAATGAGGCACAGCAACAGAGGCAAAGCTTGCAACAGGGGGGCTGAAGCTCTACACAGACCACTAAGCTTTCAAAGGACCCAATGGTCTAAAAAGATGCAGCAAAATGAGACTGACAGCTGATCAAAGCATAAAAATATTAATTAGAAAATGATGCTTCAGTCTCTGAAAGGTGAAAGAGTACAAGCAGATCTACTGCTCAAAACATGATAGGTATACCATGCATTTTTAAAAAGTACAACTATCAGATGAATAACTTTCTCATAAATTATCCTGGTTTAATATAAATATTCACAAAAGTCGTTATTAAAACTGAACATTAATTTGTGTTTTTTTTCATTTGCTTTTTTTGTTTATGTTGTTTTAATATATGAGTTAACCTTGAAACTACCTTGACCATAAGATGATGAGTAACACATTGGACTAGGTTAGATAGATGGATATTTACAGTGTAATAGAATTGACACTATTTTCAGCGAAAGTATTAGAGAGTCATTTCAGTAACTGCCAAGGGTTAAATGGAATCTAAAAAGTGTATCACTGTTTTAAAACATTAAGGAATAAATAATTATTAAATAATTACCTCAAGATCAATACCAGTTTGACAGAACTAAGCTATTAGTGAGCATATGTAGGGCTAGTTGTAATGATTTCTATTCTGTATATGATGCTTCAACATTTCCTTCTCAGCTACTTCATGAAAATGTCAGCTGGCTAAAGCACATACCATTTTTTGCACCTAAAAATCCACTTTATCTCCTTCATATATATCTCTTACTAATCTAAAAACAAGAACAGGTGTTTTTAATGAAAAGAGAGAAAGACAAAACTTTCTGTTCAAAAACTTCATCAATACATGCTTATTTGAATTAGTTCAAAAGATGAATCTTAAAGTTTTTTAAGTAGTTTAAAATATAACTCCTGAGATCAACGAGAAGTTATATGCTGTCAAATAAAGAAAAACTTGACCACTTAAAAAGTTGCCAAAAGTCCAGAAAGAAAAATCTTCCATCAGAAAAAGCAGTGGTTTTCTTCTTTCCATCTATACACCTAAACGTAGTTAATTAAAGGAGCATCCCTTCAGAAAACATATCTTAATCATTTTTAGGAGGGGAAAAAAAAACCCAACAGAACTGAAACTAGCAATATTTTTCTGTAAAATATATTCATTTTCCAGTGACAAATACTGGTTGTTGACATCAAAATGCTCTGGGGTTACATTCATCAGGCTAGATTTTCCTCAAATTTAAAACTAAATGAACTATCAATAGTTTAAATTTTGCCAACAAAATAAAACTCTAAAAGCATTTGTTTAATGACCTTTAAGAGTCACTCTCCATGTTTTCCAAGGTCAGATACATATTATTTATAGAATTAGACTGAAAAAGGGAAGATTTGCTGGCCCTGCTTTGAGTACAGAGTTGGACCAGAAGAACACTATAGATCCCTTACACCCTTAATGATTTGGGGAGTCTATGAATAAAACTCCTGCCTCTTCAGAAATTGTTCCCAGCTATCTTAGTTTGGCATATGGTATCAATTACCATAATACTCCAGTTCTTTGCAATCTTTAATATATTTATTTTCACAATCCTTTTGAGGGGAAATAAAGTCTATTATCCCTATTTTGTAGGGAGATAGAGGACTCAGGTACTGAAAATTAAATGGTTTCTGTTAAATATTTCCTTTCTATTCTTCCTGTTGCTTGAATCCTGTGCATATGTGGACATTTAATGCACAAAAGAATGAAAATATTCTTAACTCCTTCTGGGTAATCTCATTTTCCTAATTTCATACCTGATAACTTCAACAATTTTACAACATTAGAAAGCTTCATTTGGGGAATTTTAATTTAAGGACCTGAAAAACACTTGAAACTCATTTCAAGATAGTATCTTCTGACTTGACAGCCTACCCTGGACACAGACAAAGCCAGGCACTTAAACAAGTAATATGATCATTTGAATGGCCTGGTAAATACATGGTCAAGTTGCAGATTATATTCACAGACATCGTATCAATGTAAAAGCCATCATATTGATATGAAATACAGGTTATCGACTTCACTCAGAGAGAAAAAAAGAAGTATGAGTGTCCTTAGTCAGAGAATCAAAGACAAATTACAATACAGCAGTTAAGATTTCCATTCACAAGGCTCATCTAAATAATTCAAGGATGACTCCTCAGGTTTGTGATCACAAAATGACATTAGAAGTTTAGTAAGCCAAGCCAATGGAAAATAAAGGAGGAAAAAAAAAAAAAAACTTTATCAAATAGAAATTTCAAATACTTTAACGCCATAACCTACTTCCAACATAGCGATCCAAGAGAGATCCAAGGCCAACAAAGCTCACTACATTTAACTGCAAACATCTTGCATAGCTGCAGCCATTTATATGTAGAAGCATATGTTTGACTTTAACACTTACAAAACTTTCAACTTTTACTGCTAATATATATCATAAAAACAGCAAAGTGAAAATAGCAAGTTAGCAAGAAAGAATATCTGCATGAAGCCTGTACAAGGTCAGTAGTATTTTTCTCATCTGGACTTACTGAAATCTTAATCACCACCTCTTGCTATGTTTATATCCCTGGGAGCCATATTCTTTTTCTTTAGTGTACACTGTTCTTTTCTGGCAGATTGTTTTAAAAATATTTTAAAGGAGACACTCAGCATGCTGCTAAGACTTTCTATCAAAGGTTGAACAACAGAGTTCTCCATAGCATGGTTCACTCCTGTTCATGTTCAATCTCCTGAGTAGTGTGAATTTATTACCCACTTTGAAGTGGTGAAAATGTGATGTATGTGTGTGTACAGATGATCCAAACAGTATAAAAACCAGCCAGGAAATCAATAAAGCAGCTTTTTAACAAATGCATTTCCAACCGATCAAAAGAATAGCCTAACCGCTACATACGGCTGATCTAACACTCATTACATTATCATTTCAAGGAAACATCTTTTGCAACTGAAAGGTGAAGTCTTTCTATAATGAGCTCCTTCTGAGTCAGCAACAAGACTCTTTTTTGTAGTGCTGAGACAAAACAAATATGTGGGAAGCACTGGGGAGAAATCATTCTCTGCAAACAAATGTTTTTCTGCATGCAAGGGATCTTGCTTAGAATTGGTTTGCTGCTTAAAAGCAAGCAAACACAGAGAGAAGGGGGTCTTTAATGTAGGACCTTTTCATTAAAAGAGGGAAAATGTAACTCATCAGTGGTTGCCTCTGAGGGACAAGTAAGAGAGGGAAAATGTATTCTCTCTGGCATTAGTAGATTCAAATATATGCTGAATGCAGAATAGCATTTGAGTGGGCCCCAGAGAAGTTCTCTGATGTTTTCCACAGGTCTCACACTTGGAGGAATGTTTCCCTCACTAGCAGTATCAAAGCTGAATACATTTTTCAAATTAAAGATATGTTAAATCTGAAATAAAAGGCTTTTCTTAGAGTTTTAGAGACTACAAAAGGTACAGGTCACATAGTCAGATAGCATAAATTACCAAAGGCCTGACAAGCCACAGATTACACAAATAGATGGATTGTCCCTAACTCTACTTATGTATCTTTTGTTATTTGTTTGTTTGTGTGCTGTTTTGTGTAGAATAACTAGGAGGATAGTAAGAAGCAAAAATGGTTCATTCCTGTAGTAGGCATTTACTTGGCTGACCCAGAAAAAACTGACAGCAATGACAAATTAGAACACAGGACATCATTTTTCTCCTCTCCTTTACAAGATTGTCTTACAAATAAACTCATGTGCTAAAAATTACTGTTAAGCAAACAAGTAGCTGCTATGAATAACAACAAAACATTACAGATTTTCTGGGAAAGGGGCTTTTGTTTATTTTTTTGTTTGAAGGAACAGTAGTGGCTTGGGGCCACCACATTGCCCCATAGTTTGTTCTAAAGTAGCAAGGAAATTCAATATCCTCAAAATGTCTTTGGATTACACAATCAAATTAGGTTTTGAAAAGAAAGTCTCTACTGTCTCTACTTCCATTAGTGTAAAAAACACATGTAGCCATTACAGAAACCTATATAATCAGAGTAGCCTTATGCACCTCCAAGAGTGTGGTACAGGAGACAAAATATTTTTCCATAGCATTCATCAGGGGACTACCAACAAAGCAAGTTATTGATATGAGACCAGGCAGGCTGAGGCTGACTGCTCTTTTCCACGGTGCCCTGTTTGTCTGGAGTAATGTAGTTTGTCCTATAAATTTTGTTGGCAAAAGTGCACAGAAGGGCTCCCACAGGGACCAGAAAGAGAATTAGAGATTCTTGTCCCTTTCTCTGGCCTCACAATGCTTCAAGTAGAGTCAGCAGATCCCTTCTTCATGCGGTAATCATGAGACCTCAGAACTAAATGGAAAAATAAGATTCATCTCTAATGTTACATGGCTTCACTGTTAATGTCTACATCCGATGCTCTTCAGTATTGCTTGAAACCAAATGGATAAAACTAGATGCTGTTCAGGCACAATTTCTTGTCTTTTTTTTACTCTTGAAAACATATATCATGCCCTAGAAATGTCTGTTTCTCTTGTTTTTTAATGAGAAGATGACTAGCTCAGAGATGGGCATTTACACTGTAGATGTTTATATGTGATGAGCTAAATCCCAAACTGTCAGTCCAGAGAGGTAGCCTGCTTTACAGACTGCTGTATTTTGGTGACATGACATCTGCACACCAGCTCTTGCAATTCTCTAGAGAATCTAACTCCTTCAAAAGGAAGATAAAATAGCACCCTTCTTGGGGATATCATAAATCAAGAGGGAAAAAGAAATCTCTTTAAAACTGTTCTTTTTCCTCCCTTGTCACTCTGAAAAATGGCTTTTTGCTTCATGAGGCACATGGTTTGCACTCATGCACAGTTTCCAGTAGGAAATGGATACCATTTTCTGCTCTAGTAGTATCAACCTTCGTGCTTCGACATGTTGATGTGGCAAGCCAGCTTATGGGTTTATTTCTTTTTCTCATCATCTCTTTTAAACCTTTCTTGCACACTCCTTTTTCTTTCTTTGCTTCCTTTTTACCATCAGTCTTCAGTTGATATAAAGGATTTCAGAGGATGCTAGAAGAAAGCAGCACAAAAAATGTGGAAAGAGGTAGAAGGAAAGGAAAATAGTGACAGTTTTATGTCGTGTCTGTCCCTAAGGCACAAAGTTGCCCTTTCCCCTTTCCCTAGAGATCTGGAGTATTTCTGTTGCTTTAACCAGCTGTATATGGCAAAAATAAAGCAAATAACTCAAGAAAGTAGTTAGATTTTTTTTCACACTCATAACAGAAAATTTATGTTGGGGTGTCCTGGTTTAGGCCCATCCAGGGACAAAAGACCATGAATAGACTCAAGTACCACAGACTTGAGAATTCCTAAAGGGCAGAGAGGGTTTAATTGCCACTTATGGTCCCAGACAAAACAGAACAGGCTACTGGCTTGGGGAAGAAAACAAAAAATAATTTAATCCACCAACAACTAAAACATAACCATAAAAACCCAAAACACATCAAACAGAAAACAACACAGAGTGGTATAATGATTAAGAGCACAATCAGCCCTTTAAAATCGCCTTTTCCCCACTCCCCCCCTCATCCTGGGCTCAGAGCCCTGATCCTGGTGTCTTTATCTCCTCCCCTGCTGAACGGCTCAGGGGGGCAGGGAAGAGAGGTTTCAGTTAGTCTGTTTCTGATGGCTTCTGTCATTTGTCTCTCCTCAGGGCAGGTGGGCTCCTCATCAGTCCTCCCTGCTTCTTTGCGGGGTACCTCCCACACACGCAGCAGCCCTGCATGGGCCTCTTCAATGTGCATTCACCGCAAAGGCTGCAGCTCCTCTCCTTCTCTTGTGTGGGTCTGCTCTGAAGCCCGCAGGCTCTCTAGCATGGGCTGTGTCATGGCCACCTCCTCACACAGTCTATCGCCTGTCCGGGTGCACTCACACGGAGCTGCTGGTGGCTCTCAGCCCTGCCATTGCCCTCCATAGGTTGCAGGGGTACAGCCTGTGTTCTCACCACAGGTTGAAGAGGGGTCTTCGGTACAGTGCTCCTCCTTCCTTCCTCCTCCGTGGGATCCGCATGGTCGCCTCCATCTTGTACCACTTCTACACCTCCTACGAAGCACTTCAAATTGTCACTCTTAAGTGGTGATGGCAGAGGCATTAGATTGGCCCAGCCAGGCCAGAGGTGGGTCTGAACCCAAGAGCCAGCGAAAAGTCCAAGAACTCTTTACCAGGTGTGCACTGCAGCCCCATCACCCTGTTACCAAGCAAAAGTGACTCCTTGAAAAACCATGAGATTGGGAAAATAAATTAAGTTCACTGTAAATCACAAGGAACAGAAGATCCTTGGCCACTAGATGTTTTGTTCCAAAATAGAAGCATTCCTTCCATGGTCACAAGGCAAAAAGCTTTCACTTCTAATATTCACAAGTCGAAGAGCAATCACTAAGGTAATGAGGGTCCTGTACTTTCCTTTCATACTTTATTTCGGTTTTTGAAGTTTTTGATAGAGGAATACATCCCCCGCCAAAAAAAAACCCAGTTCAGAATGCTCTAAATGAGATTACACATCAGTACTGAAAATTGTAATTTAAGTGGTACAAACTGTGTAGCTGGTAACTTTTCCATAAAGTAGATGCCACTTCTTCCATTCTCCTTGCTTGCAATATGACCTGTTGAAGTAAAGATTTTTCTCCTTCCACATTTCATGCTCCTAATCATTGCATTCATATTACTCTTGCCTTGCTACAAAGAAGATTGCATCTTGCAATGTTTTGTAATTTGTAGCATGGTCCTGCAGTAGATAAATATCTATTAGATTTTTATTCTTGACCTGTCACTGAGGCATTTGAATATGTCTCAACAGGAATATTTACAATACCATTTTCTGCTGCACATGGTAGCTAACATTAAAATGTTGCTAACTGAGTGAAATAACCAAAACCTTTGTGATTTGACCTTCTGAGCTTATCCGTCCTAAAAGCATAGCTGATTTATGTGATAATTAAAAGGAAATCAGAAAATGTTGAGTTTTCCTGAAAGAATTTTTGATGTGACAATATCAGCTAATACAATATTTGTGGGGATTGGAACCATAATAAATCTATTTTAATATATTTTCTTTAGGTTGCAATAGTACTTTCTGTAGTTTTAGTAATCTAAAATATATGAATACATTAAAATACTCAATGTGAAGTAATAATTCTTACGATAGTAAAGAAATTCTCAATCTACCAATTAAGCTGCAAGACTTGGAAGTTAAGACAAAGTCTTTGCCAGCCATTTCTGGTAATGGGAAAGGGGCTGTAAAAATGGCTTCTGTAAGAAGTTGCTCAAAACTCTCCCCAGCTCTGAACCAGACCCACTTCTGCAGCTAAGCCAATTAGACAACTCCACAATAACTTTCTAAGAAGAAGCAGACAGAAGAGGAGGGTTCCTCCTATTCCATTTTGTTCTGTTCTTCCATCTTTTCTAGCTGGTGGTGGTGCAAGGAATTGTAGGAGAGAGAGAAGTGACCATTTGGATCCCAAGGTCAGTGAGGGAAGACAGAAGGTGTGCTGGAGCAGAGACTCCTCTGCATTCTGTGGAGAGGACTGGTGAAGCTGAGATTTGTTTGCACTTCGTCAAAGACCCTGTGTCTGGGGTAGTAACTATGGCCAGAGGAGGCCATGTCTTGTGTGAAGGGCCCTGTGTCAACAGAAGCCACAGCTGCTGGGAAGAACCACACCAGAGAAGTTCTTTAAGGACTGTGTCGTGTGGGAGGGACCCCGTATCGGAGCAGGGAAAGAATGCCAGAGTCATCCTCATCTGAGAAGACAGAAGTGGCAGAGCCCATCTGTGAGAGACTGACCACACCCCCTATTCCCTGCCCTCCTGAGCCATTGAAGGGGGAGGAGGTAGAGATATCAGGAGCAGTGAGCTAGGCACAGGAAGAAAGAAGCGATGGGGGAAGGACATATTGAAGTGCTGGTTGCTTTTTCTCATCATCCTGCTCTGGTTTTGCTTTTTGTTCTGTTCTGTTTCTTTTATGTAGAATAAACTTTCCTACTTTCCTCTCCAAGTCGAGTAGTTAAGTCTGTTTTGCCCGGAACTGTAATTGGCAGTGAGCCCTCTCTGCCTTTATCTCAATCGACAACAACCTCACTTGTCATTTTTTTCCTCCCATTTTGCTGGGGCCTCCACCATCCTAACAAGGGTTGGGGTGGATGGGGGGCACTGAGCAAGAGACTATCGTGGTGCTTCATTGCTGGCTGGGCAAAATCATAGAAGACAAGTCAATGATAAACATTGACTTATTTCTAAATATAAGAGCAGGATGAAAGAAATAGATCCTTAACAAAGAACACTGTGTTTTCAGCTTGGCCTTTCTCCTGTTATGCTCGTTTTTGCAAAGTGGATAGTTTTGTTTCTTTGTTTGATGCTATAAATCAATAGCCACACAATGATTTTCCTGTCTTTCCTTCCACTCGAGTTTCCAAGACCAAAACTTCCTGAGCACATCTGCTGTTGACAAACACTGTGGAAAGTAAAGCAAACAAAACCGAAAGGGCCTAGCTGCTGCTCCTGCTGCTGCTGCTGCTATGAGTATTTACTCTTGCCTCACTGATCACCTGCTATCTTACTTTGTGCAGATGGCATCCCAGCTGCTGTGTGACCACACACACAAAAAAAAGTCAGTTTACACACAGCTTAACAGGTAACATATTACCAGCATGGTAGAAAATACACCTTCTCCAGCTCTAAAATAAGTGTCCTCAAATTGGTTCAATTTCTATAAGACCTCTTGTATCAAGTCAATATAAGTTTGCCAGGTCATCAAGTTTTCTGTGTTATTCTGTATTTTCATTCTCTACTCATTTTCTATTTATTATGTTAATAAAATATTTAAACTGCACATTAAAAATATCTATTAGTATGTAGTTCCATACTGACACTGGCAGCTGGGGGGCAAAACTGCAATATCTGGTGCTCAATGGTGCAACATCATGAACAATGTATCATCAAAATCAGTCAGAGGGAACAGAGAAGAACAGAGAAGGTAAAGAATGTTGTCAGATTTCCCTCCTATGTTTGCAGGGGGCACTGCCAAGCACATTTCAGTCTTTCCAATGCATGGAGGTCCTAGACAACTGAGCCAGCACTGGCACATAACCTCCTCAAAGCAGAGTACTGGAGGCATACAAATACAGCTCAGTTTGGGGGATGCTGTTCTCAACTTTGAGTCCTTGACAGTGAAATTCAGGAACGACCCAGGGGAAATCAGGAAGTGTGGGACGGTGGTTGCTCTGAGAGTGGCTAGCTCCCAGATGGGTGTTGAGTCCAAAGGGGAAGGTGATTTGTCCTCTCCAGCAACGCTCACCTAGCAATGCTGAACTATCAATGAATTCCTGGCAATCTAGGCAGATCAGCCCTCCTGGCCTAGCATGATGTATTTATTTAACAACAGTGCAGTGCATATGCATTATTTTCTTTCTTTATGAGGGATATGGCGCCAGATGAAACTACCTCAGGGAGATCACACTACACTATCTGTGTTTCTCGGATGTTTCAGATTGAAGAAAATCTTGCTCAACTGCTAGTTGCACTTGGTAACAGTTTAGTAACCTCAACAGATATGAGGAAATAGATACAGAGATCACCACTTTGTTTTGCAGTGTTGGCAGAATCTAGACTAACAGTAAAATGAATACAGACTTTGTTAAGAGAGAGATCACCTCTCATGCATTCTGTTACAAGACCTGCAATTCAGAAAGACAAGTGCACTTCTGTCTTCATAAATAGAACTGAGAACTGCTACTTCAAACATTGTTTTAACATATAAAATTTACCCTTTACAATAATAATTTTTCTGTCTTACCTACCAACAGTGAGAAAATAGACCTGAAAGTGTTTCACTTAAGGTTAATCAGAATAAATAACGATTGTGAGAGTGTATTTTTCAACAATAAGAGATGCCTAGAATTTTAGTGAAACATAAACAAGAAAAGTTGCAAGGTATAAGTACTGTAAAGTCTGTTAGAAGATAACAATTTCTTCCCAATTTATTTACTAGTTAAAGCAGTTGTTAAAGGTTAATGTTTATATACTGTAGATATTTCATAATTCTTTGTGTTACTCTGAAATAAAATGAATGCTCCAAGTTTCTGGAAATCTGATTTGAACAAAACAATAAAAATTAACATAGGCTTCATCTGCAACAAATTAATTGTATCTTACAAGGAATTTTTAGAGTTTAGAAGGGTGATAAATAGAAGACAAACAGTAAAAATAAATATAAATAAAAGCAATGTTCTCAGAAACAAAGATATTTAATCTTCTTTTCATAGAGGACCACAAAAAAAAAGCAAATATCATCAAAACTTCAACTTCAAAAAGCTTCCAGGTTGTTCCAAATCAGGCTCTCATTTGAGCATGAATGGTGTTGCTCCCATGAACACCTGTCCATCGCCTTTTACAACATTAACCTCCAAGCATATGAATTACTGAAGGTAAATATTTAGTCTGCACTATTTAAAAATGAATTTTGTGCAAGTAATCTCTGTTTCCAGTGTATATAGGTATAAGCATCTGATAAATAGACATGTTTCAGTAGGTCCTAAATTTGTGTGTACAGACTATTTTTTGAATATTGAACATTCACCTAAGCAACCAATGTAACACACCTCTGAAGCTGACTGCCTAAAGCTGCAATCCTCATTGCAACTTTGAGTTATATACCACATGAGGCCCATTTAACAGTATGCTTTCCCCTCAGACTTGCAGCTGCAGAAGCAAGACACCTGTAATGGGGTAAGGTAAGTAGGTCATCTGAAGTGTCAGCTGTATGTTCACTGGCTTTTGCTCTCAGTTGAGGGTCTTAGGCATTGCCGTAGCTACTGCTGGTTTATGGCCCTGATCTGGGGGTAATTTGGACACTGAGAATTATGTTCTATCATTTCATAGCAACCATGTCACCACTGGGCAGTGTTTCTGCTGTATGCCCACAACTCAGGTTCTTCAGATGAGAGTATCAGAGATGTTTTCATTGGGCAGAGTGATTTGTTGTCTCATTATGTGTGTCAAGAGGAGAAACATTTATCACTACTCTTCCAGTGAGGATGACAATGGAGAGAAGGAAGATGGCAACATCCTCTGTCTACAACAGAATAACAACTGCACAAGGTGAACAAATCAGGTGAGGTTACAGTTTCTGGTGATTTTCACCATTTGGGCTGGAATGACAGCAAACAAGAATACTTTATTGTCAACAGAATGCTTCACATCTAGTATACAGAGAAATCTATTTTTTTTCTCAACTACACTCCTCCTGATCTGTGTATAGCCATTTAATTCAACTACAAACAACACTTAATGGTGGAAGAAAGAGTAAAAAAAAAAAAAAAATCTACTTTATGTTTATTTACTTCATTTACAAAGAAAACTATTTCTTTAAATTAAAAGGAGGCAGAAATAAAATAAAGTATTCATAATCTCTTTCCTCTTTCCAACTTCCTTATTAAACTATGGTCAGATAGGAATTACTGATTTTGTCACGCTGCTTCTGGTCAGTATGACAAAAAGCCTAACAGGCAGACTTTCAAAAGGATTAGCTCTGTGTATACAATCCATTCTGTTCTGTAAGAAAGGCTTGATTAGAACAGTAGGCAAGGAAGACTGTAACAAAATTCTTATTACACAACTGTTTTAAAACCTCTGACACAAAAGTATACCATAATGGACCAGCACTACTTGTTTAATTATTTTGCTCTGGGTCCCTGCTGGTCCTACATTCATTTTGCTGGAAGCTGCTCCTCAGTTCACATGCCCTACATAGCATATGCAGCAGCTACTTATCTGCAGCAATCCAGCTCAGAGAGTTTTTTCTGGATTTTATGACAGCACTGCTTCAGATTAACTGCTTCTTCTTTTTCTATGAGCCGGTTAATCACTGTACTGCTTGTTCTATTACTGGGTAATCAAAAAATTAACAGCAATCATCCTATAATGGCAATTCTGTGGCATTACATTAGTCAACTTCCTCTGTCCCAAGCTGCTCTTACACAAATTACTCAGGTTTTAATAATTTAATCTATTTTTTATACTCTGAAGTATCTCTGACATTTTGATTCTGACCTATAATGATTAGTTCAGGTAAATTATTTTCATAGCCATTCACATTTTAAAAAAAATTTAAAAAGAATCTTCTTATATTTAAACCGGATTCTTCTGCCTAGACAATCTGATTCTCATTTAAACTTTGGTTTGGACACTCAAGTGATTTTTTCTGGTGACTGATTTTTCTGTAATAAAGCATATTTGCTTTCCCAAAAACAGTCTCAAATACTCTTAAATCAGCAATACAAAGTTTATGATTGTAAAGCTTCTTCTGCATACAGTTAATTCAGCAATGACAGACTTCTCATTGCTGACGTGAGACTTGACATCAATATTTCTAAAAACTTGCAGCTAATTATCTGACCGGGGCCAACTACAGCAATATATAATGACCTGTACATTGTAAGTAGATGTTTACAGGCCTACAATTAAATTCAAACAAAATTTAAAGAAGCCTGCCACAAGAGGTCTCCATTATGATAAAGGCACACTCCACCTCCCTTGGGAAGTTTCAAACTATCTCTGGGCATGATATACTGTTGATATCCACCATAATAACTTAAGTCTTATGTTACAAGAGGATCACAGATTTTTTTTTATAGCCATCACTCTATAGAGCAGATCTTTTGTTGGTAGCTCCAGACTCTTCTGTAGTATACATAAATTAAAAGATCATGGTTTGTTTTCCCACCATCAGGTAAACAACCAAAATCCAGTAGCCCAATTGCTGATTGAATGACAATGAAGCACTATAACAGCCCCCTGTATCAGATTGTGTAGCATTCACACATCAAGGGTGCATCTAAACAGTCAGAATCACTGCTAATTGGCCCTCTAAAAATGAAAATCAATACCGCCACTGTAGAAGATTTTGAAAAGCAGCAATGGCTATCCTCCTCTACTGTTTTGTCTTATTTAGAAAGGTGTGTGCTTATTGTTCAAAAAATTCATTGCATCATGGTACGTATCATATATTTTCCATTACTTTGTGAATTAAGTAATTGAAGCATCCAGTGAACATGAAGTGGATTTGCTTCTAAGTCTCACTCAAAGCATGTTTATGCCTCTAATAGCTGAAACGGACAATGACTGTGGATTTTAAGACAGGCATGTCTTGGAAATGTGAAGAAAATAAGGAACTAAAAGAAATGATCCAGTGCTGTTCATTTTCATCATGACTAACAGTAAACCACCATAAACTAAAGCAAATATGCTTTAATTCTTGTCAAGACACCTTGATTTACTACTTAAGAGTTTCTTATTAAAAATACAGAGCAGATGAATGTATTTACAATCATGCATAAAAGTGAAGCTGAATTAAAGTACGAAGACTCCAGTGCAGAAAGGCATTTAAACATGTACTTAGTGGTCTGCAGTGGCTAGGGCTGCTTCCCTTAATCTGATTCTACATCTTGGACAGCAGTGTTTTTTAGTATTTTTTTTTCTACTTAAAGCATAAGAGTATTCTGTGTAGATGGAGAGCAGAGTTGCTGTTGTATACTTGACAGCCATTTCCAAATTGCATTTAACGATGTGACAAGTGGTATGTAATATCTGCAAGAATGATTTTAAGAGTTTGCTTAGTACTTTCATTATCTTGATCAGGGTTCTGTGATAAACATATTTTAAAAACCTTATTTGCTTCTGTTTTTTTCCTTTATAGTTTCATTGCTCTTGTTTACACTGAATTGAATTGTATGCATCATCTTTCTGCCACAACCTCCTGCTTTATTCTGGTTATTTTGAATGTTATTGTCCCTTCTCCATCCCCAGATGTGTACTTGCAGATTTCACTGCCTTGCCCTTAGGTCACTGCCCTTAGGTCACTGATGCATAAGGACAGGTTCACTGCAGGAATAAAATGGACACATTCTAGCTCTTCCAGTTAAGGAAAAAAAAATGTGGTCTGTTTCTGGTCAAGGGTAAAAATAAAATTAAATTAAGAAGTATACTTCCAGTGTTATTCTCTAAGGATAGGTTTGATGCTTCCTTCTTAAACCCCCTTGGTAAGAAGTAATCTCTGCTTCTGTTGTAACCACGTAATGCATAGCCACATATCATTTTGACCACAGTTCTGAGAAATTGTGAAGTCACACCGGACCTTGAGAGCTTACAAGGCTGCTTCTGAAAGATCTTGACAGGAGCATATACATACAGACTGCAGTACTTAGTGACAGACAGAAAAACAGAGTTTCAGCACAGAAGTTTTTTCGTCAAGATAGTCAGCAGCACCTCCATAACAGCACTATGACCTGGATAGGGAGATGACAGCCCTCCGCTGTGTGCAGCAGGGACAAGATTACCATCTTATAATTGGGCGAGTACAGCTGTCCCCTTACTCGTGGCCCTTTTCTCATTCTAAGGAAAAAGGAAGAAAACAGACACAATTACAAAGGAGCTCTATATTCCTATCCTTTAATTTTGTCTGCGTCTTGAATATCAACATTTGCTCCAGAGGGCAGGACCCACAGCAATGACTGGGACTTGTAAATCACTGTAGTGACTAGGATGGGGAGTAGGGGGAAAACGAAAGTATCCGCTTACAACAACTGGTGGAAGTACACCACAGGGTTTCTGAAAGACAGCAAATAACTCCTCCAACAAAGTATCATGCACAAGGACCCTGAGCAAACAGAGTTCTTCTAAGGACACATGCTGGTGGCCATGCCCAGTAGTACAAGGTATGAATGGCAGCCCTCTAGAGAAGAAATGACAACAAAAAGGGAGGGGAGGTGGAGGAGAGAAATAGCCACAGGGAACAGTTCCAGAAACTCTCAGGCTGCTATACATGTCTGTGATTATTTAAGATGCCAGGGATTAACAGAGAGATAAATCTGTATCACATACAGAAAGCAAACTACCACCATGGCTAGATTTTCTCTTAGTTATTGCAGCATTAAAATGTGGAGAAGATACATGGAAATGCCAACATAATTCTCTGGGAATAATCTGTTGCAACAGGGATTCGGATGCTGTATAACACAGGCAAGGTTTTCATTTGATCTCTTGCTGAGAGTAATGAACACCAACCCTTTTGGAAAAACATGACCTGTTACTTGGGGTCCAGATGGGTGCTTTACAGTGCCAAGCTCTTCTTAGAAACCTCGTTTATAGGATTTGTTTTTCAGGGGAATATCATTACGTACTTCACAATATTAGTTACTTTTTGAAAGTGAGTTTACCAAAAGTGGAAAGTGAGTTTACCAAAAGTGAGTTTACCAAAAGTTTACGAAAATTGAAAATCACCTACAGATCTACTGATGCCAAAGTAGCATGCCCTGAAGATCCCACTCTTTCTAATGCATAACTGTCACCACACAACCTCAGAGAGCTCAGAAGGATGATGTTTCTAAGCTATGCACAACTTCCCAAGAGTGGTTTACATTACAACCAAGTCAGCAGCTGAGATGAAGATGACCTTTTGACTATAACTACTTCTCCCCTCAGAAGTAATTTCTCTAGAGCTATATTTCTCTGCTTTATCTTAGCAGATGATACTATCGCTACTGCCAATGCTACTCTAAAATTCCTTTTATCTATTTTCAAGCTGTTATGTGCCTAATAATTATAATGTAAATGTGCTTTCATAGCTACTGGGCAATTTGTGTTTTTTCTCTCTTCATAATAAATTACTCATATTAAATTACAAACACCAGCCTGAGGCAATAGATTTGATACCCAGAGGCTATTAAAAACTTTCAACTTCATGTCTGACAACTGGGGAGTTAAACAAACATCCTCACATATGTTACAGTTACAATAAAAACGATAGTTATCTTTGTATTATAAAGGATGTTAACTATCCCACAAAAGTACTTTCTTAAAATTTTATGGGGACACAAAGCTACATTTTATCACTTTTATTACTGTTTTCAAAACTATGTGGTTTGTAAGACCATCTCATCTCACAAGTCTGAAATTAATTTTTCTTTTTATTTTTGTTTTGATGGTTGGGGAGGTTTTTTGCATTGTCAAAGAAATATTCATTAGCTCTAAATTCCTCATACTTCCTCAGTCTCCAACAGTGCTAAAAGTACTGTCACAGTTGTTTCTAAGGTTTGCTTCTTCATGGATGACATCATTGTATAATTCTACTATAATTTTTATTTCTATTATTTCACAGTGGTTTATTTATACTAATGCAAGGAACATGAAGTTGCATACAAGTTTAAATCAGATTCCTTGTCTTTTCAACATGATCAAGAATCACTTAAAGTTAGAAAAAAAAAAACAAACGAACACATTTCAAAGGGTCTTAAACATCAGATAACCCAACTGGCATAAAAATGATTGATGTTAAGATAAATGCAACTTTCTTGGGCAAACAAAACTATAGCCTATGAACAGATTAACCCTGGCAAATCAAGGAACTGCAAGAAAGCTGTACAGCATATGAGGTAGCTCCTGAAAGCAACAAAGGCCTACTCCAATGGAGATCAGACAATTGTTTCATGCTTCCAAGTACATTTATTTGCAATGCATGACTGGCTCCTTTCTGCACAAACACCACAATGTCATTTGCTCCAGCTTTTTGAGTTCAGCTACACCTTTCCATTTAGATGTACGTGGCTACAAAGCCATGAGATGGGAAAAGCATTTAATTTGTGAAAGTGGGATGGTTTGAAAGTACATCTGTTTTGATGACAAACCACACTTCATGAATGGCCAAATCAGCTTTAGCCACTTAGACAAATCTTTTTAAAGCAATGAATTATCAGCTATTAAAGAGCTGTTTGATTTGGAATATACAGAGAGGATTAAAAGGCACCTATCAGCCTTTGTTATTCTAATTTTCATGGAATATACAAATATTATGCCACAACAAAATGTTCAAGAGCACCACAGTTTAAAGTGAAAGTTTTTCTCTGGAAAGCTGTGAAAAATATTTTCTCCTTATTTATTCATAATGCACTCTTATCAATGCACCAGAAAAGTGTTTACACTCCTTTTAATTAAAAAAAACCTCAAACATCTGTGAGCTACCTACATTTTGATTTTGTATTGGATGTTTAAACTGCTGTACTTGACACTTATAGTGTAAATATTGGATATTTACATTGCAAGCACAAAAGTAGAACTAAATATTACAAAATTTGGTGTGGGCTTTTTCTTTTTCCACTTTGCTGGAAGAACGGCTGTTCTCTGTATCTCTGACCCAAAGCTACATAAGGATCTGAATATCTCAGAGGAAAACATCTCTCTTCCGTGACTTAATTTTCATCTCAGTTGCTGGGAGGAAAGACAGGAAAAAAAGACAAAATGACATGGAAAAGAATGGTGTCTGAGACAGACAACAAAAATAAAGATCTTTTCTCAAACAATCTTCATTGCATGAAAGTAGACTAGCTAAATACAGTGGAGATTACATATCTACATAATCATTCACATAATCCTGCCTTTCCTCCTGAGATTCAGCAGAGGTGTGAGTATTCTCTTCTAGGTAAAACATCATGAACAGTTCAGCAAAGAACAAAAGGTAATGTACACTAAGTGGAAAAGAAAAACTATTTAGAAGCACAATATCTGTGGTAAAGCAAGCTGCTGTGAGCTTATTTGACACAAAAACTCATC
Source organism: Urocolius indicus (assembly GCA_013401255.1). Classification (NCBI taxonomy): domain Eukaryota; kingdom Metazoa; phylum Chordata; class Aves; order Coliiformes; family Coliidae; genus Urocolius; species Urocolius indicus. The sequence continues at coordinate 222,710 of WBNH01012218.1, forward strand.
TTTCCATGTTGTTCTGCAGAACAACCTACAGTATTTAAAATAGAAGCAATTATTATGAAATAAAATGTTCTTAAAATGAGTATAAAGCAGTTTAAATATGTTAGAGCAAGACATAAAAAACCCAAAATGCATATGGTCTGAAGGAAAAAGGGGTATTTTTTCCCCTTAATGTTTCCCTAATAGATTATTCCAAACATGTTAAGCTGCTTTCAAGAAATCTAGGTGACTCTAGAAAGATTATGCAAATAATTATTTCATTTCTGCTCTTTTTCAGTGAAGTACCTCCACCATTTTTAAAGTAGTGAAGTCCCAGTAGCCCCTATCTCTACCACACAGCTGGCAAGCATATCTAAAGGATTATGCATAATATGCATGTGAGCCCATGAAGGAAATGCATTTATTCAGAACTGAAAAGAAGTAGGAAAGCTTCAGTTCTCTAGCTACAGAGCAAAAATGCTTAAATATTTATTTTTTTTTCCTTCTATCCTTTTCCTCAGATCCCAACCTCTTGCTACCTGCACTTCCATTCTCATGGAATGGTTAAAGCATGACCAAAATCATCCTGCACCCTGCTAAAGCACTGCATACTTGAAAAGGAGATTTTGTGTTTTCTAAATTTTTTTTTTTTTTGCATAAAACTAGATGGCTGTACAGGATTTTTTCTTTCCTCCTCCTTGATAAGAACTTGTCATTGACATTTGTGAGAGTTACATAACCCCATGAAGACAAGGCTGATGTACATTCACGTCTGCCAGTATCCAAGATAATAATTAATTCTCTTCAAACTTATTCCTGGGAAATAAAATGTGCAAATTCTACTCTAAACTCAGAGCTAAAAGCTGCTGACTTTCAATGACTACTTGTTCCAAGTAATTAATACTTTACATCATATGTCTCTGTTTTAAAAATAGTATTACCACAGCTAGGACAATCCCATAAATATAGGACCCAAACCCCAACTTTTATGATGCATAGTCTTCCTCAAGTGTTCCACTCTATTGTTAAAAGTCCTCAATGAATGTGAATGTGGGTGGGTACATCCCTCTCCAACCCCTTCTTGGAAGCAGGTGACTTATTTTGAAAGTTCAACACTAAAAACTCTGCAGAGAATCCTCTATTATGGTATGAAATTTGGCTGGATTTTTAATCATATTTTATACTGTTTTGATTCCCCACAGAGTTTAGCTCACATCTTTTTGCACCAGCAATATCACTAGCCACCTACTTTATGGGCAAATTACAGAATCACAAAATGGTTGGGATTGGAAGGGACCTCTAGAAATCATCCAAGTCCAACCCCCTGCTCAAGCAGGTTTGCCTTCATCAGGACACACAGGAAAACATCCAGGCAGGTTTGCATAACCTCCACGGGAGATTCCGCAACCCTCCTCAGCAGCCTGTGCCAGGACTCCCTCACCCTTACACCCTCACCCTTTTCCTTATGTTTAAGTGTAACTTTCAAAACAAAAGGCTTTAAACTGAGTAGTTCATGTGCTTATATCAATCAGGTCAAGAAAACATCAACTTCCAGTGGTGCTTTTGTCATCTTCATTGATGTCCATACTGCCGTAACTAGGATATGACTGTGGTGTCCAAGAGTAATAGGGGATATCCCAACTACTCTGCAGTTTACAGGCAATCAATTCAGAGGCACTGCTGGTAAGACTAAGTGCAGAGCTTCTGAAGTAAGAGAACTCACTACCTAAACACTGCAGAGCTCACACACAAAAAAATTTGAATGTTACTGTTACACTTCTGCATCAGATTCTTCTAGTATCTTCTTTCATAATTTGCATCTATAGCTTCATCCTGCTTCCCAATAGCCACTTGCCTTCTATTTTGGGTAAGAGGTTCGATACAAGTGCCTCACACATAAGTTTTCAATTTTTGTCCATTTGTGAGACCCTAAGCATCACCCAGTAAAAGTGTGGATCCTACACCATGAATTTCCGTCTACTGGCTAGTTAGTCTGCCTTGTTTTGCTGTCCTGCTCACAACTCTCCAAGATGTGATCTCAGAAACTACTAGGTTGACAGGACTGTTGTTTAGCTTTCTGAATCTTCCTCAGTTTTCTTGCTCTTCTCATTCTCTATTTTCTAACATTATTTTTTAGAATCAAAATCATATGCCCGAACAGTATCTCTAGGCTTTTGAAAATGAACTAACTGGGTGTATTCTCTGTCCTTCACCTCCCCCATTGAACTGTCCACAAAGAAGATATGTAAACCATCATGGACTTCAAAGTCCCTGTGGTGGGATGGATTCTGTCACCTGAAAGAGGCAGAAATGGTACAGGACTGCATGGCCATATCTCTCACTGCAGGCACAGCCTGGCTTTAAGAGAGTTAGCCTAGGGGAAGTAGATAAAGATGGCTTACCTATCTCAGTGCTGAAGAGCAGATTGAAGCACAGACATACCCTCGTCTGACCCACTTTGAGATAATCAGATAAAGAAGCACAAAGTGAAGGACACAGTTCTAACTCATGGCTATTGTAACCTTTGCTTCCTCATTGACATTACCTCCCTTGACCTACCATCCATTTCAGAGCATTCTTTAATCTTTCTTCAAATCAGAAATTAAAATGTAGGCTTGAAAAAAGAAGGAAAAAAGATAAAAGTGAATATTCCACTGAGACACAAATCTTCAGCTGGTATAACTAGACGTTGATTTCTGTCAGACAAGAATCTGACCTGTGAGGCCAAAATTGAAAAGATGCTCTTACCAGAGGGGTTAATTCAGACAGCTCTTTCAAAATGCAAATTTTCTCCCTTTTGCTTTTCTTGATTTCAAGCACAGCAAAGCAGGGACTGTAATTAGAGAATGGGTAGTCGGCACTGTTCACCAGTTGTGCGTAAGCTTTAAACTAATAACTCAGCAATTAGAAGAAAAATGAGCAGTAATTACACACATTTTACTCACTGCTAGACAGATGGAACATTTTCTGCTCGTTATTGGCAAACTGTCACTGCGTTTATTTCATTTTTAGTGTTTACTGTTTGTTGTAGTTTGATTAGGAATAATTACAGGCTAGGAAAAATATGAAAGAAATGAACAGCCTTTTCATTTTTACATCTTTAAAGTAGTACAACCATTTTTCCCTCCCGTTTCACCAAGATGAACAGAATCTCTTTTTAAACCTTTATGGAAATCAGGCTGCACCTTACTGAGCTTGGTGAGAAAGCAAGGTAAGATGACGCAGGAAAGGCCACTTTGTCCAGAGTGGCTGGCTCAAACACTGATCAGCTCACAGTCAGCTTCCCTAATGGGCACTGCTCCATATTGCTAAGCTATTGCAAAAATTGCTTTGTATTTATTGCAGCTATGAGGCTTTAGTCAAAAGTGGCATCTGAGCTGGATCCACAGCCCACAGGGTAGAAGCTGCAGAAAACCGCTGGTGCTGTTACCCCAGTTAAGCAGGCATAGAAAACACAAGAGGCTGGAGGCGAGACCTATTTTATATACTTGTTAGGGATCACGTCCCTGTCCCCTCCTATTTAATTCTAGATTACTGGGCCTTTATGTCGCACAAACTGTGTGTTACTTCCAATCTTTGGAGATAGCATAGGGGAAAGGAATGGGTGAGTATAGTCTGAGCTGCAGAGCGAAGTATTCAGAGCATATTAAGAGCAGAAATTAGGCACTTGGAGAGATTTCTAAATATTATTATCTCTGATGCAAATGATCAACTACTTGTTTTAATTCTGCTCACAAGATTTTCTGAGATCTTAACTGAAACACATTCAGAAAAAAAACACTGAAGTGTTCAGGTCACGGCTCACTTGCTTTGTCATACAGTCCCAGCATCACTGAGATGCTTGCACAGCCCTTGCCTGCCCAGCACAAGACTCCTCAATATTGCTAATGATAATGTTTTGTTTTGTTTTTTAAGAGAAAAAAACAATACAAATGTTCATATCAATACATTCTTCTGACATTGTAGATTTAACACCTCTTGTAACAAGGTGTTAGGGAGTATGATTTAGATCAAGCCTGCTTTGCCTCAGTAACGTACTCAGTGATTTAAGAGGTCTAAAGCACAAGGTCCAAACAACCATGTATGTGAAGATATCCTCTGTTTTACAGTATATTTCCAGTAGATTTTTTTTTCATCAATCCTCTAACCATCTCTTCCTTCTGCATTTTAATTTTTTTAAATAAAAGGTCAAAGCAACAAACCTGAAAAGCAGGCCAATTAATTTCCCAGCAATTAACATGGGATTTCAATGAGGGGATGAGATGGATCACTGGTGAACTCATTTAAATTCACTAACACACATGATCTTACACCAGTTAACTTACAATGCTAATGAAGTCCTATGAAAATCTGAAATACTCCCATTATAAAATATGGCCACTAACTTTACATGAAACACCAGTTTCATGTTTCATGTTTCATGTAAAACCTCCTCTTTACATCAGATGTGCAAGGTCTTGGAAAAGTTCCTCTTTTCATGGTAGCATCATTAAAGTAACAAAATTTTAGGGTTACTAGTAAATCTCATAGTAACCAAGTGACAGGGATAGTCTCCTAGCAGGAAGGTTTTCCTATTGCCAACTCTGTTGTCTGGTTCAAAGCTGCTAGGCACTGTATCTACCTCTCCGTTTCACAATTCATAAGCCCATGGTTTTCTCAGCAAATGAGAAAGTAAATGGTTGCTCTGTCATGCCACAGGAGTAAACTGAAAATGAATAAACCCTACAGCATGCGGCATCACATGAAGCAGCAATTGCAAGGCTAAAACATACAGTAACCTTGAGACAGGTTTCCTCCCTCAAAAAAGTCAAGATTAGCTTTGAATATATATGATATTTTAAGTCTTTTCTCATCTGAGTACCCATTATTTGAAGTCTCTCTCCTGAATAGTGAGCACTGGATACTTACCTTCTTTTATATTGCCATCTGAAAGACCAGAGATTCTAAAACCCCTAGAGACAGAGAGGGTAAGGAAAAAGTCAACACTACAAGATTTGTAATGTCACTACAGCAGCAAGGCAGAGCCGCAGCTTGCTGCGGCAGGAGGAATAGTTACAAAATAGTAATGGTGATGAAATTAAAAGCATGAAAAAATATCTGAAAGAGCAAAGCCTGGACTTCAAATGATGTAACACGATTTTAAGTGCAAGGAACTTGCACCTTTGTGTATTAGGTGAGGGTTACATATGCAGCTGCTATGGAAATTTCTAAAAACAGAAAAGAAGGTTGTGGCATCAAGGTTATATTTATCCAGTTTTATGATGAAAAGATATTTTAACAATGTGAGGAACTGGAAGCTAACTGCTCATTATTTCTGCAGTTGAAACCAATGTGATCCAAGAGAGATGGCACTACATCAAGTAAAGTTTCTGCCCAGCAAAGGGCAACTGGAAATTATCCTTGTGATACTATTCACTACCTGAAAGCTTGGAAGCACACCTCTGCCAACCATAAGGAAGAACAGCAAGGTCAGGGGACTGTATTTTTGTATACTACATTCATAGTAACTGTAGTTGATATTTCACTTTAGCTGTGCTTTAAAAGAATTTAATAATGCTAGAAGTTTCACCTTCCTCATTTTTAGTAAAATTTGAAAAAAAAACCCAAAATGTTTTCCTCATAGAAGAAAAAGAATCTCTGTCTAGTTGTAAAGCTGTGCTCTAAATGATATTTAATTACACATGCTTAATTACATCTGGCACTCTCCATCTTTGGCTCCTAAGGATTTTCTTAGTCAAATGATTATTGTGCATATATATGTGGAAAATTTCAAAGCTAGGGCTTTGAGAGTTGCTTGACCTTGATACTAAAGCATGGCAAGCTCAAACATCTATACATCTGTATCTGGGCTCCATTTCTTTGCTGTACTGGATAAGTAAAATTGATAACACATTTATATTATGGAGAGTGGTAAAGAGAGTTCTAATTAGTTTTGTGTCCTGTGATATTTGCTTCAAGCTTTAGGGTTTTTTTTTTCCATAATTAAGGTTTTGCAACAGGACTCCAAACTGAAGCCCAGATTTCAGATGCTGTTTATTGGATCTACACAGAGGTAATTTAATTAAAATAGCAATTTTTATAAATATGCTATAGAATTGAGTGCTATAAATAGCATTCAATAAACCTCAATAAAACTCAAATACAACCAACTTATTGTTAGCACCTCTCTTATCTATGTTTTCAGATTATAACCCTCAAATCTCTATCCTCCTCCAGCATGTAGTAGTTCTGTAAACAGAGATGCTCAGAGTATCAGAATTATCTTTCATCAGGCCCTCCACGGGAGCGTTTATTATTAATTACATGATATATGATGTTTGAAGAGTATTCCTGAATTTGTTTCAGAAGAATTTTTAGAATATCTCACATCCTGGAGGATAAACTTGAATTTTAGGAGACTATAAGTTATGACCTGTTTTGACCAGAGGACTTTTTGTTTTAAAGATAGTACTATCAAGATGAAAAAGTTTATATATAAAGGCACCAATAATACAGTTAAGATTTTGCAGCGATTGTACGGGACCGTGTAAAATGAAGGGGAAATTTCTATTCTAGAGTAAGGATTTTATTTGATTTGTGTGAGATTTGTGATACTCAATTTTTGCATCAGGGTTGGAGAAGATAAAAGGAAATTCATGTTCAAGCATTGCAGTTTACCAAATAATCCACTATGTGTTTAAAGAGATCATTTTATGTATGTTTTGAAACAGAATGGTATCTAAAACTACTTCTACTTCCATCCCATCTACATCTCTAGCAGCAGTCACAGAGTTCCATTGGCTAAGAAATGAATAAATATTTAAAAGAAAGAAAAAAACCAAAAAACACAACAAAACCCAAAACAAATCTAGTTGACATAATCTGTTTGATAAATAAACCACTTGGGAAATAAGCAGCCACTGTCTGGTTCCCTCACAAGAATTTCAACAATATATTTCAGAGTACAACAAAAAAATGAAAATTTTCTCCCTTTCCCTTTCATTACAAAAGTTGTAGACACTGTTTATAGCTGCATCACTAGAAACAATGCTACAAGTCCAACAACCTCTGAGAAACCAAATTTATTCCTTGGCAAACAGACTGCAAGCTATGGCACATAAATTGAAACTTTAAGTTACTGTGCATAGCAAGATTGGGGTTTTTTTATTTATTTTAAGCAAAAGAAATGCAAAACCAAAGCTAACAAATAGATAAGTTACGGATGAGAATACATCATTTAAAATTTGGCTTACAATAAAACAGAATCCTTTGCTAGATATTCAATGATAGCTTATTTAGAGACCATTTTAAGAACATTACCTTCACCTTTTCTGATTGAAATGTTTATATAGATGCAGCATGATAAAGCCTAAATCCAACCAACCTAACCCAAACGATGAAAACGTGATTGTTCATCTCAATTTCAAATACATAAAAAAGTGCTTTAAATAACATGAAAACTTGAATGAATAGCAGTTTGTTCAGGAGAAAAGCAGAATCAGAAACAATGGGAGGTCATCCACAAAGTAACACTTACAAATAAAGTTTACCTCAGCATAAACACTGTACTGTTAAATTTGCTTTTATTCTTCTATGCAAAACTCACATATAATCAGCAGCAGAATTCGTGAACCAGTTATTGCTGATGATGCAATTGGTGTTCATCAAATTCTTCACTAAGCAAACTAAACAAATCGTTGCTCCAATATTAATGCATATATTCCCTTCTCCAATTCTGACTCAGCACTGAGTGAAATAATTTAAAGAAACAGATGACCAATGTACTTTCACTGCCAACTCCCTTTCTTTCAAAGATTGAGCTAAACTAACATCATTAATGGCTTGTTTTATTAATGCACTTTGTCCACTTTCATTATTAACCATTATTCATGAACAGTGTATCCTAAGAGTGGTGAAGTTAGAAGGTATACAAGTTTTCCTCTTACTTGTTACTTGTGCATCCAGTAAACAAAGCTGATTATTAAAAACTTTTGGCACATCCAGTAAATTCAAGCTCAGCTCTCCCCCATGGATTTCAGTGGTGCAAAGATGCCTCTGCTTGGTGGGATTTACTTAGCTTTGTACTGTTTATGTGAGCTGTGGATACTAGTGGATGAAATATTGGACATGAGTCAGTAATGTGCGCTTCCAGCCCTGAAAGCCAATTATATCACAGGCTGCACAAAAAGAAGCCTTGTTGGCAGGTTGTTGTTGGTGCTTCTTCAGCTCTATTCCACTCTCATGATATCCGACCTGGAGTATTGTATCCAGTTCTGGGATTCTCAACACAAGAATGGCATGGACATATTGGAGCAGGTCCAGAGAAGAGCCACAAAATTTCTCAGAAGGTTGGAACACGGTTCCTGTTAAGAAAGGCTAAGAGATCTGGGATTGTTGAGCCTGGAGAAAAGAGCTCTGGGGAAACCTTATAGCAGCCTTGCACTACATACAGGGGAATTATAAAATGGAGAGAGACTTTTTACCAGGGCCTGCAGTAATAGGACAAGGCGCAACGACTTCAAACTGAAAGAAGGTAGACACATATTGGACATAAGGAAGAATTTTTTTACAATAAGGGTAGTGAGACACTGGAACAAGCTTCCCATCCCTGGAAGCACTCAAGGCCAGGTTGCATGGAGCTTTCAGTAACATAACCTAGTGCAAGGTGTCCCTACATATGGCAGGGGAGTTGACTATATGATCTTTAAAGATCTCTTCCAACTGAAGCAACATTTATTTACCAATCAACATTTAATTACCAACAACATAAAAGAGTAGAAATTATTTCTGAAGATATTCAGATAATCATCTATGATCTGAATAATGCTCTAGTATGACTTACTGGTTGAGAAGACTATCATTCTTTGGTGTTTATTTCTCCCATTTTATGCTGAGGGATTAAAGCTAAAGGATCTGTTAGGGGAACACAGGAAGAGGCTGTCCAGGGGTATAATGGAGTATCCTTCTCTGGAAGTTTTCAAAACCCACCTGGACACATTCCTGTGCAACCTGACCAACGTGAACCAGTTTTATCAGAGAGGTTGGACTAGATGATCTTTACAGGTCCCTTCCAATCCCTACCATTCTGTGATTCTGTGATCTTTCCTCTCAGAACCTGTACATAATTGCTAGTGCTACAATGAGCTAGAGCTCAATTGCTAGAGCTACAATGGCAGCTTTGCTGACAGTCTTAACTTTCAAATTCTGCTGATGATCTCAAATAAAAGCCTTAGCCCTAAAGATTTCAAGATGTGGTTTAGAAACTGTTTTGTAAAGGATTTCAACAGCTTTAAACTCAGATTATGCTGTGTATGTGTTTGTAGCAGTTCTCACACTAAAGGGATAATGAGATGAAGCTGGANGGTAGTGAGACACTGGAACAAGCTTCCCATCCCTGGAAGCACTCAAGGCCAGGTTGCATGGAGCTTTCAGTAACATAACCTAGTGCAAGGTGTCCCTACATATGGCAGGGGAGTTGACTATATGATCTTTAAAGATCTCTTCCAACTGAAGCAACATTTATTTACCAATCAACATTTAATTACCAACAACATAAAAGAGTAGAAATTATTTCTGAAGATATTCAGATAATCATCTATGATCTGAATAATGCTCTAGTATGACTTACTGGTTGAGAAGACTATCATTCTTTGGTGTTTATTTCTCCCATTTTATGCTGAGGGATTAAAGCTAAAGGATCTGTTAGGGGAACACAGGAAGAGGCTGTCCAGGGGTATAATGGAGTATCCTTCTC
>WBNH01012218.1:233390-321874 GCA_013401255.1 Urocolius indicus
CTTCCAGCCCTGAAAGCCAATTATATCACAGGCTGCACAAAAAGAAGCCTTGTTGGCAGGTTGTTGTTGGTGCTTCTTCAGCTCTATTCCACTCTCATGATATCCGACCTGGAGTATTGTATCCAGTTCTGGGATTCTCAACACAAGAATGGCATGGACATATTGGAGCAGGTCCAGAGAAGAGCCACAAAATTTCTCAGAAGGTTGGAACACGGTTCCTGTTAAGAAAGGCTAAGAGATCTGGGATTGTTGAGCCTGGAGAAAAGAGCTCTGGGGAAACCTTATAGCAGCCTTGCACTACATACAGGGGAATTATAAAATGGAGAGAGACTTTTTACCAGGGCCTGCAGTAATAGGACAAGGCGCAACGACTTCAAACTGAAAGAAGGTAGACACATATTGGACATAAGGAAGAATTTTTTTACAATAAGGGTAGTGAGACACTGGAACAAGCTTCCCATCCCTGGAAGGACTCAAGGCCAGGTTGCATGGAGCTTTCAGTAACATAACCTAGTGCAAGGTGTCCCTACATATGGCAGGGGAGTTGACTATATGATCTTTAAAGATCTCTTCCAACTGAAGCAACATTTATTTACCAATCAACATTTAATTACCAACAACATAAAAGAGTAGAAATTATTTCTGAAGATATTCAGATAATCATCTATGATCTGAATAATGCTCTAGTATGACTTACTGGTTGAGAAGACTATCATTCTTTGGTGTTTATTTCTCCCATTTTATGCTGAGGGATTAAAGCTAAAGGATCTGTTAGGGGAACACAGGAAGAGGCTGTCCAGGGGTATAATGGAGTATCCTTCTCTGGAAGTTTTCAAAACCCACCTGGACACATTCCTGTGCAACCTGACCAACGTGAACCAGTTTTATCAGAGAGGTTGGACTAGATGATCTTTACAGGTCCCTTCCAATCCCTACCATTCTGTGATTCTGTGATCTTTCCTCTCAGAACCTGTACATAATTGCTAGTGCTACAATGAGCTAGAGCTCAATTGCTAGAGCTACAATGGCAGCTTTGCTGACAGTCTTAACTTTCAAATTCTGCTGATGATCTCAAATAAAAGCCTTAGCCCTAAAGATTTCAAGATGTGGTTTAGAAACTGTTTTGTAAAGGATTTCAACAGCTTTAAACTCAGATTATGCTGTGTATGTGTTTGTAGCAGTTCTCACACTAAAGGGATAATGAGATGAAGCTGGAACACAAAAAGTTCAATTTATATGTAAGAAAACAATATTTTACTGTGAGGGTGATGGAGCAGTGGAACAGGTTGCCCAGAGGCGTTGTGGAGTCTCCTTACTTGGAGGTCTTCAAGACCCACCACGTTCCTTTGGAACCTGATCTAGGTGGCCCTGCTTCTGCAGGGGCGTTGGACTAGATGATCTTTAAAAGTCCCTTCCAACCCTACCATTCTATGATTCTATAAAATACATTTGTTGTATATAAAAGAGGGGCTAATATCAGCAATATCAGTGGAAAGACAGTAGAGTCAAATCTTTTTTGTCACTCCAGATGGATTTTTTTAAAATTTTTTTTCTTTTCTCCCTTCAAGGAAGCCAGTTCATTTCAGTTGAAGTGTATGTATGAATGATGGGCACTATTAGCAAAGAGAAATTCCAGAGTTCACGTGTAAGTGATGTGCTTGTGAATCAATAGCTAACTAACAGGAAACTAACTAACAAAAACTGGATGGAATTATTCCCCCCCCGAAGTCAAAAGACATTTATAACTAACTTCCATCTCCACACTCAGAAAGAAAAGGTACTCAGATCCTGCTCTCCTGAGCTGATACTTTCCCATTTTTTCATTTACATTGAGTGGTCCCTTCCCTTGAGCAATGACCATAATAGACCTTCACTCCAGGTGAAGAAAGAGCAAGTGGGAATACTTCTAACTCCTTACAACCCCTAGCTGTATGACTAGTCACAGTGAGTCCAGGCCAGCTACTTAGCACAATCTCATCAGTGGTCTACGATTTTTACTACCAAGAGGAACCAAAGGAAAATCTTTACCAGATTGTCCTACAGCTACTTTAGAAAATGCAAATTTCAAAATGCACACAGTGAAATGAAGTCAAAAGGAAAAAAAAAGTTTTATAGAGACTATGTTAACCACTAGAAGGTTTGCTGCCTTTTTATCTCCATTTTTTTTAAAATGTGTGAAGAGTCTCTGATAGAGTTGACAAATGTAAAACAGATGTTCTCCAAATATAACCACTTAATGGCTTTTCCTTTATAAAGAATTAATTTGCTTGCTTTCCTTGCCTTTTTTAGCATTTTCTCTCTTTTTTTGTCTTTCACCTAGAGCTTTGGTAACAGTGAAGAATAGAGGTGTTAGCAATGGCAAAGGCAGCAGCAAATGAGTTTGTTTTTATGGCTTGCAAAAATTTTGCATGGATAAATTTTGAAACAAACACAGGTTGTGCTAATAGATGTCACATAAAAATAAGAATGGGGAACAGGAAGCTTTATCAAAAAAAAAGAGACATAATTTTACCAGAAAGACAACTGCATTAAGATGAACATTAAACTTAATAGATGCTGTCTTGCCAACTGACTCTTGTAATGGCTGCTCTAAACCAGACACCAATATAACAGCTAATATAAAGTTATTGATGTTACTAATTGTACTGTGCCACATATTGTACCATTGTTCTGTCAGGTTTCTGAAGAAATTTCTGACAAATACAGTACTTACACTTTTCAGCCAGCTAGTAGCATTTTAACATGTCATTCTCTGGCAAAAAAAATGTCAAAATCTAAGGTATTTTGAAAAACTTGCTTCATTATGAAGTAGTCCACTGTCACACGCAAGAGCACTTCATTCCCCTGTAAGCTCTCAGAACAGGAAAAGAAATAATTAGACATAGGGAAAAAATGTAGAACAGAGGCATTTTTTTATTCCACCTATTAGTAGCTAGCACATGCATGACAGGAACAGACATAAATTTCAAAGATAAATCAGCCACGTGATGGTGGCCAACACTTTCAGAAACATTATTCTGTCTTGTACCTAGAGATACAGTCTGGCACCCAGCAAGGTTTTCAAAATAGCTGGAGGGCAGGTAGGCATCTGGGTCCCATTTATTCAACTGCCTACTTAAAGGTCACAGACAAGACCAGTAGAAAAGTTTGGAACTGAACTCAGGTCTTCTGATAATGATTCTTTGTACATTTTCCCTGAGATCAGCATTTCACACTATTCACTGCTATGAAATATAGCTCAGTATTAAAGGTCATTTTACCCTTTTGGTGGGATTATAGGAAGAAGTGTCCTTAGATAAAGAAAAACAAATAGCTCTTTTTGCCCTGGAGTACAAGAAGCAACCCAAGTAGAGAGCTTTCCAGCATGACTAAATAAAATAAGGTCCTTTGTCGAAGGTGCAGTATCTATTCCAAGAAAAGCTAAAGAAATTATCATCAAATGTTTTTTCTCATGGAGATTTTTCATTAAGATATATATNAGGTTAAAACAAAATAATTGTAGATGAACATGCACTTTCCCTGGTAAGTAAAAACAGAATTTAAGTCACACTTTCTGTGCAAAAGAGTCGGAAGGCAAAGTCAGAGTCATGCTCAAATTAAGATTTAACCTTTGATTTTCACAGTGTCCTCTTTAAAATAAGCGTGCATTAAAAACATTCACAACTACAACTTTTGTTGTTTGACTTCACAGTTTTGTTGCCAAAACTTGTCCGTATGAGCACTTTACCACTAACCAACTGTCACGGGAGAGCTTGTTTGGGGGGCAAGGAGGAAAAGAGAGAAGATGCTTCTCCATAGGTTGTGCTGCTTGGTAAGGCTGTAGTGAAAAAAAAAGACCATTTATAGCAGCCAAATTTAGTAGCACTGATCAGATCTAAAGCAGATAAAGACTAAGATATCACACCTCTTTTAGAATTTAACAGAAAACCTAAAGCAAGATTATATACTTGAATAAGCAAAACCACACAATAGCTCTTTATCTAGTATTTCTGAATTACTCTTGTCTAATATTTGGAAATGCGTATCTTAATGCCCTACCTTGTACATACGGCATGTCTGGACATTAGGTGCTGTTGTATTAATTAGTCTGGATAAATATGAATATATGCCTGAAGAAATATAAAGATAGCAAAGCTAACCACAGTCCATTTCAAAGGGCAAAGCATATTCTATATGTTACGTGGGGCTTTGGATACGTAGAAAGGTTGATATTAGATAAAGATGCAAAGCTGGGAAAGGATTCTGAGCTTCAAACAGGTATCTGTGAAATTGAACATAGAAACTAGACCATACAGCTACGGACTCAGCCCAGCAGTCCACAGAATTGGAAAATTGTCTTTCTTTTGATTATTGATGTAACATGGCTGATTTAATAAAAATAATCTGGATGATGCATAGAATTGAAGCCTCTGTGTACTCCCTACCCAGTGCAGAATAAATCAGCTTTCAAATATACATCATATAGAAAGAGTTGAATAAGACAGACAAGGTTAACTGAGAGAAAAAAAAAAAAAAGGCTACCAGGTAAATAATGTGCACTGACTGAACTGATGGCATAAAATGAGAGTGTTGTGGATTTATGGGTGAATTTATGTAAGTATTTGCCAGCGAGAGTGAATCTGGTTGACTTCCCAGAAATACCAAAGTACAAATAGGAGACCTGTTAAACTCGTCTGTTAACATTAATATTCCGTTAGGGACAATTATTTGTGATACCATTATCCTAGGCACAGGAAAAGGAAAACCAGAAAGGATACAGTAGCACATACATACATATGAGGACAATCCATGATATCTACAAGATCTTCCAAAATTTCATTTGAGTAAACCCTCTCTGCATCATCCTCACATTTCTCTCCAGGAGTCTCAAACCACACTCTTCACTTTGTACACTTCATCCTGCTTTCCACTGCACACCAATGTTGCATCACTCCAAAGCAGTCCCAGTGCCAATGATCCCTGTGCTCCCTCCCTTCCTTGGTCTCCTCTCTCACCCTTTGCCATCTTAAAATCACCTCAGTTCCAGTTCCCACTAGCAGAAGGGAGTCACACACTAACTACTACCCCACATTTTAGTGGCCCATCAGCCATTGCCCCCACATCTGCCTAGGCCAAGTTGTTTGAAAGAATAAAATTCTCCCTGGTACCAGTGACAAAATTAATTATCTTGGATCTTAAAGAACCAGCCTTATGAAGCTCAGCATTAAAATGTCAGCATACCTCTATCTCTAGAAAGGTGCAGGCATTTATTCCCTGTAATAAAATCTGAGGAAAGCAAAGTATACCTGAAGCAACTACAAATACTAAAAAAATTCTTCACCTCCCTGTGGCAGATGCTACATCTTCAAACAGTGGCATTTTGTTCAGGCAGTTGCTTTTAGCCAAACTTTTTCAAGACCATTATATTTTACCAAGAATATGATAAGACAACAGATGGAGTTACGGTTCCAGTGATGGCCATCTGAAGAACAGGTAGAGCTGTCATTTAAGTCTATCACTTCAATGCTACTGAACCTCCACGAGCACAGATTAAATTCCAGTTTACACTTTATACTTACATCTAAACTATTATCTGAGAAATCTACAAGCAATGATGGAACAAAAGTTTAAATATAGTTCTAAAGCTCCTATCACTTCAGTGATCTCCTGTATTTAATTGGTAATGCAATGACAAAAAGGCTTGGCACAATACATATAAATTAACATTTCCAGCAAAGAATGAGCTTCTATTTTGTTTAGAGACTGTTGCAGTTTTTTTAAGGAGTAACCATGCATTCCTAAATCCTGAGCAGAGTGAAATGTTCTTAAAGGCACTTCAGAGATTTGTTGGGGTTGTAACCAGATCATAGGAGATTTTCAGTTTCAAACTCCATGGCAATGTGTTCAGAATGTGTCAGAGTGGAGGTATGGTTAGAATGAATTGAAAGGAAAACTGCATTTTGCTGTCTGATTAAAGGCATTGCAAAAGGTCTATAAAAGCTCTCTAGTCCTATCCACATAGTTTTCAAATACATTGGAAAATTCCACAAGAGGAAGATCTGCTTTTGGTCTGTAAGGTATTCCTATCCAGCCTAAGTCTTATTTTTAGAAAAGTTAAGCTATCTCTACACTACATCAAGCCTACTCTTCCAACTCTTCCATTTTGATGGATATATTTAGGTCTATGTGACTAAACTTTGCCCCTTTCCATCCAAGGAAGAAGGATAATAACATCATTTATGTACTTGAGGTGACACAAACTGTGTCATTCACATATCAAGTCTCGTAATAGAACTCAGTGCACATTTGCATGCTGAATTTAATAAATATCAGGAAACCTGGAAAGTTCTGGACCTTAATTACCTGATTGGCCTAAACAGTTAGCATGAACACAATTCCTTGAAAAAATTCTATCAAAATCCTAGTACTGCAGTTTGTAGCAATTGCTTTTAAATTCAGTTCTCTACTCTTTTCAGGTAAAATGTCTACTTTCTTTAAACCCTCATACAAAAAATAACCGAACCAAAAAAACCCACCATACCTGCAAGATACAGAAAACATCTTCACTAAGCTGTAGGTTCATAAGGTCAGTAGCTGTGCAGTCAGCCTACACATTTATTTATTTATTTATTTAACTGTTATTCTGAACTACATTCACAGCTACTGACTGTCTAAATCAGTTAGATCAAACTTGGGCTACTACATCATGTTATCATTCTGTTGGACAACTGCAAACAAAAATAATTTTTATTGTTTTGCTTTAATTACTTTTGGTTTCACTGTTTCACAAGCTTCATCCTACTTCTCTCATTTATGGCCCAGTGACACAAACAGTCCCTAACCCACTCAATTCCAATGTCTATTTTCACTGAGTTTCTAGGCACTCCCTGGTATGTACTGAGTAAAAAGCTATTGTCACTTACTCTATCAGTCACTGACTGGGCTGTCAAACAAGCTGGAAGTGCATTATTTTTTTAATACCTCCTCAAGCTGACAAGATTGAACTCAATTGCATTACTATGTTCTTCAGTGCAAATAGATGGCCTGAAAAAAAATCTCCAGTTTCTTACACACAGTTTTTGGGAGAATAGGGTAGTTTATTTTTACAATATTACTACCATCAATTGCCTGTGTCTTTCTTCCAGCATGATAGCTTCAGGAAAGCTAATTGGAATATTATATATGGTCTTGCTGCTTGTCTGTATTCAAAGTAAAGGCAAAAATGAAACTTGGAATTACAATTAAGCCTGACACATGTACAGAACATGACCTTCTGTGGGCTCTCGGATATTGCAACTTCCCAAGCCACAGAGATGCAAAGTTAAAAGGCAAATATAAGTGGTATGGAATATGCTTGATGTGTGATCACAACTCAGCAAAAGAGCTTTTCCTCACAATTTTTTCTGAAAAGAGAAAAAGTATTACTTTGCCAAGAAGGCAAGATAAATTAGCTACAGGGCTGCAGAATGCTTGTATTCTGTAACATTCTGCATTCCAACTTGCATACAGAAATTACTGTCTGAAAAGAATCTCTGCTGAGGTAGGCAGCACTTTTGAAAGCCAGTTTAGAATTTACCTTCAGAGAAGCAGAATGAGTAGAAGAGTCTCAGTCCTATCCCTTCTGAACACTAGTGTATATCACAAAAAGAATTATTTTTAACATAGCGTGACAGATTGGACAATCTCTTCTCTACAAAGCTTTCTTTACAGCTGACAAGGGTAATATATCAAAATCAGCCCTTGAGAAGTTGTTCACTCTAGGACAGAAATAAGGGTAAGATTTTGAAATTAATTTTTTGCCCATTTTATGCATCTTTCCATGTTTGGCCAATGAATAGACAAACCGTTTCATGGAAGCAAATATCCTAACCCAGCAAGGAAGGCTGGGGGTTAGGAAAGGGTGGGGGGTGTCAATAAACAGAACATTCACAGAAGCAAATATACTAACCCACGGGAGAGTGACACAACCATTGCTATTTCATTTCTCAGCGTCCACTTCTCCTCTATTAAACTGACGTTGTATTTTAAGTTTTTGAACAGCCTTTTCCCATCGCTGACAAAAAGTCTCTGGTGATCAGTACCCTGGACAGCGTATGCACAACACCAGGTTTCTTTCCAATTTTCTTTTAGGGAAACCCATTGCTCTGATAAACAGAAATAATCATCTCTGTCAGCACAGCTCTACTGCAGTGCTTCAAGTTCATAATTTCTGGTTGTGCTACTGCAAATCATTTCACCTTGAGATAAGTGCTAATTGTTAAAATAATTGTTTCCACTGCCATTTATTCCTACCATCATTATAACGAGCTTTTGCATTTTATTATCATGGCCCTTCTAACCATTGACAATACTCACCAGCTGTGAATAAATAAGTTCTGCCTACACAAACAGTGAGAATTTGAAGGGTGAGCTCCTTCAGTCTCTCATTTTGGGATATTTTTTTCCAGAACCTAGACCATTTTCTAACCTTTCAGACATGTCATCATCCAGGATGCATTTCACCACAGCTAAAAGTAAAGATACTATCATCTCCTCAGTTAAACAATATTCACTTAATCACATGGCAGCTTAATTGTTTCACTACACCACTGCAGGGCAGGCTGCATGCACACTACCTCAGTACACCTTCCATGTAAGATCCCACTCCAGCCTGTATGATTGACACACATTCTTTGCTCCTAACAGCATGGTCTTGTGCTATGTTAGAGCAGCCAAAGCATTCAAGGAAATCAGTTTTATTAAGATGAACACAGTTGTTCTGTATAGGTTGGGTCATCACTATTACTCCTTCTTTTCAAATGTGGTCATTTCAATGGCTAACAGCATGGCAGATGCTCACTAGCTTCAATTCACTGGTCTATCCTAAGACATGGAGCAGGAAGTAGACACCTAAGTTCTGTCTCTCCCTCCTTGACCCTTAAGGTGACTTACAGAACATGGTAATACTTGTTAACCCTAATTTGAAGCTAAGCTTCACTCTATTTTATGGTACAACTTGTGCACATCATGTCCTATGTTATCAAATCAAGATAAGATTTCCTATTTTCACTGCCTAGCATGCATGCCCTCATGCTGCCTGTGCAATTTGTCAAGAACAATTTCATATTTTCTTCTAGGCAATAGATAAAAATAATGACCAGCACTAAGTCAAGAGACTCGGAGAACATATTACTTTTGAGATATGTCATGTGGCCTGGGGGTTGTTTTTGTGATCTATTTAATAAAGTTCTATGTAGTTTTTATATGCTGATAAATGTTTTCAATTACTTCTATGACAGTAAGTCAATTACTTAATGTTACAGTTCATTATCACAGTACTTCTTTTCTAGCATAGTTTTGAATCTTAATAAAACTAAAGAAAAAAAAAACAAGAGCAAGATCAAGTTTTCTGACAAGACCTAGTTTCTATTAAAATTAAAATAATGTTGTCATCTTCCAGGGTTTGGTTGGTTGAGTTTTTCAATCCCAGATCAGTCTTTCTGTGATTCAGAATGGAATTGGCACTTGGCTAATATATTTTGAAGTAGCATGAAATTAATGTTCTGTACAATATTTTGAAGGAATTAGTAAATCTGATTAGTATGAGACCTCCCTGTCATACACTGCAATTGCACTTAGCTGAAAGCTAAACTGTATCTGGAATATAAACTAGTTGAAACTTATGAAAGTGATCAGTAAGTTATGCAGAACTAAATATAATTATCTGCTAACTTGTTACAGCAACATTTTTAATCAGAAATATTATTGAGGGAAAAAGAACACAAGAGGTTGTCTTGAGCATGAGAAAGACTCCCTATTTTTACTCTAGTTAACTTCAGAGGTTTTAAAGCAATTATTGAAGATCAAATTTTGAAGTCACTAAGTATCTGGAGCAGAAATATAAATTTAGGCATAGATATCTATACTTGGATTTTAAAAAATGCAACAATGCTCCCTTATTTTTACATGATACCATATTCTGTGAGTATTTCTTGATCTTTTACTTCTTTATTGATACATTTTCACTATAATTTTGGGTTTTTTCCTTATGTCAACAAGATACCAAAGCATGCTTTTGCATGGGGTTTTGTTCACTCCTGTTCAGATAATAAAAATATGCTCAATGTATTCAGAAACGTTCCAGGATCTGAATTAAGGAATCTCACTTTTGGTAAAACAAAACCTAAACTGGCTTTTAGTCACATAAGCTTCAATGTAATTCATAATACATAGTCCAGGTTTCAATCAACTTTAGTGTGAGGATCATGTTTCAAAGAACCAAGTACTGTAACATTTTAATTTTGAAATCAGAGCTTACAATAATCAGTAATCATGAGACAGTCCTGAAGGGGAAAGGAGCTGGAACTCTTTTCAAGAAAGAAGTATTAAAGGCATAAAGCAGGCTGTCCCCGTGTGCCAAAAGAATTAGCGGAGAAGACAACCAGCCCATCTGAACAGAGAGCTTCGGATCAAAGTCAGGGGAAAAAAAAAAAAAAAAAAAGCCTGTGACCTTTTGAAGAAGAGGCAGGCAACTCTGGAGGACTACAAGGGGGTTATGACATTAGGCAGGGAGAAAATTAGATAGGACAAAGCCCAAATAGAACTGAAGCTGGCTACTGCCATAAAAAACCAATAATAAATATTCCTATATATACATTAGCAACAAAAAGAGGGCAAGGAAAAGTATGAAGCACCCATAATCCAAGGGGAAATGCTTAGCAACCTGCTACAGTGCTTAGACACATACAAGTCTATGGGGCCAGATGGGATCCATGCATCCATGCTGGGTACTGAAGGAGCTGGCAGAAGTGCTCACCAAGCCACCTGCAATCATTTATCAGCATTGTTTGATAACTGGGGATGTTTCTGTTGACTGAAGATTAGCAAATGTGCCACCCATACACAAGAAGGGCTGGAAGATCCAGGGAACTACAGGTCTGTCAGTCTGACCTCAGTGTCAGGAAAGCATATGGAGCAGATTATCTTCAGAGAACATATGGGACAACCAGATGATACGGCCCAGTCAGCAGGAGTTTATGAAAGGCAGGTCCTGCTTGACTGACTTGATATTCTTCTACAACAAGGTGACCTGGTTACTGTATATGGGGAAGGCTGTAGACATTGTCTACTTAGACTTTAGTAAAGCCTCTAACATGGTCTCTTATTCCATCCTGCTGGAGACAATGGCTGATCAAGGACTGAAGGAGTGTAGTTGTCACCAGGTCAAAACCTGACTAGATGGACAGGATCAAAGAATGATGGTGAGTGGTGGTTGGTGGCCAGTCACCAGTGGTGTTGCACAGGGCTCACTGCTGGGACCTGTTCTGTTTAATATCTTTATTAGTGATCTGGATGAGTGGATCGAGTGTAGGAAGACTCTTCAGAGGGATGTGGACAGGCTGGATTGATGAGCCAAGGCCAACTATATGAGGTTCAACAAGGCTAAGTGCTGGGTTCCACGCTTCTGCCACAACAACCCCATGCAACACTACAGACCTGGGGCAGAGTGGCTAGAGAGCTGCCTAGAAGAAAAAGTTCTGGGGGTATTGGTTGGCAGCTAGCAGGATACAAGCAAGCAGTGTGCATAGGTGGCCAAGAAGGTCAATGACATCCTGACTGCACACACATGTAATGAAAGGTGGAACACGCTCTGAAAATCATATATTTGTTTAAAGAAAGAAAATACAGATAAAAATACAAAAAAGAGCTAGATGGAACCAAGGTCAAAAGCAGAGGCATGAAGGGCCTCTCCCCAAAACAAGCACACAGAAAGCCAAGGGTAGTTACAAAACTACAGCCAAGTTTCAAAATGTCCAGTCATTGGTTTTGTTCAGTAAACTACACAACCTACCATTACAAGTATTATTAAATTCTGATTTAGTGATAAATCTACAAACAAAAAGACTTTAAGACCCTTTCTCCTCCCTTACTCTTCCCTGGTAAACTTCTCTTCCAACTCTCAAGCGAACAATCATTGCAGTCCATCTAGCTAGGCTTAAAAATAAAGCCAGAAATTAGCAAATACATACTCTGCATTTCTTAAGAAACAATATGGTGTTACAATTCAGCAAAAGTGACATGATGATAGGTTACTGTGAGATGAGATAAAATCCTATTGCTAAACCTAACTGTAGGACACCATGGGAATACTACATGAATCTTCATATTCATGAAGCTTAATTATAGTAAAATAGTCAATCTGTAAAGTACAGCTACATTCAAGTACTGATTTCAAGACTAAAACATGAACAAAGAGAAGATGTTTCCCAGGAGATGCCGCTACAAGATGTACAGAGGCACAAATGTAAGCAAAAATCAGAAAAGACAGATCAACTATGCAGACAGATAGTATAACATGGTAGAACTAGAGCAGCAGCCAAGGAAAGAATTAAAATACATTTGGGTATTAAGAGAGTTTAAAATGTAGGATAACTGTATGGCATTAAATCCCTATGGCAGCTGTACTACATGTTACCGGCTATCACAAAGAAACACCAAGTGAAGAATAAAATAGATAGCAAAGCATTAGGGGGCAAAGAACATGAATTTCTTTGCCAGGACTAATAGCAAGTGGACACACGCTTATCATAAGTCAAATTTTCTAGAACAGTGGCCAAATTGTGTGATTTGTCAGTTTTTGCTATTGCTTCAGATGCTGCCAGTGTTAGCCAGGGCACAGGAATTGAAGTCCCACACCAGGTGCATCGTTTCAGTCTGAAGACAAAAAAAGTAAACCAGGTGTGCAGATACTCTCAGGTAGAACAGAAAACCATTGTAGCTATACAAGTGATTTCATTAAAAAGTCACTTCCTAAGGACACACAGTTATCTGCAATAGTTGGCAACTGGCCCAACAGTAACTGATAAGAATATTATATCTAATCCTAACTTCATGACTCATTCTTCTCCGGACGGTAAATGCTTTTAAGAAGTAAACATCTAAATCATCGCTTTGAGGTACTTCAGGCCTTAGAAAGGGACAGGGACTTTAAGATTCGAATCTGCATTTCATTAAACTGTGGTTAACAAACTGAATTCATCATTCCCCTAAGGAACAATTTCCTTGTTCTGAAATATCTCATTCTTTACTCACCTTATCAAGAAAATCCTTCATGCAGGTTAACATAAAAAGTGATTGACTGTACAAAAACTAAGAAATATTTAGAGTTACTGTTCTATTTCTATAAGTATCAGTCAAACCTTCTTATTCAGAATGTATACTAACAAACTGTTCCCTATGTTATTATAAAGCATTTTCAAAAGAATTACATATCAGATCACACCTCAATAAACAAAAAATCCCAACAAATGCCTACATATCAGAGAGATTGCTTGCAAGAACTAGTCAAAAATCCTATAGTTTCAGAAGAAATTTGCACTAAGTCTAGCAAGACTTAGTTGCTAGCAAGGAGTCTGAGGTGCATCTTTGCACTCTCCTATTTCAAAAAGCACATCAACAGGAACAAGAAAATAGAAAGTTAGTGCATGGTAAAGACAAAATAAAAAAAAACAACTGATCATTGTTTTGAATTATTTGTTTTACAAGTTTAAAATACAAAATATATACCATGTTATCAGTAATTGTTAAAATATAATGGTAGCAGTGCAAAAGGAGAAAAAATAATGGATGTTGTCTCAGTGTTAGCTCTAGCAAGAGGGGAAGAATGGTCCTAACAAGGCATAATCGAAGATCTCAATCTTCAGTCCACTACAGAGCACGGAGCTTTTTCATAAACTTTGATTTCTACTGTGCATTATAAAATTTTTCATAATGAACCGTAGTTCCTTTCTGCCGTCCTAAACACATACACAAGAATAATGCTGCTTTCTAGCTCCAGCCAGCTTTTGTTGCACAAAGAGCTTAAGATCCACCTTTACTAAAAATTCAGAGATTTCAAAGCTCAAACGTTTTCACATATCTCTTGGCTTGCATTTGCACTTAGTAGCAAAGACAAACTAGGAGTAATGTTTGTTTCCATTAACATTTTTGAAGATACAAATTTTGATGTAGGAACAACTTTCAGAAAACTTTGTCAAATTTAAGTCTGTAAGCATGGTCCTCAGAGTCTGTACCCGTACACTTTCTTTTGTCACTGACTGCATCAAAACAGATTACACAAAACTGATACAATTTGGCATCAGCATTTTGTTTTAAAAGAAGGCTTGCCTTAAGCCCATATGCATTATTAACCTTTGCACATCTGCTTTACCTTGGCGATCCTATCACAGTAGTACACGTACCTCACAACACTGTAATTTTGAACCCAGAAGCAAAAATTTCTTAAGTGAGAAAGGGAGCATCGGCTAATCACCTGCAACTGCTGCAATGTAGAAGGGACTTTATAAAAAGTACATAAAACACTGAATTTTGTGAAGATAATAAAATATTTGTTTCTTATGTTGAATGCACTCAATTATCCAGCCTCTGCCCATCCACTCTGTGTGGAAGCACAATCTTCTCTTTGAAAATTACAATAAATTACCTGTTGCCCCTTGACAGCACTTTCCATTTTAGTAAACTCTGCAACCCAATGGTCTCTCCATCTGGAGACCTTTTAATTTCACAACTCCAAATGCAGTGTTTACAGTCATACCTGGAGTGTCCCTCTTCCTATCCTCACACCAGATATTTTCCCTGCTACTATCTCACCTTGCATCCAACTGAACCCACTCTGATCAGTGTTCAGCAACATCCCTCATCCACATTAGTTCGTCAGAGTTAATTTTCCTCCTTCATCTCTCTTTTCTTACCAGATACCTTCAAGTCAAGCCACTTGTCCCCCTTGGGCTTTGCAATCCATTCTGCCCTAACTCCTGCTTCCATGCATCCTTCAGATATACCTTCTCAGCCTGACACACACAGATGTACACACAAAAGTCTGATTTGGCAGATGATTTTCTGTTTTGAAATCTAAACAGCAATTGTACCACTTGAACTGAATTTAAGGCAAGATGGCAACAGCTACTTACACAGTGCTAAAGCTGATCCATAGTTTAAGGAAAGGTCTTCCTTCTACCCCAACATCTGTCATCATCAAGTGTCTGTGTTGGCCTCAGTGAGAGGAAACCAGGACTATTATACCATGCCAAGCATATGCCTGCATAGTTAGGAGGCTTGTGAGGTTCAAGGATCTTTTTTGGGTCCTGAAGGTCCCAGCCTTTACTTCCATTACTGAAAGAAAAATTCTGAGTTGCCACTGCTGTGGTAATTAGTTGTCCATTGGCAACAAATAATTTCTCTACTTAAATATGAAGCACCTCTAAGTTTTTCTGTATTTATTACATGAGATATTCTTTTTTTTTTTTTACTACATAAAAGTGGATATAGGTTTTAGCAGCTTGCAAACAACTTTCATTTAAATAAGTCAAACAAGTAAAAAATGTTTGTCCTTGGAGATGTGATATTTTTAATTTATTCAGAAGCTCTGCAATTTCTAACGTCCAACCCAATCTCTTCCTAAGACTGACCTAGAGCTTGCAAGTTTTTAGGTAGTAAGTGGAATCTTGCTTTTAAGTCATTTAATTTAGTCCACGATGTGTTACTTGGGGTTAAATTTTATTTACAATTAATATGAACGCTCCAATGGTATTTCTTTACATTTTACTTTTTTTTTTTTCCATCTAGAGGGGTTTTATGTTTGCTCATGTATAAATGCATTATGTTTTTTAAAAGTCCTCCAAAATCACCTACCAACAAATAACTTCCAAACACACTTATATTCCACTATTTTAATTCAGCACCATGTTTTTACATTTTAGTAACACCCTGAGAAATGCAAAAGTTGTGCTTTCAGTAGCTTAAACCTGAAAGTGAAAATGAGTCAAAAAGCCTATAAATTCATCACCTACATGGAGCAGCAGTGTTTTTGGATGCTTACAATATCTGTTTTCTAACCTTCAAGACCTTAGTTTTGTGACTTCAAGGTATTCTAAAAGAGGAAAATCCAGCTTTCGAAGAAGCAACACCTGTTATTGTAATGCTAATTTTCATTTAAATATAAAAGAAATAATAACATTTGCATTTAAACTGCACCGATTAAGCTCTGAAGGGCCAGAAATTAAGTTACTTATCTTTTAGGGGGAATTCTATAAATCCCTGTCTCGGTAGCAAGTGCTGAATAGAAACAAAACAGAACAGCTTTAGTCTCTGCTTATTGTAATTTTTACATCCACAACATAGGAGACCTTAATATTTATGATTATAAAAGTGTTCCCATAGCAGACAGTGCTATGTGATCACTGCTATACAAATGGAAATGTATGAACGATTTCATCAGTGCTATAAAAAAGCAGGGGAAAAAAAATAAAAACCAATCCAGACAGGGAGATACCTGCCTAAGGAGTTTGCCACCTAGTGCAGAGAAACAAGACTAGATGCATGATTCAAAATAGCATTAGGTTTCAAAATGGGTCTGAGAGAAAAGAAGTGCAATTCTGAAGAGCATAATATACAGTAATACATTCTTTGTCTCAAATACCAAGATGAATCAGTTGTGTCCAAACTTAATTCTTTGTAGTTTATTGCTTTAGCTAAAAATATGCTGACAGGGCAAACAAAGCTTTTCCTACATTGTGATAAATACTTTGTGATACTCACAGGAAGCATTCTACTTTTTTTATCCTCTAACCAGGGGAAAAACTGAAAAAAAGCCAATTTTGATCTGTATTATAAATATATATATATATATATACTTTTACAAATAAAATTACGTGTTTATTTGTCTTTGTAGCCAAATTGAACAAAAATATTGACTATTCATGCAGTTACAATAAAGGCTCTCAGTGGACAATTGTTTTACCTGTTACTGAAGAACCAAATCACTCATTGTCATAGCCAGTTCTATTAAATGTACAAGTACAAACTTGAATTTGCCCTTTCCACCAGGATACTGACAGAAAATAAATTTTAACTGCAAAAAAGAATAGTTCTTGTTACAGAAGATCTTCAAAAACGCATCTGTCATGAACTAGACAGGTTTTGGCACTGAAGGTTTTAGATTTCCAATACTCCCTTCCTTATATAGCATAGGCATTAAGGACAATAGCATTAGGGAAAGCACATGAGTTTTCCAGATCATGAGTATTGCAAATTCCTTGTTTTCCAGTGTGACATATACCTCTTTTTAGCAATGTCTTTTGAATATACAGAATGAAATGTTTCACGTTTCTACATTTTCTTTCAATCCACAAAGAGAGCAAGAAATGGACTAACGGCAACATTCCGATTGCAACAGATTTCTCACTTTGTCTTACCAGAAAGGTTGCTGGATGAGGGAAACTGGTTACAGAATGGTATCACAATCACAGAACAGTAAGGATTGGAAAGGACCTCTAGAGATCATCTCTAGTCCCAACCCCTTCTAAAGCAGGGCCACCTAGATCACGTCACACAGGAAGGTGTCCAGGTAGGCTTTTAAAACCTCCAGAGAAGGAGACTCCACACTCTCCCTGGGCAGCCTGTGCCAGGGCTCCCTCATCTGAACAATGAAATAGTTTTTCCTTATGTTTAACTGGAACTTTTTGTGTTCCAGCTCCTTTCCATTAAATGTGTCCCAACCTCCTGACACCCATCATTTAGATATTTGTAAATATTAATAAAATTCCCCTGCAACCTCCTCTTATCTAGATGAAACAGCCCCAGTTCCTGTAGCCTTTCCTCATAAGAAAGATGCTCTAGTCCCCTGGTTATCTTAGCAGCCTTGCCCTGGACTCTCTCCAGAAGTTCCCCATCCCTCTTGAGCTGGGGAGTCCAGAACTGGACACAGGACTCCAGATGAGGCCTCATCAAGGCAGAGTAGAGGGGGAGCAGAACCTCCCTCAACCTGCTGGCCACACTCTTCTTGATGCATCCCAGGATGTCATTGGCCTTCTTGGCCATGAGGGCACACTGCTGGCTCATGTTTAGCGTATTATCAGTCAGGACTCCCAGGTCTCTGTCTGCAGAGCTGCTCTCCAGTAGATCAACCCTCAGTCTGTACTGGTCCATGGGGTTGTTCCTCCTCAGATGCAGGACTCTGCACTTGTCCTTGTTGAACCTCACGAGGTTCCTTTCTGCCCAATTCTTAAGCCGGTCGAGATTCCGCTGAATGGCAGCACAGCCTTCTGGTGAATAAGCTAATCCCCTCAGTTTGGTGTCATCAGCAAACTTGCTGAGGGTACACTCAAACACACAAACAGACATGTCAAACGTGAATATCTCTTGCTGGAGGTGATAAACTGATGGATGCCATAACCAGACATCCTTTGCTTCTCATTAGATGAGACGCATTTTTCTGACCTCAACACTGCAATATATTCCAAAGTTTTCCTGCTTTGTTTCAAAGCAAAATTCAAAAATAACTGTGTTATATGAAGTCACCATCTACCTTTGTATATGTTTTGTCTGCATAAAAACAGCTAGCTGTTTCTTTTTAAACATGGATACACAAGAAAGAGATTTTCCATTTTTAGACAATTGCTTGGAAGGCATAAGCTTCTGCTTACAAGCTGAACATGCTAGTGACAGTAAGCCACAGCCAGAAGGCAATTATCCATTTACAAAGGGCAACACAAAGACCATATTGTCCCCATTCATATTCTGCTGTAGCCACCTTTTCCTGAAATGTTTCTCCAAGTAGACTTTTTTTCAGCAATAGGAGGAGCAGGAGCAATTAATAAGAACTCTCTCCATTCATCTTTCTCTCCTCTGCCTTCCCTTTACCTGTATGCATATACACACATATGCACACAAAGGTCATAGTCCCACGGTTCTCAGTCTTTAGTAAGGAGCATCAAGTAATTTTTTCTCAAGGTCTGCTCAGTAGAGAGGAAGACAACAGCCCCTTTCCTGAAGGGCAGGCAGCTGCTGAGCTGAGAGGTACAACAGTATGTTTTGTTTGCTCCTTAGAGGTAGGACAAAGAAATACAGGATTCCCAGAGGAACTGCAGAAGATAACATACCTGGAGACCTTTGTGGAGTCCAGACAAATTTCTTTTATAGTCCTGATCCACATGATCCTGTCATGCAGACCACTTCAAGAGATATAACTGTTATATGTTATAACTGTCATGTTGTACAATAAAAGCAAAAGGGTGCATTGCAGATCCCTGCTGCTAGATGCGATGGTGAATGCAAACTGTTTCTGACCCCTCCCAAGACTGACCTGTGCTGTGGGCAAACAGGGAGTGAGGCCAAGGACATTCAGGCCCTTGTGGCAATCTCTGCCCTAGGCAGTTTCCTCATTTGCTGAAGCCTAGAGACCAGCTTGTCTCATCAGGACACTGTGGTGAATAACAATACATGTCCTCATGCTTACTACATGAAGAAAATATTGCTGGAATTATTTTCATTGCATAATAAAATTATGGAGAAGCTTTGCAAATAAGATCACTCTATTCATTTTCACTCTGATTAATAACCATGGTTTTAAGACAAATGTTAAATGTTAAACACCTGAGGAAGCTTTATAACATATTTTTAGATGAAAATGAAAAAAATAAAAACAAGTAACCTGGCTTTTACATGGGAGAAAATGTTTGACGTTTCCAGCAAATAGAGGGTTACATGCACTTCATCATCAAGGTTATATATCAGTGTGACATTTTATGCAGACATGTCAGGTGGTTGTCTGCTGCAGTGTTCAGTATACATAATCCTATCGTTCTCTTCTGCTTTTGTCTTCCTTCTTATATGCAACTAATGTGAATTTTCCTATCAATGCAGAGACTGGTTGTGAACAAACTAAAATACAGCCAACACTGCAGAAAGGGAAGAATGCACACATTTGTGAAAGCAAAAGTAGTGGCAGCTCTAAATCTGGGTGATTTAGTCTTTCCAGCACATAACGATTATGGAGGTCAAGTGCATTCTTTACTTTTAAAATAGAAATTATCCATCCTTTGAGGCAACAGAAAAGAACTATGCCTTTGCATAAAACAGGACCCCTACAGTAACTGCTTTGGTTCACAATAGGAAAGTCAGCTAGCATATTGTGAAACAGCTACAACATTTTTCCACACTTTCATCGTTTCAATTTTTTAAACTATCATTCTTCAGAACAAGTCCTATTTTTTGAAATGTATAATAATTGGAACACATAATAGAGCAGTCAATGGTGACAGTCCAAAGAAAAGAGGATTCCATTACAGAGCAACTAGCTTTTCAAAACATACCTAGCTAGTAGAATATCTAGCTGCTTTACATCAGCAGCCTTGAATATGATTTTTCAGTGACCTCTGCCATACACTAGGGTACTTACCTTCCTCTGTTTTCAGTCTTAATCAGTTCTATCAACAGGTATTGTATTATAGTGCTTTTTATAATCCCATCTAGTCACAATATTTTCAGAAATAAGGTGTGAAATCGAGACAACTAAATCTATTAGATTAGAAACACTATAGATAAAAAAATGTCAGATTGCTTAATTGACATCAGTAGAGTTTCTCTAAAAGTTTTACCAAACAATGTTAATACAAAATGTACCTCTAAGCAAGCATAGTGCCATTTATAGCTTTCCATGTGCACGGACTGTCTGTATTACTTGAGGAATAAATGGCCTGCCACTAAGTTGAGGCCCACTTTTCTGAATGCATCTTTCTGTCCTTCCTGTTCCACACCTTTATTTTTTTAAGGAAACAATATTCTTTCCTCAGAGAGCAGAACTCTTTTTTGGTGGGAACATCATTGAGATTGTCACCTTAGAATAAGGTAACTAAAGAGCAAAATCCAACTCAGTCAGGCAATTTTCTTCTCCATAGCTTCCTGATCTAGGCGTTTTCCTCTTGAAAGAGATGAGATGGGTTTCAGAGTATTATTTCACTGAAGTGAGGTTCATCTGTCATCATAGGAATTTCTGAAGAAGAGACTTTAACATTTCTACAGGGACACATTTTGATGCCAAGTTATGCAAATATCTCCCAAATGCTCCTTATTTTTCACTGAAGGAACATGCTGCTTTTCCTCAGATAGCAGGTAAACGTTATTTTAAAAATGGAGTCTCATGCTCCAAAGCAAGGAGCTGTGTCATCCATTTAGAACAGAAGGGCCAACGCCAAACAGCTATAGCAGTAAAAATTACCATTTGCTGATTTATGCATTGCTATGTCTTCCACCTGTAGCCAGGATAGCTCTATCCAGGATTTTTAACAGGTGAAAGGTTAATCAAAAGATTTGATTTGTTGTATGTATCTACAAGATAAGGCCCATTCAAAAGCATGGGCATCTACAGTCTAATAATGTCATCTAAACTAGGTACCACTACTCACATGACCTACAATGTAAAGAAATATGTAACACCATTTATTTTAAAAAAAAAAAAAAAAAACAGCCATCATCTTTGAATGTTTAGCAGCTTCCAAAAATTTTAAATCGTAGCTTTCTGTTCTGGCTGCAGCTGTTTCAATTAGTATTTTAAACTGTTTGGGTTTATAAGAGCAAGTCATTTAACACCCTTAAACTGTTAGTATCTGTGGTCTTTCACAGGTCCTCCTCTAAAACACAGAGAATCAATTCAAAAGGTCAGTGCTGATTAAAAAAAAAAAAAAATCCCATGTGAAAGTCCAATTTCAAATACCTTAAATGGCTCCAAGCTTGGCTATGTCAGTCTACTTTTTCCTAATGTAGGGTTTAAGCTACAGACAAATGAAGCGCTCAGAAATAAGTGGTTATCCATCTTTAAAGAGTACAGTGCAGACAAAACATAAAAGTTACCTTTTGCCTCAAAAAGTTGAGGATTTTTCTGTAGTGCTCCTAAACCTTGAAATGTAGATTTAAGTTTGACATGGTAAAAATGGGTATACCTCCATTATTTTCCTTAATTTGATCACTTCCTCTCAGTGAAGCTTGTTTTAAAATTCCTTGCTTTGCTTGAATTGCGTTTTGCGAAGTTTAGATAAACTGATAAATTTTACAAGAGTTTATGGGTGAGAGAAAAAAATATGGACAAAAAACAGGTGATTTCTTACTTTTTCATATCCTTAACTATTCAAAATAAAACCCCAAAAGAGCCAAAATGAAGAGAAGTCTATGGAATCAAACGTAAAATGTAAAGTTAGAGAGAGAAACATTTTGAACGTGTGACCTAAAGTTTGCACAATGGGGATCTAGATGATGCTTACATATAGAACTTTAAATCCAGCAAAAGCCTTGAGACACATTTGATGTTTTCTCCATATTCATGCAGTGGTTCAGTTTCTGTATGTGCAAAATGGAGATAGCAGTTGCTGAATGACTACTAACCGCATAAAAACAGATTTAAAAGGAAAATTGTAAAGCCTTATGTTGACAGATAAATATCATTAATAGTTCACTGTAGTACAGTAATATTCTGAATCTCCCAACTCCTATACATAATTATCTGTTTTCTCCATAGTTTTCAAAGTGTATCCTTAAAAACAGGAGTAAAGAATGAGAATGTTGATTTGCTTCACTGTGACATTCTAACACCCTTTGAGCCATTGAAAGGTCCTTGTGATTTATCAAAACAATACTTTCACATTTCTGTGAATTCAACATTTCATACATCCAAGGAGTTATCTGCACTGGTGTCCAAGGGTGAAGGGGAAGGACCAACTATGTTTTTTAGTTTTTTAAGCCTTCTAAGATAAATTTACAACCATCCTTTTAATTGCAGCAGTTTGAATGAAAAACTGAGTCATGCCCACTGTTATTACATGGAAGCCAAACAGGAGAGCCATGTGAAACAGCTCACATAACATGAAAGCAGCACCAGATTTTGCATTAGTAGTTCCGGGCTCAACATTTTCAAAAGGCCAAACCTCCAGCTGCTACAAGGCAGTTGAAGACACCATTTGGAGAACAAGTGAAGACACTCCTGTGTCCTTTCTGAAGGGTTTGGGAATGCATGCATTTGAAAAAGTACACAGTGAAGCAATAGTTGGAACCTGCTTTTACCCCACTGCTGGTTCTTGGTTCACAGGGATTAATAAGCAGAGCTTTACTTGAGTTTCTGGTATATTTCTTGGACCAACATTAAATACCTTTTCCCTTAAATGTTAATGATGATTTCCTGTCCCTGGCTAACTAGGGCCCTATCAACAGCAGTAACAATGTTACTAATTCTATTCAGGTGACGGGTCATAATGTCTAGAGGAAGATCAACATTTTATCAGTTTGAGCCCTATTGACAAAATATGTTGATTCAATAAAGCAGCAAGTACAAAGTTTTGAATCAGCTTTTTTTAAGTGTTTTAATATAGCTCATGACTTGATTGAGTTTGTGCTGTTTAAGCAATGCATTATTTTGTATTAGTTTCAATGGGGTTTAACTGAACTTAATTATTTTAGGAACACACATACAAAGAGAGTAAACACTCAATATCCAGTTTGGGTAGCCTAGTAATTTTGTCCCAACTTTTCTTTCCAGTTTACTCCGCTTTCACAACTTTCACTTCCCTTTCAAAACTTCTCTCTTCTCACTTGCAGACATTATGCAATTTATTCAAATATTCCTTTGGCTGGTTCAGATCAGCTATCCTAGTTGTGCTCCCTCACAGCTTCTTGTGCAACCCCAACCTATTCACTGGCAAAGCAGGGTTAGAAGCAGAGAAAGTCTTGACACTACTGCTCAGCAATAACTAAAACACGCCTGTGTTATCAATGTTCTTTTCAGCATAAACCAAAGCATAGCCTTATAGCAGCTACTTAGAAGAAAATTAACTCCATTCCAATTCAAACCAGGAAAAAATGAAAAGAAAAAAATTAATTCCCTACTTCTGAAAACTCTCAGCATTCACAGCTTTTCCTATTCCTTAATGTTTTAGAAGTGGAGGGAAACATTCTCTTTTTTCAGGAACAGATGGACACATTTGGACTAGGCAGCTGGTTATGCTGATCCTGGCATGATCATTTTCTCCTCAGTGTCTTCCCAATACTTCCAGGATGACATCATAGAAGACTAACTGGACACCTCTTACAGTGTGAGAACCAAAGTCACATTACTTATGCTGGCAGTATATTTTCCTGTATATCTTCCACGCATTTTGCTGCTGTTCCATTCTGAACTTGATTGCTCTATTTCTTCTTCTAAAAAAAGCCTCTTCCCAAATCTGAATGAATCTAAACTATTTTTTCTTCCCTTGTTCTTCCAGCTTACTGCTCTGCTCTAGTCACATGGTATACACTAGTACAGCCAGACTTTCTTAAACTGCTTTGCAGTCATCAGATCTGCCATTAGATCTTCAATGATCTAATAGATTGTCCATCGTTCAAGTTAAAACAATTTTTCAACACAGAATTTCTTTTTTATGGGCACTCATAAATTCCAGAGAGCAAGAATTCTGAACAGAAGCATTAAAAAATGCTCCATAATATCTGTAGGCAAACAGATATTGGGTGGGATATTAGAGAGGGAAGGGATTAAACTAAATTAGAATCTCCATGTGACAGAGAGTATCAACAAAATACTTCCAAATCCAGTAGCCAAGCCACCCAAAACACAGCCTTATGTATTTCAATGCTCTTCGATCGTACACTAGATTGAATTCTGTACTGACTTGCCCCTGCAATGTGTCTGAGGTTAAAAAAATGCCCGTGTACCCAGCTTAATCGGTTCCCATTAGGGAAATGAAAAAATAGCATTGATTTTATTTAAGAAAATCATCTCAGATAAATGGTGCAGTTAAATGGCTACGCACAAAATTTTTCTGAACTCTGGCAATTTTGTTTCACAGAAAGTATCCTACATGGATGTTATGGAGGAGTCTGTTAGTATCTGTATGTTAATTAACTCAAAATATTCACTACTCCTTTTCCCAAAACAGCAATTCACAGGCAAAAGAGAAAAATAAGCTAAAAGTAACCAAAAAATGCTGCTAAGATTGATAATAGAACCAATCAATCAAACAGTCACTTCAAGTGAAGGCAAGTACACCTTTCCTAACAAATTAATTGATCGAAAAAATGCCCAGCTCACTCAGATACACTTGAAATTCCACAAGTTAATCTTTGAGATGGGAAGGAAGAAGAGATTTCCAAATGTAAGTGCAATTAATTTTCATTGATTAAAACCACACAAAGTTTTTGGGCTGATTTTTGGTGGTGGTGGTTAGTTGGGTTGGGTTTTTATTTCCAAATTTAGGGCATTAACATAGGTGCAATGTTCCTGTAATTTCCTTCCAATGATCTATTATCATTGATAGATGATAGATAGATGATAGATGTAGTTGGTAACACACTGTAAATGAAAATGACACAGCTAAGAAAAATATCATCATCTTTTAGCTGACTGCAATTATAAGAAATGCTTTCCAAACCCACTTCTCACACTCAGCTTCACCTTCTACATCCTCAGACAGGATGCATCAGTCAAAGGCAGTAAGAGCTTCATAAACAGAAATCTGA
Source organism: Urocolius indicus (assembly GCA_013401255.1). Taxonomy (NCBI): domain Eukaryota; kingdom Metazoa; phylum Chordata; class Aves; order Coliiformes; family Coliidae; genus Urocolius; species Urocolius indicus. Next base: position 258,687 of record WBNH01012218.1, read on the forward strand.
AGCAGCAGCATTTGGTTTAATAATGTGGTTTAATAATTCCCACCAAATTATCAAGGGCCCCTAAACCTCCTTCACACTTAATCTACACCTTTTCATATTTCAGTGCTTGAGAAGAAAGAGAAAGCATGGATCCAAGTAAAGGACTACATTTTAGGAGATCCTGTCTGAATGTTTGCAAGAGACTCAAAGAGAAACAGGAAATCTTGAACCTTCAATGTTTTCCAGTTTCCCCGTATACAAAATTAGGGTATAATTCAAATTATCTGAAACGGGCTTTGCATTTGTTATAAGGGAAAAGAGATGTCAAACAGCCAGAATTAAAGGTTCCCTGATTTTCTAGATAATTCATGCTACTCAATTTCTTTAGTACTTAAAAAAAAAAGTCAGCTCTAGAAAGTGCTATAAATAACCAATTAATAAAAATGCAAATAATTGCTAACAATAAATAGAGCTCACATAGAAAGGAGAACATGTATGAAAGAAAAGCAAAATCCAGTGAATAACTGTCTTAAGTCCCTTTTGAAAAAACACACAGCATCTCATGAAATCTTATTAGGCCATTGACGTTTAGAAGGGGTTCTCTTTTTCTTGCTCATTCTATAAAAGTGCTGAATGGGTGCTGTGACACAGCACATGTTACCCTATCACTTCTTATTTATGAGTGTGCTTTTGCTTCCCAGCTCTGTAATTGCTTTTCAGCAAGTCACAAACATTCACTCTCAAAAGAAGATCAGCTTTGCTTCTCTTGTTCTAAACGAATGTTTCCAAAAAAATCCATATTGCAAGATATCCAATGCATTTATGGATTTAAAAAAAAAAATGAAGAACAGAAGTTATTCCTTAGATGATTATTCGCCTTATTTCTCTGGGTTCTTCTACAATATTTCCACATATAAATAAAATACAATGTTAGCATTTGTTTTTTCTTGTTTTCTTCCACTGTTTTCTTTTCCCTAACCTCTCCCTATACATCATCAGCTGCTTCCAGATTTTATTATAAATCAGAATTGCTAAATATTTCAAGTAAATACATTACAGTCTCAAAATAGTTTAAATTATGTTGTGCATACATGTAATTAAGCTTGTTGAGACTTTTGCACTCATGAAATTTCATACCAAAAATTTATTTTACAGAAATGTCTTGCTTTCAGAACACACTGAATATAATGAGTACTTCTTTGAATAGAAATATTCTATATTGTTTTGTTTCTTTTTTGTGTGGGTTTTTTTTATTTGTATACTATTTTGTACACTTAAGAGATGAGATTTACTTATGGTATAGCTGTATATTTCTATATAGAGTTTTTTAGTATCTCAGTTCGATTCATTTTTCCATTTTCAACTTAAAAATATCTTTTTAGTTTTTAAATAAATGCCTGTCTTGTCAATGTTGTGTGAAAAGCAAAAATTGGAAGAGAAAATGGAATATGTGGAAGAATTCTCAGTCCTCAGTACAGAAAAAACACTCTTACAGGCACAAAACAAATGTGAGTCTAAAAAACAGAAATATTTTTTCAAACTCATATTGCCTGGAGGATCAGTTGCAAGTAAAATATCAGGAGAAGAGATGTTACTCTTGTATGGGTTATATCTCTTTAAAGAATAAAACATGGATTTACTAAAAAATGGCATTTAACTACACACAGTTGGGCATGATGTTTTATAAAGGAGGGTAGTAAAAAAAATTCTACAACCCTGGAAAATGATAATCTCTTTGTTTCCTGGTTAGCTTAAAAATTAAAAATCCAGCTCCACAGCCAAGCCCAAATGTATTTTCTAAGTCTGTCAGGAATTCGGTTCTCTGTTTTAATGGAGAACAGAAGAAAAAAAAAAAGATCCTTAGGCATGCAATTGAAAAACAAGAGTGCTGTATGTCAGATCTATTTTCCCTTCTGGAATACATAATCCCAAACAGAGCTTGTCCTGACCTTCCACAAGCAGCAAGGTAATCGTTCTCAGGGATTTTATGACTATCACTTCTATTTGCAAAGAAATCCATGGATAAAAGAGGAAAAGGAATTTGATTTTGCAGTGAAAGCGAAGCAGAGAGCCAAGGAGATACCCCTGCTGTGATGCATGACTAAGTTCTTCAGCTGAAGAGTTGAGATGAGCATTATCTTCAGCATAAAGATTTAAAAACAGTGGAATATTAATTTTACCATCCTTACTACCAGAACTGGTCCTTAGTTCATCCTTACTACCAGACCCAGAAACAGGACAGCAGTAAAACATTCAAGATTTGCATGGGGAAGCTATACAGAACAATCCTTCCAAAGCACTGCAACAAAGACTAAATCCTTCAGAGGAGAAGGAGAGAACAAAACCAACGGATAAAGCTAAAGTATGAAGATATATGCAGGATGCATCCCTTAATTCATAATTCCTCACAGTCCTCTCAAGCATATCTCTAGTGTCAAATCACTCCCTCTGAGATGCCTTTTTAGTTCTCCATGGTTGCATCTGATTGCTGTCCAGCTTCAGAGAGCAGGGCATGAAACACTCCCTTTTGTTAGTAATGTTTATCTGCCTGTAAGGAGGATCTGGCCCAGGCTTGGGGGACATTCAACCTTGTCCAGGGCAGGGCTCATCCCCCAGCCACACTGCTGCAGAAGAGCTCAACAAGGATGGCTGCTCACCTGAGACATCAGCGCCAGCATGAATTTTTAACTCCTCTGTTCACTGAAGCAGCAGTTGCTCTCAGTCCAATTCACTGCACAAGATGTGCAGTCTTAGTTTTATGTGGAGGTGAAATTCCTGTATTAATTCATATTGAGTGCACACAACAGTCAGGGAGAAAAGTGGCAGTGCAGAGAGAGAAAATAAGAGGGATTTCTGTGATTCAAATTAAATTTCTTTAAAATGAAAAGCCATTCAGATAGTGGTAGGGGAAAGAAAACTTGCAGGCTTAAAAAACAAAAGGACACAATGCCATAGATATACCTACATCCTTCAGTTCTTGCACCCATAATTCTCCGTGGCAGCTGTATGATTAATTCAAAGATTTATTGATTTATTTTTTTTTCTTGCTTAATCCTGCTGACCTGTTTCTGTTTACAGTGTGGATCACACTCCTCCAGCTGAAAGCATGGCATCATGTCAGTCTCCACGGTCTGCAGTAAACATTTCAACTCATTCAACTCCAGTAGTGTTTGAGCTTATGGTAAAAACACGCAGAGCTTATTTCAAGCCAAACAAACATGAACTAATAAACCAGTAGGCTACTTTTGCAATGAAAGTTATCTATAATTGCAGTTACAATGTAATTTTGATGGTGGAAGAAAACATCTAAACTGTTCAATCTTTCTTCTCCTGTACTCTCACTTTTATAAGAAATTTGCAAGCTTTTAAGTTCTCTGGCAAAACCACAGACATTTTGGTACAGTAGCTATTTATAACATGTAATGTTTAGCCTTTGCCTCTGCTCCCTTTCCATAGCAGAACAGAGTGTCTGTTCCTGTGCAGTTACACAGCTCAAGCTCAAACACCGCATCAGAGGCGTGAAAAATTCACTTGATTCTACCCAACAGATCCCTGGCATTCATAGTACCCTTTAACAAATAAGAAAGCATACATGCAATTAAAATATGCTGTTATAGCATACCCAGGTGAAAAAACAGACATACAACTAGTGTCCTGGTTTCAGCTGAGAAAGTATTAATTTTCTTAGTAGCTGATACAGCACTGTGGTTTGCATTTAGTGTGAGAATAATGTTGGTAACACACTGATGTTTTAGTTGATGCTAAATAGTACTTACCCTAAGGGAATGACTTTTTGCTTTCCTAGGCTCTGCCAGGCAGGCTGTGCACATGAAATTCAGAGGGAGCACGGGTAGGACAACTGACCCAAACTAGCCAAATGGGTATTCTGTATCACAGAACATCATGCACAGTATGTAAACTCCGGGGAGCTGCTGGGGAGGAGCAGATTGCTGCTCAAGAAGGTGGTGAATGATGCATTGGGCATCACTTGGGGGTTTTGTTGGGTTTTTTGGGTTTGGGAAGATTTGGGGTAGTTTTTTTAATTTTCTTTGGGGTTTATTTCTGTCTCTTTTTGTTCTATGTCTTTTCATTACTATTATTACTATATATTTTATTATTATATTTTAGTTTATTTGTTAGTTAGATTATTCTTATCTCAAATCACAACTTGTTTGGTGTTTTTCTTTTGCTTCTTGTTCTCATCCCACTAGGAGGGAGAGGAAAGAACAAGCATCTGCATTACGCTTATTTGCTGTTTGGGATTAAACCATGACAACCAGATAGGTACTTCTAATTCTTTCTAGTGAGTCTTTCTTCTAATGAGCCTTTCAATTAAAATGGGACTCAACAGGGAAAACAAGCCAAACGTGCATCTGTATGGCCATTGCAGGTTTATCTCCTTAACAGCACTGTACTCCACAACAAAGTTTTAGTTGAAATCAGTTACCTGGTACAACACAGCAGACTAGCGAATACTGTTTCTTCTCTATGTCACCTGTAGGTATTGCCTTGAGGTATCAAAAATAACTAAAAAAACCCAAAACATGGCTGGTGGTACTTGTAGTATTCCACCACTCTCAGAGTGCAGCTAAACCACATACACAGGTAAAAGCTGTACAGTATAAAGCATTCCGGGTCATGAAGCATGCACTCATTAAAAGGAATCTTATGCATCGATTTTGTCCTCTCATATCAAAACTGTCAGAGTTCATTGGCTGTTTGCTTAGTTTAGACAGGGTTTTGATGGGAAATCTCAAGCCTACAATGCTTGATGTGGTCATCTACTTATCCACTGCCATTTAGGAAGGTGACAAGATCACAAGCCACTAGCAGAACAGATTTATAAGGAAGAAAATTCTTCTAATTTTTAATGAAAATAAATAATGAAATTACACCCAAAACCAGCATACTGATTCACTGAAGTACATTCCAGCTCCTAATCCTTTTACACCAAATCTGATAGCACAGAGCCTTGCTGTCTACAAATCAGATCCCAAAAAAAATATGCTTATCAAAACAAAGAAATAAAAATATTGCTTCAAATATTCAAAGAAAAAAGATGAACCAAAAACTGCCTGAAGAATTGTAAACAAAGAGCAAAGACAAAATGGAAAAATGTTGAGTGAACGTCTGTGAAGGTTAGCAGTCAGTCTGCTCTTATTTCACCTTTAATAAAGATCTGGTAAACATCAAGTTAATTAAAATGCAGCCCATATTTATTTGAAGGTTTTATAAACCCCAGAGAGAATTAATATTACAGCAACTGAGGGAGCTAGAAAAAGCTGGCCAGATGATTCAGACCAGGAAAGGGAAAGAAAAATCAAGTACATCTNTATCCAAATACTTGAAGCCTTATCACAGAAAGCAGACTTAAAGCCTCCTGCTCTTTTTAATTCACAAAAGCACAAGAAACAGTTCTAAAATGGGGCTGAATCCAATCAAGTTTTTGTGTGCTTTAATTGTGTTAGTAGAGAGAGGAAAAAAAAAATAAATAAAGGGTCGAGAAAAAAAAAAGAAAAGAAAAGAAAGAGGACTGGGAGGTTGAGGGGTTTTTTTTTTCATTGGTTTTAAAGTGAGTAGAGGGGAAGAATCCCTCCAGTTGATGGAAATGGAGGGTTATCCATGGCAGATCAGCAACAGAGGGGAAAGAAATTACGATACACTTGCCTCGACACACTTTATTACTGAAATGCCAAAAACACTGCTACTATTTGTGAACGCTACTAGCAGTAAAATTGTAGGATGTAGTGGGACATAGCAAATTTTGTCTTTCTGCACTTTAAGCACCATGACATCCCACTTAAATATATTTTTCTTCTCCATCTCTTATAGCCGTCGATGTTCTACATACCCAGGGCAGCCAGACCATCTAGTCAGGCTGAGGAAAATCTCCAAGTTCCCTCTACATGAAAACATCAGCCTCTGACCTTAACACCTAGCTTCACATGCACGCTTCCCTGTGCTGATTAAACGATCAGAAACCATTTATTTGCCTGCAATTGTACTGCTCACTTTGTGGATTTGAGTCACTCTGAACATCCACCTCCCACAAAGCTGTTGAAATCCTTGCATCCAATCTCTATTGATCCCAGAGCCATAATTTTAGAATTATTCATCTCTTCAAAATACTCTGGTGTTACAGAATAGGAAACAAACTCAGAGTCCAGGCTTCAGAGTAGCCAGAGGAAAGGTCTTTGCTCAGTTACAATCTCAGTTTACAATGAGTCAAAGGAGAGTGGAAAAATGTTTGCCCAAGCAGGAAGTGATAAGTTTTTATGATCTCTACTTTCTAGGATTATAAAAATATACTTCTCCTAAAAAAGAAGAGTGCTCTCAGAAATAATGCAGATAACTACACATTTCTTAAATAATGTAGTAAATTACATTTTCCTAGGTCACTTAGGAAAATAATCTTGCTGAAACAGAAAGTGAAGAAGCAATATATTGTCTTTAAAGATGAGCAAGTGCACTTTACAATTCTTCAAGAAAAAATTCCTCTAACAGCAAACCTACAGTCGGACCTGAGCATTGCAGAACACTAGTCACATTAGCTTTCCAGGGAGTTTAGGAAACTCAGCAGCGCATGTAGGGATTTGACTGCTTTTCTTTCTGTGTGCTACCACTACTTTGAATAGCAGACATCTCACTGACATATTTCTAGCAGAAAGTATATTACATTCAGATTTTTTTTTATTTTACATATGTTGCTAATGTTTAAGCATAAAATATTTTATTCTTCATTCCACTCCACCTGAAACTGCAAAAAATCTTCCATAGAGGTTACCACCTGTGATCACTAGCAACAATTACAGAATCATCCAATGGTAGGCATTGGATGGGACCCCTAGAGATCATCTAGTCCAATCCCCTGCTAAAGTAGGTTCACCTTGATCAGGTCACACAGGAACGCATTCATGTGGGTTTTGAAAAATTTAGAGGCTCCACACCCAGGGCTCCCTCACAAAAAAGTGTTTTTTCCTGTTGTTTAAGTGGAACTTCTTGTGTTCCAGCTTTTCTCCATTACCCCTTGTCCTATCATTGGACACTACAGAAATAAGTACCACTCCATTCTCTTGACATACATCTTTTAAATACTTGTAAGCATTAATGAGGTCCCTCCTCAATCTCATCTTCTCCAGGCTGAACAGCTCCAGATCTCACAGCCTTTCCTCATAAGGAAGATGCTCCAGTCCCCTGATCATCTTGGTGGCCCTGGGCTGCACTCTCTCTAGAAGTTCCCCATCCCTCTTGAGCTGAGGAGCCCAGAACTGGACACAGGACTTCAGACGAAGTCTCATCAGAGCAGAGTAGAGGGGGAGCAGAACCTCCCTCAACCTGCTGGCCACACTCTTCTTAATGCATCCTAGGATGGCATTGGCTTTCTTGGCCACGGGGACACATTGCTGGCTCATGGTTAGTTTATTATCAATCAGGACTCCCAGGTCTCTGTCGGCAGAACTGCTCTCCAGCAGATCAACCCCCAGCCTGTAGTGGTACATGGGGTTGTTCCTTCCCAGGTGCAGCACTTGTCCTTGTTGAACCTCATGAGGTTCCTTTCTGCTCACCTCACAGGCTGGTCAAGATCTCACTGAATGGCAGCACAGCCTTCTGGGGAATCAGCCAGTCCTCCCAGTTTGGTGTCATCAGCAAACTTGCTGAGGGTACAATCTGTCCGCTAATTTAGGTTGTTGATGAAGATGTTGGACTGGCCCCTGAACTGACCCCTGTGGAACCCCACTGGTCACTCAGCTCCGTTGATCACCACCCTGTGTGCTCTGTCATTCAGACAGTTCTTGATCCACCTCACCATCTACTCATCCAAGCCACACTTCCTGAGCTTTTCAATAAGCACATAAGGGGAAACAGTGTCAAAAGCCTTGCTGAAGTCAAGGTTGGTGATGTCCACCACTCTCCCCTTATCTAGCCAGCGAGTTATACTCTCCTAGAAAGATATCCAGTTGGTCAAACAGTATTTCCCCTTGGTGAATCTGTGCTGAGTCCACCTGATAACCATCTTTTCCTTCATGTGTTTTGAAATGACACCCAAGATGAGTTGTTCCATCACCTTTCCAGGGATGGAGGTGAGGCTGACTGGCCTGGAGTTTCCTGCATCCTCTTTGTTGCCTTTTGAAGACTGGAATGACACTGGCCTTCCTCCAGTCCTCAGGCACCTCACCAGTCCACTTTTGATCAATCAAACATGATGGAGAGTGCCTTAGCAGTAACATCAGCAGCTCCCTCAGCACTTGTTGGTGCATCCTATCAGGCTCCTTAGATTTGTTGCTTGCCCACCAGGTCTCCAACTCCATCCACCCAGGGAAAGTCTTCTGTTCTCCAGACTATCCTACTATCTCTGCTGGACTAGGCTTCCCAACGGTGAGGCTTGGCAGTTAAGACTGAAGCAAAGAAGGCATTTAGTAGTTCTGCCATCTCTGCATCTTCCATCACCAGGACGACCTCCATGTTCATCAGTGGGCTCACATTCTCCCTAATCTTCCTTTTGCTGCTGATGCATTTGAAAAAAAAAACCTTCATATTTTCCTTTACTTCCCTTGCCAATTTTAATTCCAAAAGGGCTTTGGCCTTCCTGATTTCATCCCTGCATACTCTGGCAATATTCCTATACTCTTCCCAAGCAACAAGGTCCTTTTTCCACTTTACATAGATTTCTTTCTTCTCCCTCAGTAGTTCCAGTAGTTCTTTTTTCATCCACTTAGGCCTCTTGCCTCCTCTTCCTGATTTTCTACTTGTGGGGACACACAGACCTTAGGCTTGGAGGAAATGGTGCTTGAAGATCGACCAGCTGTCTTGGGCACTCCTACCATCTGGAATCCTGCCTCATAATGTTCTTCCAAGAAGGTGTTCTGAAGAGGTTAAAGTTGGCTCACCTGAAGTCCAGGGTCACAACCTGGCTTGGTGTTCTGCTTCTTCCACACATGATCTGGAACTCCATCATCTCATGGTCACTGCGGCCAAGGCTGATCTAATTTTGAAAACAGGACCACTCTTCATAAAGAGAGAGTGTTTTTTTCCACTCTGTACAAAAATCATGTCGGAAAAAACAGTGATCGCTCTCTGTAAACTGAACCTCTGCTATGATCTCCAAACTCCAGCATAAATGAAAACTGCAATGCTATATTTTAGATGCCACCATGTGATAACTACCAGCAAACACTGACTTCTTACTGTCAGCCACAGCAATTCAGAAAAGCCCTTTGTGCAGAAAGAGATCCAAGAGACCCTGATCCTTTTAAAGACAAGTCTTGAGGAACCGCTTGTAAATAAATAATGTAATTCATTACATCAAATGTAGGTCACAGTACATCAGTGACACTTCTCAAGCTGTGGTCCAGTGTGTCTAATTTTTGGCCGAAAGTATGCTGGCTGGAAGACTCATCAGCTGTCATCTGCATGTCAATCACAGCCTTCAGGGAACTATGTTCCATTCATGCTTAGCACCTTTCCCTCAAAGCTGCTATTCTTTCGGTGCAGATTTAAATATGCCATTGTGCGCAGTCGTTATTATCTGTCTCTCTGCTCTTCTACCTTTTTCAAGCAGTCACACTGTATAAATCAGACAGATTCTTGCATGGTATGTCATTAGACAGGAAAATGGGAATTCAGAAAGGTCAGGGCATGAACCTATTCATGATCTTGCTCTTGGCACTAAGCTATTCAGATACATGGAAAACTCAAAATCCCTCCTAGTTATCAGCATCAGGATAGGAGGCATTCATAACAGAAGTATAGTATGTAGTGACAAGCCCGATTTAATTCTTCAGCCTTTCTCTTTGTTTCCATCTACTCTTCATTCTCCTCTTTGTTGATCCTTTATGTTGACCTTTATTTTTAATAATCCTCTTCTGCCCTCCTTCTCCTGTAACCACACCCACCCTTTGCTCTCTCTGGGACTAATTAACACATGAACGGACTCTAGTCTTTGCTTTAACCTAGGCAGAGCAGAATCAGCAGTTATTTTGTCTTTACTTTCCCTTCCAGTCCAGCTTCACTGTTCTGCATGAGAAGAAGAAATACTGCTAAAGAAAGCACCAGTCTCCTCTCTGCCTTGCAGTTGCTTGAGCAGAAGCACAACCTGTATCGTGGCACTTTCTAAACTCTTATGTATTGTTTTTATGGCTCTTACAAAAACCTACTTTGCTGTACTATTTGGTTCTGCAGGGCTTAGGCTGTTTTCAGTGGTTACAAGGTCAACACAAAGCAAATTCCAAAACTCTCTTTCTTTGGGAATGGTTTGTGAGGGAAAGCAGTAAGGAGAAAAGGAAACGTGACCTTTGATACATAACTATTGGTGATACAATTTTCTAGCATTATTTAAGCTTTTGTGCTTAGTGTCATCTAATGAAAATGCATAGGAGTCATTTGCCAATACAAGAGAAAACTGCACATCATTACACTACTTATTATCATTCAAATGAATTTCAGATTCAGTTCAGTGACAGTATTCAGCTCTTAAGAAAAGAAGGATGTTCAGAAAACAGAAGTTACAGCTGCAGAGCTTGGTACATCAATAACCAGCTCTTTCTGAGCCCCTTAAGCCTTCTTAGAGTTACTGTTGTTCCCTCTACTCTGACAGCATCTCAGAGATCGTTAGGCAAGACACACACCATTGGAAAGTTTGATTGCTTTTACTAGAAGACACAGATGGGCAAATAAGATGCACTTAATCATTTGTAGCAGATTGACAGCTGCAGAGGTCTGCTGCCTTCCTTGTCTATCATGAGAGTTTCTAACACAGCTATATTTAGTAGAGATGGCTGAACCTTGAAATCAAACAATTATTATTCAAAATGCATCTTTCTACTATGAAAATATTTATGTGTACATGTTTTTTGAATTTGAGGTTTTCTACTTTTCTCTGAAAGAGATTCATTCAAATAATCAGTTTTGCTTTCCTATAAAAATCTTTTTTCCCACTAACTTGGCCCCTAGAGGACTGCTTGAAAAAGCTTTTTGGCGTCAGATTTACTCTCATATTGAAAGAAAGTGCAGGAGCAAAACCTGAATTATTTAGCCGTTTCTCTGACAAATAGACAAGTGAATGCACACCTTACCAGCCCATAGCTATGTTTGCACATGGAGACTTCATGGAATTACTTATTTCTGGTTCCAAACACAAGCACCCCCACCTTTACTGAACAGGGAGTCTGACCTATTGGGCCACTCCTTGGAAATGCTCTAGCAATATGTCTTTATATGTTTCAATTCACAATTACTTTACAATAACCTGGAGGCATGACATAAAAATCACAGCCAGGAAATAAAAGATGCTTTTGCCCAGCTGTATTTATTACACATTTTGATTGCTAAGGACATCACTGTGCTCTCTCAGAACTAGGCATATAGACAAAAGCAGATAAATCCAGGATAGTACACCGTTCAAGAGCAAAACCAATCTCATAATCTCAACATTCCATTTAAGATTGTGCTTCTTAAACACTCTTTCTACGAAAGCAACCTCAATTTGCCTTTTTTTTTTTTAAAGATAAAGTTACTTGAAACAAGAACTAATATCTAGAAAAGCAAGAAACAGCTGAAATAAAGTGTTCTGATTCATCTACAGATCTGTCTATCCTAGTAGTCAGAACGGAACTACAGATGGACAGGCATATGAAATACTCTAAATTGTACTTGGAAGTATTGCACTTTTAAAAAAAAGTCTACTCTGTTGGATGACTTGCATATGGAGTTTCCTCGCTGAAAAACTACACTGCTTCCTATCATAAGAGGTCTCCTATTTACTCCTGTAAGGTGGAAGCTTTGAGGTCAATTTGTGTCTTCTATTTGAAATGGATATATCATTCAGTGAAAATGGTGTTCTCACCTTTTCTGTTTCTGTCTCCTCCTTCCTTTTTATATTTTCTTTGTCTTTCAAGGAAACACTAGTTTTCCCATGAAAGCCTTGTCCACCTCGAACTACAATAACCCTCACTCTGTGCTTATCTTTTAATATTCTTGCTTTCACACTAGAGGTTTCCCCTCAAGGTGGCTCTCATTTTTGCTGATGTTAATGAGCAACCAATAAATCAGTTATATTAATAAACCAAGAACAAACCAAATCAGAACCGGATGTTTTCCAGTACTGCACGTCAAGATAAAAACTATGTCAGTCACTCAGATCTAGCACACTGACAAAAGAAAAAAAACAAACCATGCTAGCAGTGGCTGTATAAGCATTTCCTTAGAATATTGATCATCAGTAGAAAACAGCTCAATAGTCACGTTATGTCTTGTATCCTATTCATCAGCACTGGCATTCTAAGAAGACAGGTTTGATCAATATCTACCATTTGGGTTCATGGCCAGATTATTGCAAAATTGATTATGGGTAAAAATTAAGGCAATTGTTTTATGAGACGTGTTGGTTCTGGGTTTTAAATGCTCACATTATTAAGTTGGGGTTAAAGTGTATAAATGGTGAACAAACAAATCTTTTAATCATTGTGGTTAATCTGTAGAAGTGTTTTCCTGCCTCACTTTTGGTCTTGCATGATGGATAGGCTTGACCTATAATCTAATCTGTAATTTCATCCCTGAAACAAAAATCTTTTCTGTGATATGATCCAATATGATGAACTGAGATTTTTAATACCGTTAGTTTTAACTAATTTCATTTTATACCTATTTAGATTTCTGTCAAACTAAGGGATTGTGAGACAATTTAGAAATTGCGTTGAAACCTGTAATAGATTTTTAATGATTGTAACCTAATTAGCCGCCACAGACAGAAATTGCATTAAGTAAAAAAAAGTCCATATGGTTAAATATTATTGCACACTTTGATTATTTTATTATTATTTTATTATTGCATACAAAAGTTTGGGGTTAAAATTGATATAGAATAACCAGAATGAAATTATCTTAAAATATCAGTCGTGATGGTCTGCAGAAATGTCACACTTTCTTCCCTAAAGGAGCAGTCAGAGAGACATGTGTGTCTTATTCCTGATTCCAGCATGAAGGGAAGGACTGAGCCACTCAAAGATATCACATAGATACTAGGTACTAATACAAAAGTGAAAACAAACCAAACCAAACAAAAAAAAAAACACCTCCAAAAAAGAATCCCAACTGAGAGGAGGCAATCTGTGTTACTGGAAAAAATATTAATGTTTTCTTATAACATAGAATGAATAAACTTAAAAAAAACTTATTAAGGTAGCTAACCAGGCATCCGTCTTCTTTTCCTCCAGCCAACACTCACACGTACAGATGTATATTCATCTTGTAGAAGTCCATGTTAAGATGAACCAAACACATTCATTCGCTGTTGCATTAGACATTCTTAATTATAGTTTAGACAAACATTCATAGTTCAATATCATTATATACAGAATAATTGAGAGCTTAGTCACATATTTAAATACAGCTCTGATCTAACTATGTTGGCTGAAGCATTTGAGAGTTTTATAGTTCAGATATTAGGGACCTCTCATGTAAGCCCTCAGTTTCAGTTTCTCAATGACAAAACCAGTATGCCATATTAAAATCCAAGCACATAACAGGGAAGTGCATTTATGGACATTAAACAGTGCACTAGTAGCACAGGACAACTGATCATCAATTGCATGGTACTGAAGTATCTACCAAATCTATGGAAAGCTATTTAAAAAATATTTTTTTAAAAAAACAGAACAATCTTATATAAGAAATCAATAAAACACATAGAGAAATGAAATCTATAATATGATTCATATAGAAACATAGATATATCCATTAATGACACATTTGTCAGAAAGGAAAGATTATTAATACACTGAGAAGTACACACACATTTCCGCACATTGTAGGACAATAAATACAAATAGATTCTTAAATATACTCTAACTTGAACTATTTTTTCCATTCTGCATTACCTTGGAACAATATATTTCAAATTTCTGTACACATAAATCATGTGTATGAGTAACAACAGCTGCATTGTAATTTATAATTTAGATATGTACTGTATTGAAAATATTTTTCCCACACATACTTTCTCCTGTGAATTTCTTACAATATTAATGCTTTAAAATGTTGGACATTCTTTGCCTGAACTCCCTGTATTTTCTGAACAATGTCTCATATTTCCTCATTTTGTCAGTAAATAGATTAATGCATATAACTGCTTTGGAATAGATTGTTTCACTTCAATGTGTTTCACTTCAATATGTACATCTTGCAGCACAGTTTACATGTGCTTAAATCTCTAGAAAATATTTGAGATTAAAATACAATGAAAATATAAATATCTATTACATACCTCATTTAAACATAACCAAACAAATTTCAACATGGGATTTCTTCTAATCCATGACTAACATTACTACTAAAACACAATTGCAATCTAACACATGCTTTACAATACTCAAATTTCTTTGGCAAGTAGAAGTTCCTTATCAGAGTTAAAATACGAATGCCTTGGCACTACACGAGAAAGCTGGTTTTATGTCTGGTATAAAACAAAAAACATGTTTATTTTCCCCTCAAGCATGCTAGAAAAAGTAGGGCTGTCTAAAATCTTCATGTCACACACAGTCACAGGGAGGTAGGAATGCTAATGTGAAATACGTTACTGGAAAGATGATACACCATTCAGCTATAATTGACTCAAAGTAAACATCAGGCATTTGGAGGGAAAAAGCAGGAACCATAGCTGCCATTGCCAAGTGGAAAAAGAAAGCTGTAACAGCCTACCTGAGACAAGCGAGACTGTGTCTTTCTCCCATGAGACAACAGTGATGTATGCCTCCACAGAGGAGGGGATAATGCACTTGAACACTGCTACATTGCCTCTCATGGCTTTCTGGTCCTCCACACGGACTGTATAGGGTTCCCGTAAAACTGAAGACAGAGAAAGAAATTTCATTAAATAAGCTGGAATTATATATCCCATCCACTTCCCCAGTTAGCCTTGCAAAGTCTCCCCAATAAGGTTACTCAGGTTGTGAATTCTTTTGTCTCAGTAAATTCTGTAGTTTTGCACAGCTAATTGAAAATTAATATGAAAGCACTCACAGACTTTTGTTTCCTCAAAATCTGCATTTCACCATATTTCTATGTTCTTCCCTTACTTAATTCTGAGGGCCAGACTTTTTTAAGAACTGTGTATTTATATGGGTAAATGATTATACATCTTCTGTTACTTGTCTAAATTATCACGCCACACTTCCCGTCACAATTTAGGGGTTTTTTTTCTATCTAAGAATACTAAGTACATATAAATACTGTGTGTGAATTAGATATCCAGAGGGTAGAAAAGAAGGTCAGTGTCACTTAGGATTTTGAAAAAATGAGAACCAAAGAAGGAAAATCAATGGAGGTGACAGCCAGAGAAAAAGTAAGGTGTCTGAGAAACACCGAGAAATGATAATAGATAACGAAAGAGCTACATTCAGTTGACCAGTGCTGAAAGAAATAATGGTAAGAAAAGAGAAAGTATGATTCAGAATTGCTTTATAAAAGAGCATGAGGGCATTGAGATTCAGGATATGGTTTGTTTAGCATCTAGAAGAATCAATTCAATGGGCAAAGAGGAAAAATAACAACTGGAGAATTCCTTCACACCAAATTAATACCCAAGCTGAGATGCAGTTGCAAAGTAGAACAAAAGAGGGAAAATCCTGACAATGAAATAATTCAGTGAAAAATCCTGTGAACAACAGTTAATGGAGAAGATAGTAGGACAGATTAGAAACAGATGTTTTCCACTATAAGAAGCACACAGGTTAGACAGGAAGAACAAGCAGCAACCCAGATTCTTCACAGCATCGTAAGGCCAAGGTGCAAAAAAAGGAAAATCACCACGGCCAACATAATTATGTATCTTGGTGTGGTAAACAAAGTCATACATCTTGAAGTGACAGCTTCCAAGAAAACAGGGATGAATGCACTGGAAAATGACATGTGGATCTGAGGCACACATATGCCTGAGGGCAAAAGTTACTGGGAAGAACAATCCAAGTGCAGCAGTGTAACCAAGTCAGCAATGCTGAACCGGCACATAACAGTGACACTACTTGCCTGCATAACCTGCCCACAAACAAATACCAAGCTCTATCAATTATATTTAGCCACATTGATTCTACACTGAAGAGTCTGTAAATCCTTTGCAGAATTTACAAATGTATTTCTATACACCAGGAGCAGTGAAATTTCTAAATGTCAGCCTCATTTACAATTTATTAAAAAAAAAAAAGGCAGAGTACTGAAACGTAATTGCGATTTTCAGAAATGCAAACAGTATCGTGTTTTCAAGTCCAGTGCTACTATTGCAAAAAGGAAGACTGAAGTAAAATAAGAGTTGGAACTCTAACCAAAAGTAAATAAATTTATTCTAAATTAAATTATGTTCTTCATAGAAAAAATATGTTTTCTGTGATAAGGTGGATACCATTAGGTTTTTTTTTAATTTTTTTTTTTTTATCTTAGAATTACTGATCTGACATTATAAGCACCTTCAGTGCAGTGACTTGGCAACACTGGCTGTCCTGTGATGAAGTAGTCCTCTAATCTTGTTCTATGGTAGAAGAAATGCCACATAGATCACCTTAATGAGGCTGACTTTTGTTTAATGCTCATGCTCCAACCATCATTTACAGAAAAGACTTGTTTAGCATCAATGATTTAACATCCTGCTAAGGGTATTTTTATTTTTTCAGATCAGTTCACCATTTTTAAAACCAGCCTAGTTGATCACTTCAGTGAAAGCAAACACAGAAACCAGAATGTGAGGCACGAAAATTGGAAAGAGGTTTACGCATTTCTTTGCTTAAAAACTTTAAGGTATTGTGATGTCAAAGGACCCTCGGTTATTGGCAGATCATAGTTTCACTAGTTCCCATTAATGACTTGCTGATTAAAATTTTTTCTTTAAAATTGCAAGTCCTCACATCATGAATTTACATGAGAATTTCAGCCTTTGCTAAAAAGATATATTTTACCTTGCCATGATTGCACAGGAAAGCTTGAGGATTAAATGGAGATATACACATTTACATGTATAATCTATATATCTCTCACATGGGACTAGCCTGGAAAAGGTCTGGGTGTCTAGGTGTTGGGGTTATGGTTTTGGGGAGTTTGTGGATGCATATTGCATTATATGCAAGAAAAAAAAAAAGTACAATCATCTGAGAGTTGGAACTCTTATACCTGCTAGCCATATTCTTTGGAAAGCAGGTAAATGAGCTTCAGACTTTCTCAAAGCTGTCTGTGAGAATGAGCAGAGCTATATTAGTCTTTTCATGACTATGCTATGATCAGATGTTTCACTCATTGCTTCTGTATTCCTAGGAAATCCTGTTGCTGTTGGAGGGCACTGAAAGGAGGAAATAGAGAAGAAAAGATAGAAAAGGCCTCCCCAAAATCGTGCTAATTAGGGCTAATATACAACTGTGTGCAGATTTCAAATGAACAGAAATGTAATTGAAAGCAACACACAAACAAATGAAGCTTATCTCTTAATATCTGGGCAACACTGAGTTTATAATCTGAACATAAAATACACTTTCTGTCATGCACAGGAGACACTCAAAAACTCTATTTTCCTATGTTAGGGGGAATTACACAAGCCTTTGGCAAAGATACACACTAGTAGCTATTGTCTGCCACCAGGTACAGAGCCAGTTCTGACACACAGTATCAGTACATATGAAGGAAGGGTATTTGTTTAACTTGCTATCAAAACTTCAGTTTAACTGAGAAACAGACTCTCATGGAGAAATGAATTTATATAGGGTAAAATGCCTAAACGGTAAGGCAAAGGAGTAAAAGTGACATCTCTGACTTAGTTATGAGTCAAGCAGCTACAACCACCTACTGTAAACTCCTTTTTTCAAGTTCTTCCATTTACAAGGTTTATTTCTCAAGCAGAAGAGGAAGATTTTGTTTTGGTTTTCATAGATAAATGCTGAGCAATGGACATAGTTACGTCATGCCATCTATATCATATGCTTTTACAACTAAATGAATACAAATTTAGTTAGCTGGCAACGTTGCAAGTCTTAGCCTCCTCCACATCACCACATTAGTTTATCTAAGAAACAGAAAAATTGGAAACTTATACTGGAAAAAAAAAAGGCTTCTCAAAAGAACCTCAAAATTGAGACACAGCAACAAATCTACATAGGACAAAAAATTACTATGTTCTCTCTAAATACAATTCTGTCAAACAACTTGCCCACAGATCCATTAAAGTAAAAAAAAAGCACAAAAAAACAGAACCAGAGTTCGAAATATTAAGTAGGTTACTAGCTATTCTCATTAATTTTTGATGTTCAGACTTTTTTGATCTGTGGACAGCTAAAAATCCTCAGAAGCACTGACCATTATAGAAGCTCCACATATACATAATGTGAACTTGACTTCTACTAGTCATCTCTTATACAAGAAATCCCACTTTTGTGGAAAAAATTTTAAGACACGTCAATTTCATGGATTTTTTTTTTCATTCTTGCCTTTGAATTGTCTACAGACTATGGATCTCTGAAAATTTATCATTAAGAAGAAGAGAATACATCCTCTTTTTAAATAAGAGAGTCAGGCAAATCTACTTATCAACCATTCAGTTTTCCCTATGTAACTCCTGTGAAGGTGTTATCTCCAAAGGAAAGATACTTCTCTTCTGAGAAAAGACTATCATAGTTCCATCAGCAACAAAGAGGTTATGAGGATTTGCATTAGCCAAAGGTCAGCTCCCAGACTAGCTTTTGTTTGTTTGTTGGAATATTTTAGTTAACTCAAGTGGGTAGACAAAAACTTCAAAAACTATGCAATCATATGTTTGTGTGTTGGAACAAAAAGCCTGATTTTGATCCCACTATAATTCTTCACTGGCTGACCCAGTCTGCACACAGTCAGTACAGAAACCAGACGCAAAATCATTCTGCTCATTTGCATCTTCTAAATAGAAAGCACTGACAATGGACCAGTATCAGTTGCTCAGTCCTTACACAGGACTCAAGTCTCTCTCTCAAAGCACAACTGAATATACCCAAATAAGCAGGGATGTAATTAGGCAAGCACTCCTCTTTTCTTTCAGTCTCTAAATAAAGTCCAAAGACTGCATCTTTTCCACTCACAGCCCTTTAACAAGTAAGCATGTTCTGATTAATAATTTCATTATCAGTTTATTTTACCTCGTGCAGAAGCTCAACTGATTATGGTCTTTGGAAAACTAACTTTTCACAACCAAAATAAATGAAAGCAAGGAGGAGAGGGAAGAAACTACTACTTAATTCTGTGAAGAGTTCATAGGTTACACTTCTGGCTGATCTCTTTTGATTCACAGTTGATGCCACTCACTGTCTGAAACACTTATTTCCTCCCTCCTCAAGCCTATTTGAACCCAATTAAGACTATACTTACCAGCCTTAATGTGAACATCCTGACTTCTGATTTTCCCTGAAGGATTTTCAGCTGTGCAATAGTAAGTGTTATCATGGATTAAGTTATTAAAGCTTGAAGGAGGGAAAGGGAAAATTTGGAGAGTGCCATTGGGGTGGACGTGGCGGATCCCTGGGACATCGTAGATCTCCTCGCCCGTTGCTAGGTACCATCTGAGCGTCACAGGGGGGATCCCTGCTGCTGGACAGGGTACCAATGTCCCTGTGGTGCTAGCAAACACTACCTCTTGCAGAGATGCATTGACAAAATATAGACTGGCGTGTAGATCTTCACTGAAAACTGCAAGACAAAACAAAAAGAAAAAGAACAGATGTTGAAACCCGAAGAAGTTCCACATACACGAAAACCTATTTGAATATTATTTTTCACAAAGTGAAGTACACTGCTTAGGGAAGGTAATTAAAACCTCTGGATCCTAATTCAAGCTCTAGTAAAGCATTTCTCATCTTAGAAGAAATTATCAACAAAATAAACACACTCCGTGATTTACATCCAAAAGTAAAACAAGAAAGCCCCTTCTTTGTGGTGTAAACTGAAACAGATCTGATAACTTTTGCATTTCCTAAGGTACTCTACTTTGCAAGACCAGAAAAAAATTCAGCAGCACTCTACTTCCATGAAATTTCCAGCAACTAAATTTCTGCCTGGAACACAGGTAGTTTCTGTTACCATTTATAAATTTATTTTTATATTCTTTCCATGGCAAAATGACTTCTAAAGTAATAAAAGGAACTGAGCAAACAATGAAAAAAAAACCCATAATTCCCTGATAATACATATCTATACTTAATACAGATACAATGTAACTTTATATTTAATTTGATCAGGTCTTTCTAACAAAGACCTATAAGTCTAGGTACAAATCACACAGCAGTCTTGATTCTGAGATTCATAGGACTGCAGTCCTCCTCCCAATCTTAAACCTTAACACTGAAAAAGTTGGCTTTGGTCAGAATACCAGATTAACCTTCATTCCTCTGAATGTCTCCACCACAGGCTCGAAGCCTCCAAGTGGCTTGAAAGTTCTCTAATGTTTCATTCAAAATACCTTCCTAACCCTCTGTCTGTGGGCCTATCAGCACACGGTATGAATTTTATTTTCCAATAAAAGGTAGGAAATAGTACTAATACCACCATTCTGCTGTATATTTGCATATAGTGCTCACTTGTAAATAGACTTGCCAAGTTTGCTTGACATAAACAGAGAAACTTACATATCTCACTATATCTTAAATGCAGTAGATTCTGACATGATTTTCTAAAACAAGTCTGGTAAGGAATAATGTTTTGAAAAGATGTCCATAGTGCATTAGGCTCAAGTAAGCATTGCTGAGATAGATTTCAAGGCTAGCCTTCATTTGCACAAGATGGATGTCATTGTCCTGCATAAATAACTTGCAATAGCAAGGCTAAGTCACCAAGTGCATTGGTGACTATGTCACTTAGTCTTATGTTAGCTTGACGCACAAAATGGACTATTCTTTCCTTCTCTCGACATCTTGAGAAGATATAAATTGGGAAGATATTCTTTTCTAAGTATCATCTTGCTATTGACCATCAGGACTGACCACCTCAAAAGAGAGTGGAACTCTTCTGGGACTCCTAGAAAAGAAAAAGAAAAACTCTCCCAAAGCAATAGGGAAAAATGTCTGGCATGCAGGACGCAGATAGATAAATAGGCATCACAGACCAAGATGAAAGGCTTTTGGAGATTCAGAAAGAAAAAAATTTCAAGCACTGTAGCTGACAAGTCCCTGCATATAGGTGAGACAGGTGCTAGTACAAAATCCTCACAGGAAACAAATTCTTCCTAGTTAGCACAACCCTAAGAGAAACTTAGGTATCTGGAAAGTAAAAATAAGCATAATAGGGCTAAGCACAGGAAGAAGCTGGGATGAATAAGATGGTGCCACTTTTACATAATCACATTTCTAATTATAGTCGTACTTTGAAGCAGAGAACTGTATTGTTGGTAACAAAATAGAGAACTAAAAAAAAAATTGGCATTGTTCATCTGCCGTACAAGCTATTCTCTACAAATACAAGTGAAACAATCAACAGGGCATTTTAATTTCCATTGGCCAACAAGACATTCACATAGAAGTAATAAATACAGTTCACATTTGCCAACTTTTATTATGCTATACTGCTTCTTAACAGACATTCACATAAAAATCGTATATTTGCTGGCTGAGAATAAAGTGGAGAATATCAAATTGTAAATGCCACAAAAATAGAGAGTATCAGGAACTACATTTGACGCTTCCACAGAATCTAACTTTCTAATCGAAATGCAGCACAGCTGACCTAGAGACTCATCCTAGAAGCACATAATGAATTTTTCCAGCTGCTTTGTATCCCCCATAGAAGCTTTCACTACTTTTGACAAACTTTCCATCCATCAGCCTATACAATAGTGCTTCTTATTAAAACAGCATCTGGCACACATTCATCTTAATGGCAGACACAAACACACTAAGATCCCTGGAAAATAACTGCAGTGTTATAATACACACACATATACACAGTGCTGACAATCCAGATGCATTTTATGGTGGAAAACAATGTGTAAGCTACTTGGATACATTCAACAACAAAAATGAGATTTCAGAATCTTTTATTAAAAAAGGTTCTTCCTATGGAACATTCCAGAGAAGTGAGCAATTAACGGAGTAACAGAAGTGATATATCAAAACCTAATTGAAACTGAGACAAAAACAATATGTAATTATATGTTACTTAATGGTTAAGTATGATCCAATAAACAACATACTTTACAATAAGCAGTAGCAAGCTCAGACTAGAAGTTGCAAGGCATAGCAGTAGGGAAAGCTGATGAAGGTTCACATAAAACAGTGAAGAGAAATACTTGAAGAACCAGAAAAAAACTGTAAGAAAAGAAGGGAGAGAAAAAAAAAATAAAACAGGATGGAGTACTGGAACGGGCTGCTCAAGTGGGTTGTGGAGTCTCCTTTTCTGGAGAAATTCAAAACCCAACTGGATGAGTTCCTGTGGGACCTACTTTAGGTGGTCCTGCTCTGGCAGACGGGTTGGACTAGATGATCTTTTGAGGTCGCTTCTAGCCCTTGAGATTCTGTGATTCTGTAAATGCTGTTCTGAAAACTTTTTTTAAGTATTTTGTCTCCAGAAGAATAGATATTCATCGTGAGAGCCCAAGCAAACAGGCACATGCCTGCTCCCACAGCCTTCAACAGAACTTGCAGTTGAGTTTGACTCCACTTGACCTTGACAGAGATGACAGTGCCTTTCAAAGAGATGACATTGTTTAGTTCTCCAAGAGAAGGAAAGTAAAAAAAGAAAAATCCTCCTCAATAAGGTTTATTTATTACTGACGGAAACACTTAAGGGAAACAGGAGGAAGAATGCACCTCAGCAGCACTCAGTGGACACTCCAGCTGAAATGACAAGGTGACAAATAGTCTGCATCTGCAGGCACTTCAGGGCAATGAGGCAAAGACCTATCCCTTTACCTGTGTGGTTAAAGGAGCACACAAATAGTTTTGCAAATCAGCAGGCACAGGACAAGACACACTTGAATCTCAGGTTAAATAGATACTATTATCTTGCTCATACAATAAGGATGGGATGGAAGGATACATATTTTGCAAGTTTAGTCAAAATTCCTTAGACTCAACTACTTGAAGTGATAAGGTGAACTGACAAAGTATAATAGCCAAGAAAATTTCTCCTGCTTTTCACGGGAGATAGTGCAGCCACACTGTTCCTAGTAAAGTGCTGAATATGTCAACCAGATACAAAATTTCCTTTAGCACTTGAGAAGTCTTCTGTCAAGTAAACTGGCTTATCTCATAACAAGTTGGTCAGTGGGGCTGCACATAAGAGTAGTTTTTCAAACCTCCTGCACAGCTAATGTAGGATGACACACACAGCCTACAGGCAGTTTAGACCCCAGTTTGGTGGGACAAATCACTCGCTTGACTTGGTCCTTCATCTCCACCAGTTAAAGGTTAGGAAAACTCTCCATCTTTCTTGAAGACCTCAGTTAAGTGGAGAAGACTAGCACAGCTGCCCAATATTTTTAGTTTCTAGGTAGATGTTTGTTGTCTACAATTACAGGTCTGTCTGACATATTCATTAGCCTAAAAGCATTGCATCCTTTGCCATTCCTCACATCAACTATTCCACAATACATCTCCAGGTCTCAGAAAACTTAAAATCAAAGATTTTTTTTATGGTTTTGATTTTATTTTGGTGGGATAAGTGGCGTATAAAAAGTAATAGTAGAATAACAACAAGGAAGACAAAGATGTTCTTCTTCACTCCAAAAAGAGGGCAGGAGAAGAGGGACAAAAACACTCCAAACCCCAACAACTCAAAA
Organism: Urocolius indicus; assembly: GCA_013401255.1. Classification (NCBI taxonomy): domain Eukaryota; kingdom Metazoa; phylum Chordata; class Aves; order Coliiformes; family Coliidae; genus Urocolius; species Urocolius indicus. Next base: position 282,430 of record WBNH01012218.1, read on the forward strand.
CAAAAACTAACAAAGAACTAGGAGAGGCAGAAAAGAGAGACTACTTGCCAAAATAGAATGCAAAGGGAAAAAAAAAAAGCTAACAGGACTGGTGGAAGTCGGGAGGATGCTAACACTCAAGGAGGGTTTCTTTTAAAGGAACCCATCAGGATCCCATATCTCATGAGACATCTGGTATCGGTGAGACAGCTCATTTTTCACTGTTCTGAAATTAGAGTAGGAAGTAGGCAAGAAAACCTCATCTTGATCATAACCATTGAAACATAAGGCTATTGGGCAGAGTTTGCATCTTGTTTTATTTAAAGCTAAGAAAAAAGTATGCACATCTACAGGAGAATATTCTACTTGGCATTACTAAACTATGTGTTTGCTTTTTAGAGGTCGAACTTCTCTGTGAAATTTTGGGACCCAAACATACGGGAAAAAAAAGAAAAAAAAAAGGAGAGAGAAATTTAAAGAACAGAATTTAAGCCCTGATTTCCATTTAGGCAGTGAAAAATCTTGAAATACTCATTACCAGAGGAAAATAAAATATTAATTATTCACTATAACGTAAAATATTATTTAATTGAATTCATGTAAAAAGCAATCAAAAAACCTGCCTCCCTAAAACATTTCTAAGATGGCTGAAGAGACCTAAACAGTAAATTATGGTTAAGGAAACTGAATTAACAGAATCATACCACAGGTTAATTACCCTGTCAACATCCAAACAATATAGTATGCTAGGATAATCATTTTTGCATAAACATATAGAGCAAACTGATAAATGAAACATTTCAGATTAGGCTGGTGTGCGTGTCAAACTAGTAGTAGACACATTACAAATGCAATCACAAAAATGCAGATTATTCAGTGCAGAACACAGGTAAAGAAAGGCAGTCTGCTGGGTGGAAAGGCAGTCTCTGCTGGGTGGTAGGGTGCAATGCCAGTGAGCTAACTCACTATTTAGGATTAATAGTTTTTACAATATAATATAAGCTAGATAGGCCTTTTTTTCATTTCTTACAATATCTCTCCCCTTATTTTTAAAAAAGAAACTGACACCTACAAACAATAACATTATCACTACTCAATTATCAAGTAACAGGCTATGCAAAGTGACCTAGAGAAATTACTTCAGCTATTGTGAAAAGATCAGAGTGATGAGGCATTATAATAATCCATCTGTGATCATGTCTCCCTCTAGGGGTTTTATCTAATGACTAACATATAAGGTTGATAAATATTATACATTTTATTAGAGTAAGGGTAAGATGAATGTCCTTTTACAAATTTAACTTTGATTCCGACTCCAGTCAAGAATTTCAGATGCCCCTCTAAATAGATAACAATTTCATATTCATCAGTATTTGAGGGGAGGGAGAGTAAAATACAGCTCACACAATGTTTCAAGTGTAGCTAAGATAGATATCTTTGAGAGTAACAAACAGAAAGACAGCACTGGATAAAGAAATAAGTCTTACTAAAAGAAACTAAAGTAATTAAGAAAAAATAACACGAGATAAAAATTATGAATGAATGTTAAAATTCACATAAAATAATTTTAATATGGATTGCAAAATAAAATTCATTGCACAAACTGATATCAGATTACAAATATATTTAACAAAGAGATGGGTATATTAAATTACTATACTACTAAAATTAAATACAAAAGCACCAATTAACCACCACCACACATAACACTTGTAAGTCAACAATGAAGTCAAGGGAAAAACACTTGGTTTTTATTGGCCAGTTTGATCCCCTTGATCAATATTATTTTCTTCTGAGCTGTTGAGAACAGTAGAAAAAAAAAAAGTCTGAGTTTTTTATCTGCTGTCATCATTTTCTAGAAAAAGTAAGATATCTCTGCACTGGTCAGATCACAGGTGTTCATAAGAACAATGGGTAGAAAAAAAAAACTTTTCTCCCAGAAAAATATATCTTCCAGCAAAAAATGCTGAAGCATCCATTTCTCTGACTAAAGAATTTTTTCTCACAGAGGTTTCCTAAACATTGAACAAGCAAAAGTGTGAAGAATCTTTTTCATTAATTTTTCAATAAAACAAACTAGCTTTTCAAATGTGAGCTTGGCATGGGTGAGCTGCTACACATCCTTGAGATACTGGCCTGCTAGGCTTCAAGTGAGCCCCAGAACATGCAAGGGCCTCATTCAATGGAGGAAAAGGGCTGAGACCCAGTGCACTTCAGAGTTGCACTTTAAAATCTAAAATCTCTTGAATTTGGCCAAAACATTCCTTGCTTTCTCTTTGTGGTGGCTATCAGAGACTCTGATGAAGCCAGATGACAAAGTGAATCCCAAGTGCCCTCTGCCAAGCATTGCTGCTAGACTTGATCCCACGCATAGCGCCAGAGGGTGCACCACAGTACAGAGGCTATAGGGAAGACAGCGTCCAGGAATAAGGAGATGAAAGGCAGTTGCAGGCAGAGGTATTCCCTCTGCCCCTGGATGTCTTCCTCCTCCCACGTATTGAAGGGAGAGCTTAAAGGAACAGGTAAGGACTGGCAATATGGCTGGGATGGAGAGCCTGGAGGAAGCCTAGGACAAGCCTGTTATCAGTCATTTACATCGTCCTTGTATAAAGAAAAGCTCCGAGGGAACTGGGACAGTGTTAACTTGTAACATACAATATTCTATTTGTCCTACTCAAAGACATCCAGTTATTCACTAACTTCAAATAGGTATCTACTTTGAATGGTCATCCCAGAGACTTGGCTTAACACATGGTAAAATAAAAATCTGAAGTAAAAATAATCTCTTAGATGTTTTGACTTTCTGAAGCAGTCTTGTAAATTGTTAGAATTGCTATTGCAGTACAAAGCATTTGGGGGGGGAAAAACATCAAAAGAAGAATATAGTCTACAGCAAGTACAGATGAGTTGGTTAGTCTACTGTTTTAATGTATATGACTGCATAATTTGTGTCATTCAAAAGCCAAAATTCTTTCCAGAGCACCATAGACTCTCAATGCAGAACTGCTTCCCTTGTAGTAATGGTAGCCAGTATTTTAGGGCTCAACAGTATAAAACTACAATGCTTTTTCAAATTGCTACTCTGATTCTAAGTGTCAATGCTCAACCTTTTATTCTAAAGGAGTATTCATTTGAATCAGTTTCAAAAACAGTACCACTAATGAGGATAATTAAGTATGCAATTGTTTTTGCCTACAAAAAAAAAAGGACCACTACAGAAAAAAAGCATACTGTGTTACATTATCATTCTCACAGGACAGAAACTTCCATTAAATCATAGCAGGCTTCCACAATTAAAAGAAAAGGTCCTTAGGTGAAACCATAAAATGAAGCAGAACTCACAAATTGCATCTGTGGAAGAGGGAGAAGTGTGGGTTTTGGTGGAGTGCACTGTAGAGACTTGAGTGCACAGGCAGCTGCTGAGTGGCAAATGCAGCAGATGCAAGTGATGGGAGCTTTTAATTGGATAAAATGAATAAACTATTTGTGATTTAAATGCTTACTTTTAATTTTGTATTCAATAATGGATTGCACGAAAGGGTAGATATTCATGTGTGATAGGCATTCCTGTGTGAGCTACAAATTACCAGAGTAAGGTAAGTACACTTCTTTACCCATGTTTAAGTAGGTAGAAACTGAAAAAGAAGACAAATAATTGTCAGCTTGGGGGCAAAAAAAAACATGCACTTGTGCTTCGTGAAGGAAGAATCAATGCATAACCTCAACTCCACTCATTCTTATCATTAATAACATATTGTGAGAGCACCAAAAGTAATTGGACAGAAATTATAGAAAAGTCTTGGATTTTTTTTTTTAATCTCAAATATTGCCCCAAAACAAAGACAAGGAGGTCTGAGGTCTGACAGAGTCTCCACAGCTTCTACCCAGACATCATTAGTGAACTCCTCCAGTAAGTACAAGAATCTGAAACACATGCTGACAAGCATCAGTATAGGAAGCACACAGTTTTACTCCAAGAAGTCACACAGAAATGTTGTTAAATACCTCAACATTCAAAGAAAGTGCAGAAAGAATTAGGTCAAAGCTTTGGTGGTTCACTGTTTCCAGTGTAGACATTTTGCTTGCTAGTCAGTCCCTGCTAAAGGAAAGTGCAAAATCTGCCCACCAGGACCATGGTGATAAGCAGAGCATGAGGATAAGTAGTGCTGTCTGAAAAAACTTCTTCCAGACATTACTAAAGAGACTAGTAGTACCGAACTCTATTGTATTTTTAACTTAGAAAATGTTCAACAAAGTCTGTAGCCATAATGGTCCCAAGTCACCACCATCACCACTAGCACATCAAGGACAAAATGTAATATTAATGTGGTGCATCACTTGTATCACACATCATATTATGTTGTGGTATAAGAACATTTCCGTTCAGGAAGAATAAGTTTACTGCTTCACGTCTCCACAATTCTTTCCCTTTCATCTCAAGCTTAACTGCAATTTAACCGAGAAAGAGACATTATTCCACAAGTCTGCTGAAGCAAAAAAACTCATGGCATCTGAAAAACACAGGAATGGAAAAAATTCCTGAGTCACAGGCAAGACAATGCATAGCCTTTCAAATGATTCTGAAGGGAGAAAACCCCTGGGCTCTGGAAACTGTTCTGTGTAGCACACTCTTGCCTGAATTAGAAACCATTTTCAAGATCATGGCTACTTGGTATTTGGATCTCCTGGTCTGCTCTATGTTTTCAAACCACTGTAGAATATGCAGCACATCTTAAGCATTTTGCTGCACTAACTTCACTTTGCAACTGTGCTACATTTTTCCACCCATGGGGACAAGTTCTCAGTTTGACTGTATTCTTTTTGACAGTTTGCCCATCATATTAGACAATACTGGCTTGGGCTGAGTCACACCAACAGCTCAACTGCAGAACAAGAGCAGTCCTTACACAGCACTAGCTGCAGAGGAAAAGGGGGTGGGGGAGGAGGGGGAACAAAACACAAAAACCCCACATAATAGTTACTTCTGGTTAGCATGAACACCTAGTATCAATATATATAGGCAGATATTCTCACCTCCTCAAAGAAAACAGAAGTTGTACTTAATACTGACTATTTTCATAATGAAATTGCAGAACAGTTCTTGAAGAGACTGGGTCCCAGTAAGCATCAAAATAAAACCAGTACTTATGTAAGCACTAAGCAGTTCAAATACTATAACACGACAAGGCATAATGAAGAAAATCATTATTAGCATTTGCTTATTGCTCACATTTTGATTAAACTCCTTCTGAGATCACTATGATACATTAACTTTTTTTTAGACCTCACTAAATGAAAAGAAAGCAAAATGTACTGGCATACATGGCTACTGCTACAGGAGATCAGAACTATGACAAATTGTTGCAGCCTTAATAACAAAAATACCAGAACTACCTGTGACTTGGGAGGACTGGGTAGAGAGAAAAACAAAAAGCAGATCTGAAACAAATTTTCAGGATTTAATTTTATTTCTTAATGAAAATCAAACAAACTAGAACTTACAGAATGCTCAGTACTTGAACAGTTGCTGTCTTTGTTATGGGTTTACTATATAATTCATGCAATATGGCTCGCACAGAACATACTACTATTTCAAAATACACACAATCCATTACTTTTTTTCTTTTATTTTATAAGACATAAATTCTCAGGAAGTTGAGTTTTGCTGGAGAATGAAAGGCTTTCAGAAAAAGAAATTAAATATATCCAAAATAAAATTATAACATTTCTCAATTTTTATACAGCATCTAAAGTGAAGAAGAGATACTACCAACATAAGAGTATTTTAGCATTCTTAATGGTCTCAAGATAACATTCACAGTTTGGAAATGGCAAGTTTGGCATGCTAATCCACAAAGGAATGGAATTATATATGAAAATACTATGAAGATAGCTACAGAATGTGTGTGTAACACGCATTTACATTTTAGATACTCTTGACAAAATACTAGTTTGTCTTGAAGGCATCTTTTTTTTTTACCTGAAAAATAAGCACATGAAATGCAGAGCTGTGTCTTGGAAATTCCTGGGTTGTATTTTAGTCCTCCCATTGAGTTTATTTTATCTCATCAAGGTAATCACAAGCCTCAAAGACCAAGACAATAGCAGAACACAGCTTTCTTTGAACTTCAGTGAAATTTGAACTCTTAAATACCAATGACAGTTTGTGCTTAGACTTTTACTGTGTTTTCTAACAATTTTAAATAACAATATACCACTTCCTCGCTCAAGTGTGATGAGAAAAAAAGTCCCTGCAACTTCTTTGCAGTAAATCTCTTAGGGTTTATAACATCATTATATCAAGTAATGTGCATTGTAACCAAACTTTGAAGTAGCCACCTGCTCACTGTGTAGTGTTATCATCTTTACATTGTGAACTCAGCTTTCATATGTATTTCACTTTTCCAATTGTATGCCCTAAAACTGCTGGTCTACAGAAGGCATTTGATAAATGTGTCCAAAGGTGTATGTAAGTAGCATCAATAGCGTACAGTGAGGGACTGGCCCAAGCGAAATATCATTTAAAACTTACACCACTAAAGTAACAGCAGTATGTATCTCTCACTACATTGTTGCAAGTTCAGTCTAAGCAAATCTGTTCCTTTCCAGCTTTCATAGCAGAATACTTTATTAAAAAAAAACATGGCTTAAAAATAGCTGCACAGACTCATTTCTTTTGTTATCACTTTTGGCAATAGGATGGCAATGTTTTACATAAATCTTAATGAATGGGAAAAAAAACTCTTAAATCTTCACTTTCTTAAAAAAAAAACACACCATATTTTTTATAACAGTAGAACAGGATGTTATATAAAATGATATACCTATCATCTGCACTCCAGCAACGGTTGACGAAGGAAGTTTAGAGACAAGTCTCTCACAATCCTTTCCTAGTGGTAACAGTCGATTTAAAGTCCAATATTATACAACTAACTGGAATTACCCTTCCTGTTTGCAGTGTTCTGCACTCATTTTCTTCCTTACAAGTCATTTTATTCCTGCATCATTGCATGATCTCTTTCCAGCTCCAGTTACATGCAAGTGGGGCTATCATGAATACTGTTTCAGATTTAATACTTAAAACCCTCTTTAGTTCATTTATGCATGTGCTGAACAAACCATAAACCAGCATAGGTCCCTGACAGCGTTTTCTTTCCACCATAATCAATCAATTATATGTTTCCTATTTCTTTTCTAGGTTATCATTATTCTACAGGACAAACTTTCTTACCTCATAGTAACCTTCCTTCATACTACTTCATATGACATTTTGAGGAATTATTTTTAAAGATCTACTTTTGTCATACTGACTACATTCTCCTTACCCATCAGCTTTGATTCCCTAAAAAAAAAAAAAAATCGTATTCTGCTAGGCATGACTTTCCTTTGCTAAACTCTGTGTCAGAGTTCTTTCCCAAGTATATTACATTTATCAATGTGTTCTAAAAGTTTTAGGACCTGTTGGCCTATATTTCTCTACCCAGTTCTTCAAAACGATACAAAACTCTGATACCAATTACCCAAAGAAAAAGAGCAGTTCTAAGTCAATATAAGCAAATGATTATAGTAGTCACCATTTCTCAAAAAAAAAAAAACAAAACAAAACATCGGTTTTTATGTATAACTCTTGAACAAATCTCATTCATGGCTGGCAATTCATTGCCGTTCAACAGATAACCAATTTCTAGAATTTCTTTCACTTCCAATGTAGTTTTGCATCATTCCTCAGAACTGCCTTCCAAAGAGAAAGTCAGATTAAGGTGAGGAGGTTTGCCCACTTTCCCCTTGAAATACAATGTGCACAAGACAATTGGGTTTTCTGGGCAAAACCTTGCACTTATCCTGGTCATCGACTTAAAAAAAAACTGCTCCTGTGAAACCTATCCATTTGCAGGCAGTTTAGGTCTTAAGAACTGCTAGTGCAGACGGATCACGCAAATCATGTGCATTAGGTCCAACATACCTAGTTTGGGATCTTCTGTAAACAACATCTGAGAGCACAAACCAACCAGAGACGGAGAGAACCTGAACCTTAAAACACCTCTGCTGGTGGAAGTATCATAACTGAGACAGTCAAGGAGAAGGTTAGTGCAGAGAATTCACAGGGCTTTTCTGCAACAGTTTTACCTTCCTAAATATTTATTTTGCCCCTTTATCAGGTTCATCTGATCTTTTATACATAAGCTGAGCTACTTCTCACAATCTGTTTTGGCCTCCCTTGTGAACAGGCATTTCACTTGGTAAGGTTTAATCTCTTTTTTCTTGCATGTTAGGACACAACACACACTGTGAAGGACATTTCTAATACCTGTGTGTGCTCTCCTGTTTAACCAAAGAGCAAGTGTGCAGGAAATGATACATATGAAGTCTGGCCCTTTTAGAAGTTTTAAAAATCATTTAAAAATAGTTTTCTGGCCTTAGTTCTTTAAGGCATTGAGTTGCTTTGTCCCAGACGCACATTTTCAAATACGTTATTTGGGAATTTTCTAGGTTCACTACTTTTCACCTTCACTTTATCACCATTTGTCCAAGTTTGAAGGACCGGAAATTGATGTTCTTCAGGATTTCAGCCCTGGAAGACAAATTCTCATCCATCATATGTTCTTCCATACTTGTGAAGTCCCCCTGTCTTTAAGCTTCAAATCAGCTTTTTCTTTGTCATGTTTTAGTTTGTATCAGGCTCCAATTTACCTTTAGAGAATTCTCTTTCCTCTCATAAATCTTACTCTTTCCTTTAAACATGTTTTTTTTTTCCCCCAGTTACTGATGCTGGGTAGAGGACACAGGAGCCTACAAGGCTGTCCTGTTCAGCCATTTATTAAAACAGTACTTCAAGAAAGTCTTCTCTTGCTTCCTGTGCTACTGATACTTCTTACAATGTGACAGCTGCTGCTCCTACATCCTATGCCCACATCAGGGCAAAAATGGTGAGGAAACATCTTCCCTGGAAGCTCCAAACCATGCTACTTAGCTTTTACCTTGATGGACTGTATTCAAATTGGCATAGCCAAGCTAACTCTAACAAGCTGTAGATACAGGTTTTTCATTCTTCAGTCACATTAAATCATAATATTTAAGGCTTAATAAAATGACTGTATGTGGCAAAATAGCTTCTCCCACACACACTCCTGCTCCTAATCAGTGCTAATTAAGTATCTGCATCATATAAATTGACAGCAATGTAGATTGTGAAGCAGAATTTAAAGTGTAAATAATAATGAGATAAAAGAGATCTTTTCAGCAAAATCAAAGTATCAAGTAGTCATTATGTGTAATCACTATCACAATTTAATGACATTTTGTGCTTGGAACAGGAATATGAACAGGAATTAAAGTGTCTAATATTTAACTTTTTTAATTCTTTTTTTTTTTTTTAATCACAGGTTTCTCCCAACTGGTTAACAGAACATCAGCCTTCACTTGCACCTTCAGCAGGTCATTCAGATGCAAACACAGTATTCAAGCCAACTACAGTGGCAATGGACATGAGATGTGTAGGAAACCATGTTGTGTTAAAGATTCTAATTATCTTTTTTAACTTGCTGTATCTAAGAAGGTTAAGACTGGAAAGCCACAACAGGAGTCCGCTGTCCCATCACATGAACAAATCCACATGTAATGTATATGGGTAACTACAACATGACAGAGAGATACAGAATCCCTGATTAAAGGAGTAAAGGGGAGAGAGACGAAGGAAGATTAAGGCTCCTTTCCACAGACCTGATAGGCAGCACATTATGACAGAGTAGAAGAAAGCAAGGAGAAATTCTATCTGCTTTTAAACTTCCTGCATAAATTTGTCAATGCTTTTATTTTATGACCAGTTCAAAGGATAACTAAAATAGGAATCCATTTTGTCTGTCATCACAGCCTTAGCAGGCAGCAGCTTTGCAACCATCAATAAGCTCACTGATTTGAATAGTCTTCTTGATAGCAGTTATTCTGTGACTATTATTTCCCAGGGGATCAAGTCCAGAAAGTGGTGCTACTAATATTGTAATACAGCACTGGGAAAGCAGCACAAGAACAAAGTAAAGACAAGGCCAAAAAAACTCTATGACGAAAAAAATAAATACTGACTTCCAAGTTGTCGTTTCACCCAAAACTTCACATTAAGGGGACAGAACACAAAGGACATGTTATTCAGGAAACACCTCATGTAATCTTTAGAAACATCAGACTGTATAGCAGCAGCAGGTGAGTTCAGGGAATAGACTAATACCACAGGTACCCTAGGGCCTCTTTGCATGTCCTGACACACAGCTCTTGAAGTATGAAAGCACATGAGTCAGTCACCTCAATTTTGAGGGTCAATCCAGAGATTTTTTAATTTTTTTTTTCATTTCTTCTGTTCTTCCCTTTCTTCATCCAGGCTTTTCAGAAATTTCCCCTTGCCTACACAGGTTGAAATGGGGGGTTAGGAGAACTGGAATATATTTTTCTTCTCCCAAAAGCCACGCTTCTTGAAACAGACAGCATTTCTATTCCACCATTCTCTGAACAACAATGTGAACAGTGGGATGGTATCTGGCACTATTGTTTAGAATTATCTTAAGCCATTTCCTTGCATGAACTGAACACACAGCTAAGATGAACTAATCGGTAAATAAGAAATAATAATACTCTCTCTTAGCAACACAGTTGTAGAGGAAAGTGTTAAAAATCCCATCAGAACAAAGTATAAATAGTTACAATGTCTCATCTAAGAGTCTAGAATTTTTCACATTGTTGTATCATCTGCAAAGGTGTACACTCCAAATACCTGATATATTTGGCCATTAATTGGCCTGTTTTAATGTACAATGCTTGGGATCATTTTCCTATATCAAACTAATGGCACAACTGCACTGCTGCATGGCTAAAGATGACAGTGCAAGAAGCCACAGACACACAAGTGCATAATCACTCCCCCACAAAAGCCTTAACCCTATTTTCTTCTCTGTGGTTAAACCACAGGAGAATACATAGTTTGTATTCGCTCTGTAATTTGCTTACATTAATCACTATGACTTGGGATATTCCCGCTACTAGTAAAGAATTTCACTCCCTCTTCTGTTACTCTAAAGTTCAACACTTTAAAATAAATCAAAATGAAAAATAAAATAACATCCAACCCATGTCTCATATACTTCACACTCAGATTCATCCAAGTAAAAATACTCTCAATTAAGCATTTCCAGCTAATTTTTCAGGCATTATAGAACATAAAATGCTAGTTTAACAATCTTTTCAGCAAAACTCTGAACATTTTGGTTGGCTTTATTATTCTGCAGTGAAACTGAACACTTGGCTTAAGACTGCATCTATTTTTAATGGCCTGGTTTTACTCTCCCATTGATCTGTTGTCATGTTTAATCACGACAACAAAAAAAGAGTGGCAAGTAGGGTAAGCTTCAAGTACCGCACATTTAATTACATGAAGGACTTGGTGGGGAGGAAGGGGATAAATTGACCTTTGTATCGGTTTTCATGAGCTTAAGTGTCCTTTTTAGCCTCCCAGAACGTTAACCCTGAAAGCAGAGAAATAAAATGATTCTCTGTTTGAATTAAAACAGAAGGCCACCCTGGGGAATAGTCATACTTTTGCATATTATTTTCTTTAGAGTATTATTATCTAAGAAAAATCTGAGAACATAGACAACTACAGAAGTGTAGAACAGCAGTGACAAGCAGGTATTTTTAGGTTTTACTAGTCAGTGATTCACCAACATAGCATCTCCCCATTCTGAACAATACACACATACACACAAGAATATAAGAAACATTTTTTACATTATTTAAAAAACCCCACAAAAGTAGGATGTATAATACTGTGCAGATATACTGCATATAGAAACCTGATGCTTTAATTGTTCAGTAGATATAACAGGAATTACAAAAGGGTCATAAGTCCTGTATTTCTTATCCTTAATAAACTTAGAAATACAAACTATTAAATGAATGCTGTTGTTAAAAGAATAATTAGTTTCTCTCTTTCTAAAATACACAAATACAATCTCAGACGACTGCTAGAACTATTTTGAGGACAGTGTGTGAGTCTCATTTTGTAGTTCCCAGAAACTTGTCCTCAGATGATATCACACATCACTGCATCTGAAACATTCAATGTGGAGAACAGAAGTTGTATATAATAAACTAAAAATTATGAGAAAGAAAATAGCTCAAGTTTCCTAGGGAAATTTGTGCAAGCAGGAAAAGCTCTCAAAGTTACCTACATTTTATAGACATGTGTCATGGTTTTGCCCAGGCAGCAATGAAGCACCACGACAGTCTCTTGCTCGGTACCCTCCATTCACCCACACCCTCATTAGGATGGCAGAGGTCCCAGCAAAATGGAAAGGAAAAAAGATAACCAAGGATGTTGTGGATTGAGACAAAGGCAGGGTGGACTCACTGTCAATTAAAGTTCCAGGCAAAACAGACTCCACTACTTGACTTAGAAAGTATGGAAAGTTTATTATTACCTAGAAGAAATAGAACAAAAAGCAAAAAGAGGGTACGATGACTAAGAAAATTACAACCAGTACTTTAATATCTCCGTCCTCCATGCCTCCTTTCATCCCAGGCTCAGCTCACTGCTCCCAATCTCTCTATCTCCTCCATCCTCAATGGCTCGGGAGGTAGGGAATGGGAGACATGGTCAATATCTCACAGATAGACTCACCGCTTCTCCCTTCTCAGATGAGGATGACTCCTTGCATTCTTCCCCTCCAATACGGAGTCCCTCTTACAGGACACAGTCCTTAACGAACTTCTCTGGTGTGGTTTCTTCCCCACAGATAGAGATCTCTGAATATGGCATCTACCTACACTGCAGGCAATACTGTGACTGCAGCTTTACATGAGTCCATGCAAAACTCATTTTAAGCCAGTTCATATAGCAGCAGGAGTTTTGCTGGAGCAGAATCATGTGTGCAGCCCGTTTTGATGCTCAAGCAGGCTTAGGTGCTTGGAACTCCCCTGTGCTGTGGCTACTTTGCAACCACTGAGTCATTCTGCTTCCAAGTAAAATAATATTTTAAAGTTTACTTTTCAATGCCTACACAATGCCTATAATGCCTTCCTAGCTTCAGGTGCACCTTAGTTGCAGGGAGCTCAGTCACAAGTGGCAACACTTCCACTATCCAGCCACTGTTGCCACCCTTCTGGAACAAATCATGTAAGATCTTTCTTACTAAGTCACAAAATGAAACCCTTATTACCATTCTACAGCAGTAAAAAAAAAAAAAAAAAATTGCCTCAGCACATAACTGAGGTATTGCAGATGAAGTAATTAAAAAAAATTCTCAGAAAACTTGACTGTTAAGCGCATTTTGTTATTGGCCTGGTCACCTAGGGCATCATCTAAACTACCTTTAATCTTAAAAAGCTAGATTGAGATTTTAACTGTACAATACTTAGACCCTTGTACGAAGAGTATTAGGCAAATGCTATTGCAAATAGCAGTGCAGAATGGACCACAGGAAAGAAAGAGAAATAAAAGACTAGGTAAGCAAAGTGAGAGAGGAATAAAACAAACATCCTGAAGACTAAAAATGACAGAACATTGTAGTCAGCTTGCATCCTCACAAATACCATTCCAGCATCTCAGGCAGGAGGATTCTTTGAAGATAACTTTCAAATCTGAATTAATAATATATGTATCTACAAACAAATAGAGGATGCTAGGCCAAAGAAAAAGCTCCAAATTACTTCAGTTCCCAGCAGAAATGTATAATTTTTTATCACTTAATGAGATGGTGTTAAGAGCTATATTTCCCTATACATCCCATGGGCATCACTTTGGACTGCTCTCAGGTCTGCACCCATAGGCAGAAAGGGCTCCTTGTCTCCTGCAGGAAAACCCTCAGGGCTCAGTAGTTGCACCTTGTTATTGACATAATAACAGCCCACAAGTGCATGCATGTGTGAAGATGAATACTTCATACCAGGTTGACTTACATATTGGGGTAAATTTTGTATACAAGCTGAGTAGGAGGGAACTTCTCATCTCAATCAAATAAATGTAAAGCATAATTTTGTTAAGTAAGAAAAAATCCACCAAAACTTCACAAAGTGAGATATACTCTGTGGTCACAAGCTGAGCAGGCTATATACTGATGAAGAAGGCATGTCTTTTTCATTTCATTCCGTGTCCTCTTGGTCCTGGTTTCTAAGGAAAGGCAACCCACTTTATCTGCTCTATGATATACATTTTCTACATCTTTCACCTCAGCCATGTCACCTCTTCAACTAAAGAACTGTAATCATATCTCCACATGTGTCTTTCCACATCACTTTGAAGTGTCCTTCCATTTCCAATCATTTGTATTGTGCCTTTGCACTTCTTTTAGAAATGGAGTGAACAAAATTCACTGCTAGATGAATTTGAGGCTCAATGAAGTCAAGTGAGAGTTCTGTTCTTGATTTCGCTAGTGCTAGCATATCATTCAGTATTTACAGTCTCATTTCTTGCCATTTCTTTCCCATACTTTTTGGAATATACATGCTATTTCATTTTCTGATAGTATCCCAACAGAAAGTCTTCCTTCTACTGTCAACCTCCATTTGGTCTTCTTTGTCTACAACACTGTTCCTTCCTTGTCCACTTCAATCCTAGTTCATGATCCTGCGTGAGGGGTTTTTTTTCATTTGTTTATTTTTTCTTCCTGGCCTGGCAATATCAGTAGACTGCTCAGAGTTCTTAAGCAAAGGGAAAAGAAGGCAAGCATTGTACACAGCACACTAACTATGGCCAGCAATCCTATCCAGTAGCAGTGCATTCTCCAAGGTGAAGAAGGAGACTCCTTCCCCAGAAGAACATTTTTACTTGTCTTGCATTTCTCTGCCGTCTCTCAAGCAGCACTAAATCTACCAGCACTAGGGAGACAAGGAAGCCCTGTGCACAGACAGTGGGTACCAAAGCCATGCATATCCCAAGCCAGCTTCAGGTAGTTTCCCAGAACAACAGAGACAATAAATGTATGGTGCTAAGTAGAAGACATAGACGTATGCTCTGTTTTGCAGCAGGACTCCTTGTCTGATCAGCACTGGTTTACTCAGCAGTGTCAGCTTCTCTGCCCTCCTCCTTCAGACTTTGTAGGGCTCACAACATAGGAAAGTGAGCTGCTAGCCATGACATGCCTGCCTCTGCTTGGTCACCGCAGCTCCATCCCATCTGTATTAGCTGGTAGGATGTTGTGGAGACGAAAGTAAACAAGGAGCACATGGCATCACAGGTACCCATAGGAAGATAGCGAGGTCACCCAGGTTTGGCACCCTAAGACATTTAAAGATTCCTGAGAGATGACATAATGCAGAACTGAATTTTGCTGCCTGAAGCAGGACTTATTACATGAGTTTTGCACACACTGCTGAGCAACCTCATGGTTCCTCTATGGACAATGTTGAGAAGATGGCACACAAAAATTGCTAACTGTTGGCAAGAGCGCTCCATAATTGAGACTTGTCAGTACACACACAAAGAGCTGGTAAGTAAAGAGTGAAGAGTCAAGGGTCTTTAAACACACTAAGTTTCTGTCTTTTGAGGGATCAGTAAACATTAGTGTAATGCAAACACAGAATAACCTGTTTGATGCATTCAAGATTCAAGCCTCCAGCTTAGAGTTCTTTGCAACCTTAAAATATTGAGTCAATGTAAGTTAATATTTTTCACACAAAAGCATTATCACTTTTAAGAAGAGCTTAATATTTTTAAGAAAAATACACTTGTTTTTCTAAAAAAAAAAAAAAGCATTTTTACAAATAGAACATTCTTAAAGGACATGTATTGTCTATATGAAACATGTATTTTAACTTCTACATAGCCAACAGTTAGATACCTTGTTATTGATGGCTTGCCTTTCTGAGTACACACAAATATACACTTTTTCCTAACCTTCATATATAACTGTACAGAACTTCCTCAGTCCTGTTAGGCATAAGGAAGAGAAAAAGCTCTGAAAATAAACAAGGGGAAGAAAATAATTAGGCTACACACATTACACTTTTACTAACTTTAACTGCAGTTAGACAACTGCAGTTTCCCTAGGAAGGGAATTGAGGGATTGACACTAGACGTGTTAAGAATATGACCAATACAATACTTGAAGGACCAACCCATGTTTGGGGGACAGAGTGGGGAGAAGGGAATGGACACCCAGATAAAAACAGAAAGAATAAAAACCAATCCACACTTCTTGTTTCAATTAAAGGACAGATCAAATGACCCAGGAAATGGAGAAAAGGATCTGGGCCTGGAGTCTAAAAATATAGGACAGCATTCTTATCTAGGTATAGAAAAGAAACAAATACAAAGCCAAAAACCAATGAAGCTCACCTGGTGTTAAAGGCAAAAAGCAGCAGTTATTTTTGTGTTTCTAAATGCCCTTAATGCATTTTCTAGTGGTTCATCTTCTAGCAGTGTGCTTTTCATGCACTGTACTTCAAGTGACTCCACTTAAATAATAAGGTCTTTCAACTGACCTTGTAAAAGTCTTCCCTTAGAAATGCACAGATAGAAATGAACTTTAAAGGTCAGCCTTATAGAGAAGAAGAAAAGAACCTAGTTTCCAAGTTGCAGCTTATATATGCAGGTAAAGGATAACTACATTATTTGCAAATGAGAACTAGAAAATGGAAGCAGATTGATTTTCACTTCAGTTAAGGAAAGCTAAACCAAAAATCCTAATAGAGTCCTTACCCTTTAGTCACAAACAGACTTTCCTAGAGAAATAATCCACTGGAAGTGCACTTTTAAGCCAAATCAGTCATTTCAGATTTGTGTATAGAGCCGATATAGACTTTCATGAGAGGACAGCAAAAGCACCTTCCCTCTTAAGACCTACATCTTGTCCTAAACAGGATCACTCAAGGAGTTGCCTACAGCAATGCTTTTGCCCAATTTTTCCATGGGCAAAAGGGATGATTTCCACAAATCAGGGCTCATGACACACAGTACCAAAAAAGGTTTGCAGAGCAAATACACAGCTTTTCATCTGCTGGCTGCAGACTGTGAACAAGAGAGAGCTACAAGTACCCTTCCTTGCCTCACAGCACAGCTGGCAGTAGGATCATCAGTGACACAGAGGGTGCCAGTGCAGTGGCTGGGGAGATGGGGTGCCACCAAGGCCTCTTCACAGCTTCCCCATCCAGTGCCACATCCGTCCTCCTCTCAAATGTCATTGGCCCAATTGAGGAGAAAAATAATTAGTTTCACTCTACTTCCTGCTAATTACAGAGTGCATAATCTGCCAAACGATGTACACGCTCATGTTGGCTGTGGCCTGCTGCCTTCCCCTGCTATCACAGGCATATTCACTCTGAAGCAGGCAGCGAATGGCTTACCAGTGACAGCTGGCAAACCAGCCTCTGGGAATAAAACATTTTAGCACTTCATAAATTTCTAACAAGGTTTCAAATTGCTTCAGTTTCCCTCCTCTCAGCTCTGTCAGCCTAGCAAAGGAGTTGGGGGGGGTGGGGGGTGGAGGTGAACACTAATTAAATCTGCAGCAGAAAAGTACAACTAGTAAGATAGTTCATTATTTTTAATAAGCAGCAATTAGACCACAACTCCAAGGAAAGTTGGATTCTTAGTGTGATCCACTGGCAGCTTGGAAAAGCCAAAATATGCTCTTCTGCCTCAAATTTTTAACACAGAAACAAGTAAAAGTGCTTTAAAGTGCAGCTGCATGACATGTTTAAACTTAATGGAAGGTGACACACAACACACTAAAATCTTGAAGGGAACACGCAGCACAGTCGGCATTAATGTTAAGGTTTCATATCACTGTTCAGAGAACAAATGGTTTCCAAATTCCTCCATGAAGCTGCCATCAGGATAAAATGCTGTATTACCATTATTATTATTGATTAGACACCATACATTACACTGAATCTGACATCCTGTCCATAAGAATATAGCTAAAGATAATAGGATGCAAACAGTTATTGATCATATTTATAGCACACTACCTCACAGGTGTAAGCCATCGGCTCCTCTTTCAGTATAAATATAAAAAAAAACAGAGGAATTAGTTTAGAAGCCAAATGTCCCAGAAAACCAAATATTTGTGCATTTGACAGTACAGAAAAGGTAGAGATTTTACAGAGAAAACAGAATTTTGTGAAAGAGTTAAGTAGAAGCAGGTACTAGGAGAAAATAGAATAAACATATTTAATAAGAAATAAACATCACAGCAGAAAAATGGTGCCACATTGTTAGAACTATACTTCTCCTTTGGCCGAAAATGACTCTTAGTACATGTAGCATCTGTGAACAGATTGATTCATTTTCATTATTTTTAGTTCTGCATAGTCATAATGGTGCTGCTTGGAACTTGAGAGGGGGGGAAAAGGCAGAAAGGTACCAAATCTGGGCTGTGTTACATAAGAGTCAATGTACAATGTAAAGAGTCAATAAGTACAATGTAAAATCCTGCAGGAGGGAATTTAAAGACAAAAACTAATACCCAAACTAAAAATGAATGCACAGCATAGCAGATGCTTTTATTTTGCTAGAAGAAAGAATTCTCCATCAGGACCAGCACTTGCTGCATCTTCTTCTCAGCAGAATCTCTAAACAGATGTCTCTCTCAGAAAAGGATGTTTGCCTCAAAATATGTTTACTTCTAAAACAAAGATGAATATTGACAAAAAAAGGCATCTCTCAAATATTGGGCATCTTCATTAGAAAAGCCTAAGGCACTGAATGCCTTCTTTGTCCCAGTTTTTACTAGCAAGACCAGCCTTCAGGAATTCCAAGACCCTGAGGCCAAGGCTAAAGACAGAAGCAAGGAAGATGTACTGTTGGTGAAAGAGGATCAGGTCAGAGAATACTTAAGCAAACCAAACATACATAAATCCATGGGCTCTGCTGAGGCATACCCATGAGTGCCAGGGTCACTGTCTGTCCCTACACTGTGAGGCCACTCTTCATAATCTTTGACATGTCGAAGCAATTGGGAAAAGTAACTGAGGAAAGAAAATGTGACTACTGTCCTTGAGAAGAGCAAGAAAGAGGATGCAGGGAACTACAGGTCACTTAGCCTTATATCCATCCCTAGTAAGGTGACAGAGCAGCTAATCCTGGAAAGCATTTCCAGATACAGAAGACAAGAAGGTGATGAGGAATAGTCAGCATGGATTTACCAAGGGGAAGTCTGCTTTACCAGCCCGATAAACTTCCACAGTGAAATGACTGGCCTGATAGGCAATGGAATAGTGGATACTCTCTGCTTGGATTTCAGTAAGGCTTTTGACACTCTCTCCTGTAAGATCTTCACAGAGGAGCTGATGAAGTACGCACTGGATAAGCCCATATAACAGTGCCAGGGCCCCCTTTCAGAGGAAACAGACCTCAAGTTCAAGACAGTGTTCAAATTAAAAATTACTGCATTTTGTTTGTAGTTTTACCTTTTTCTTAAATCTGAAGCAGAAACTAAACAAACTTTTCATCTTCATTTCTAACATTTAACTTTCTATAATATAAAAACTCCCAACTTATCCAATTTTATTCTGTTGCTGCTTGATCAGAGATAGATACAAGCAGGAGAGGTCTTAACAAGCAGAGAAGAGACTGAGGGGAAGGTGAAAAATATGAGAGAGGGAGGAAAAGAGGAGGATGAAAAAAAAGAGTAAGAGGAAGTGAAAATGAAAACAAGGCAAGAGAATAGTTCCTATGAAAATGCACATAGCATTTCTATCAGATTTAATTCTAAGAGACATTACATACTTAGGCCAACTGAACTAAATCCAAACCTTTACTTCACTGCCATTTCTCAAGTATGGACCCAAGTCCTCAAAGACATCTTCTGAAAAACATCACCACCACTAAAGCATGATCTCATCACTTTGGTGTGACAACAAATGCCAAATATATTTTAATCTCACTTTTGTTCTTAGTTTATCATCTTGCCCAAGAGACTACTCCAGCAATAAATATGGATACATTCAGTACTAAGCCCGTAAGTTTTCTAGCTCCAGGATTTCAAGCAAAGGAGGTGCTAGTCATTTCAGCCACAGTACTGAAAGTGAAATTCTAAACCTTTCCCAAAAAAAAAAAAAAAAGGTTACTGAAATGTTCACGAGACCTAAAGCTACTCAGGAAATAAATCTTTATTATTAAATCATAGAAGAGACAATAACATTTTTTAAATGCTCTCTTCTTCTCCCCATATGAGGATATAACAGAAATATTTTATTTTGCTTACAAGCAGGAAAAAAACCAAAACACCACCAGAATATTTTTATTCTGAACTAAAGAAAAATAAAAACAAAAAAATGAAAACAAGAAATCAAACCTCACAAGTAAAGATGGCACATTGGAGCCAAGTTAGATCTCAAGCAAGTCTCAACAGCAAACACAATTAAGTGATAGTGTATTAAGGAGGGTGGGAAAAGGATGCTTTGGGTTTGGTCCAGTAAAGGGCAAGATTTTCTTTCTCTCAGCTTTTGCATTTGCCAAACTAAAAAATCCCAAATAACCAAAAAAAAAAAAAAAAATCCATCTTCAACAAAAAAACCACCACAGAGCAAGTCAAAAAAAAAAAAAAAAAGAAAAAAAATGCACTAAAAACCACAACCACCACCACAAACCACTGTACATCAAGACAGTGATCACAGCACAATGTTCTCCCAAGATTCACTACTGAGTTTTGATGAGGCAAGTCCAAACTCTCTCTGCTTGAGTATCACAAATTACGGGAAAGACAACTTCAACATTGGCAGTGCTTCGGGCATGTGAGAAGGTGGACAGTATTCTCAACATTTCTCCTCATCCTAGAAGACCATGCCCTTATGTCTTCAGAATGGGCATCCAACCACCCCACAGCCACTCAACTTATAGCTTCCAAGTACATATGCATGCCTTCTCCACTGCTCCAATTTGGAATTCCACATTTGTGCACATCCCTCATTTTCATCAGCCTCTGAGCACAGATGGTGGACATCCAGGCACTGATCCTCAACCACCACCTCCTCTGTCTATCCAGCTTTATCCTCTGCAGTCAGCACTGCTGGCATGCCCTTGACCAGAGATGTGGATCTGGGCTTAGCAGATCCCAGGAAAACTGTGCACAGCATCACATGCATCTCTCCACATTGTCAGCTCACCAGAAGCTGTCACTCCATATCACTTCAACCTAACACAAAAGTATATGCTACATATATTGCTACAACATGTGTTGTTTCTTCCCTGTATTAAAATGAAAAGGTATACAAATTAGTAACAGTTTTGTTACTAATTTTCATTTTAGAATCAAGAGGTTTTGTTCCAGAGAGTTTCTCCTCTGGCAGAATAAAGTCTCACTTTGCAAATAACAAGTCAGTAGAGACGTCACAGGTTAATATCAACAAAAGTTCATCTTTACCTGAATTTTCCTATCATTGGTTAAGGTCACAATACACTATTTATGGGTCAGTCCAAAGCCTTTTTCTTTATCCTGGAACACACACTGCTTCTAATTCCTAGTCTCATTATAGCCAATAACACATACATAGGCTTAAGTAACCTGCATTACATAATCAGGGAGATACTGTCCTAATAACTTCCTGCAGAAGCACCAAAGGAAACATACCCATTAAGATGAGCAACACGCATCATCTCATCATCAGAGCAAATCAAATAGTGAGACAAATGTGTAATTGGCAATATTTTATTTAGCACAGCCTGAACAAAAATATAATTGTGTCACTCTTGCCTAATCTTTCCAGGGCAAGCTGCAATCTTCTCTAGTGCAAGTTCTCTATGCTCGGGCATGACCCGAGTCTGGCAGCACTCCTGCATCCAGTTTAACTTTCATCTTTGACAGGCAGCGGGGCTGAAGAGATTAATGGATCTGTCTACTGGCTGCCTGGTTGCTGGTGCTGCCTGCACATGAATGTTGGCTCACAAGGCATCTACCTACCCTGCATCCTTCTTCTTCCCTCCAACCCTTCACCCTCCTCTCCCACAGGCATGTATAACTGAGCCACACAGCCACAGCTGGAACAATGCTCAGATCAGGCAAATCTCACAGCTCAGCCCTGCTTGTCTCACCCAGCTGCTAATATCCCTGGACACACATTTACAGCACAGCACAACCATAACCATATTGCTCAGTCCCACCGTCTCATATGGAGGTTAAGTGTGGGGGAAAGGGTGGGCAAAAGGCATCTGACCTGGACATCTGGCATGTTAGCTTACAGGCAAGGAAGACTGGAGTGCTGTGCCACAGTGCTGTGTTGGTGAGTACCTCACCTTTGGGTTCATGTGTATAAATGGAATTGCTTACCAGGATAGGAAAATAGTAGTGAAGGAGAGCAGTATGGCTGAGGCCAGAGCCTAATAGTAGCACATAGTACAGGTGCCAGTCTGAGATAAGTTATCACATCTACATGGCAGAAACAAAGACTGAGGGCATCTCATGCTTGCTTCATGTGTAAACTAGTTGCTTTGCTGGTCCTAGCTTTTAAATGCCAAAACCAACATTCATTCTTTCCCTAGGTGTTTCACCTTTCCTATGCCCTGCCCTCATAGAATGAGGTTTTCCATCTGGTTTTTATTGCATATAATAATCTTTAATTCCTTGACCTTTCCTTAA
Organism: Urocolius indicus; assembly: GCA_013401255.1. Taxonomy (NCBI): domain Eukaryota; kingdom Metazoa; phylum Chordata; class Aves; order Coliiformes; family Coliidae; genus Urocolius; species Urocolius indicus. Next base: position 304,968 of record WBNH01012218.1, read on the forward strand.
CCCAAATTTTCCAGATCCCAAATCTAATTTCTTACAAATCATTAGCTTAGAAAATCAGAGTGCTTTCCCATAAAAAATACTAACAGATTTTACTGCTAAACATTACAAACACAGCAAACCCTTCTTCAGCATGCAGATTCAGGCAACAACATTTGTAGAGATTCTTATAAAATTTTGCCAAAATATAAATAAAAATGAACAAAACACCAAACAACCAAACTCTACCTTTTTCTTGTATTGTTCACTAAATGAAATGCAAAAGCTTTAATTTCCGATCAGCACAAGTTACCAGAATAAGTGTGCAATGAAGTATATTTTCATCAGGTTAGGTCCACTTTACAGGCAGCCGCCTTCTAAGAGACACGTCTGTCTCATCACCCTTGTCATTACACCTACCAAGAAGTTTAAGCACAGATAAACCATTTGTGGGTTCCACAAATCTATGTACCTAGCGCTTTCACCATGCCATCAAACATTAATAAATGCTTTTAGGTTATTCCAAATGCAGAGACAATGATTTAGAAGTATAAGCCTACTAAAAGATGTTCATTTAAAAAGCTTTCATTCTGAATCTTTTATTCCACATGAATTCTTGCCACTTGGAAGAACTCGGGACTGAAATACTACATGCCTATCTAAAACAGAAAACTAGGCAACCTTAAAAATGTATGCTTTATCAATGCCTTCAAACTCCACAGGCAATTCCAGCAAAGTACTGGCCCATGGATGAACATGGCAGATGTACAGTGACAGAAATTTGATTACCACAGAGAAGGACACGTATATAGGTCAATCAGAGTCTCATATACCATCAGAAATAGTCATACAGACAAAAGAAGCATCTACGCGTTACACAGTTTACATATAGATGTCAGATGTTACATACCTTATTATGGTTTACAAAATAGTACTATACCATTATGTTTTTGCATTATGAAGGTGAGGTAAGTATTACATTTTGATACGAGTACATATTTTGCCTAACATCTTCATACAGAGTTTTAAGCATGTCCATTACTTTGAATGTCCCAGTTTCACTAATCTTTGAATAACAGAATTAACAGCAAAATTTATCAAAAACTTAGCTTCAGTTTAATGCAGGATGTGGAAAAAATATTGGTGGAGCGAGCTAAAAAGCACCAGAAAAGTATATACACCAATGGCCTGTCTTAAAAGAATATTACAACTTTTGATATTCATTTAAGTAGTAGTTATACATTTTCTCCCTGATGTTAATGCTCGGTGCTAGCAATGTTTTAGAGTATTGTATTTTACCCTGATGAACACATATATTAAGGATTGATATTAAGGGAGATATTAATATTACATTTACTACTATTTTAAAACTGAAGTTGAGACACAAGAGAACAGAAAAGGATGAGGGCATGATTCCAAGATGTGAAATGATCTTAGCAGGGCAGCTTTGGAGTGATAATTTTACAACATAATTTTAAGATATAAGATTTTATCTTCAAGAACATTTCCACAGACTCCTGCAGCGTCTGTGCCCTTCACAGGATGCAAGAAGGCAGAGAGAGGCTGTTGTAGATTCTCTCAGTGTATGACAAATGGTCATATCAGGGACAGTGCTACTACAAAATAGTAGTGGGCTGATAGAGGAACTAATGCAGCTGTAAAACTGGGAATTTTTTAGGGTAAAAATCAACCACTACCTTAACACGCACTGATGAACTGCTTATGTGATTAGAATGTCAGACAATACAGCGATATAGGCAAATTTTCCACTCTATTTCCCGAGGTTATATATTCATTCCTGCACTAAAAAGGTGAGCCCCAATGCCAGAATAAGCATTAGAATCATTACAAGGGCACTGACAGATACCTTTGTAAACCAAAACAATATATTATATACTACTAAATGAAATGTGTATTTGCCTTTGCATTTTGAAACAAATGTTTAACAAAGGATCTTGGTTGTTATAAATAAAATCAAAAGGGTTGATTCTTTTAAAAGGTATGACTGAAAGAAAGCAGAGAACATTGTTTTATCAAACATTTTCTCTTGCAATATAGAACTTAACAAAATTAAATTAAGTGTCAAAGAGTGCCAGACAAATACAATGAAGAACTAAATAAAACCCTTGATGATTCATTTTTTACTCTATGATACTCTTCGGGAGAAAATGCATCTAGTTCTCTTCATTTATGTTTGGATCTGATTTCTAATGCACAAAAGTCAATGGAGACATATAAATACTGTCCACTTCTGAGCATAATTATATCAGAGACGTGTACAATGGAGAAGTAGGAGAGATGTTTAAGTTGAAGTAGGATATTGGTAGAACAAAGCCGGCTGTGAAAATATTTGGGGTGGAAATTAGAAGACTGATTTAAAGCCAAAATAGAGCAAGTTGTCTCCTTCCAACTAAGAGCAACAAACAATCCAACTAGTAAACTCAAGAGGGAGATTACATGATGATAATATAATGCCCTGCTGTCACAGATAGCTAGAGATAAAGAAACAGGAATTAGTTCTAGTTTCATGTTTTCACAAATACCACACAGAGTATGACATCACAGTCACAAGAGAAACAAACACTCAAATCAAACTTCTGCATTTAATGCAAACTAGAGGAATCTTTTTAAAATTCAGTAAACTCAAGAAGGCAAACTTTTGTGTGAGTGACATAGGCTGTACTATTCTATGTACCAAGTAAGCTAGATTCAGGCAAACATTTCACTACTAGAAGAACTACACTATTAGTACACTGACATAATTCTTAGATGAAAAATAAAGTTAAAAAAGAAACAAAAGGAAATGGGCAATGAATGCATTCCATCTCCAATATCCTACAAGGTTAATGAGGACTGGCCTATGCTGAACTTGTATTTGAATATGCAATAGTATGTAATCTATCTATGCAGTACAATGATCTCCCAGGCTGCACCTAGAACCTGCACAGGTACTCACTAGAAATCTGTCTAACATTTAACATCCTCATATCAAAGCTGTGACTATAATTAAATAAAAGGCATTAGGATCTCTGTTCACTGGCTATGGAAGAGCCCCAAGTTAGAAGAGCAAAAATAACCTTTCCCACTATTTGTGCTGCTGCAGGGCCTGAGATCAAGCACAGAAGGACTAATATACTAACCTTAGGTATTATGTAGCAGATAAGCATCTATGTTTCAAGGGGCCCGAAGGAAAAATCTTAGCTATAATTTAGAGTTTTTCTCCCATGCAGTAACACTATTTGCTTTCCTGGGGAATATTTATCAACAACTCATTCCCTTTAGTCCAGCAGCTCCTGTGGATGCAATTGTTATAGAGAATATTCACCTTCACCTCTTAAAGTCCAATTCAATACAATCCTACTATAGTACTCAGAGGTTATTTTACCTCCCCATAAACAGAACATGGTCTTAAGGAAAAAAAAAAAAGCCCTAAACATAATGGGGATGGAAGTTATAGCAGTGATTAGAAGCTCCATATAGACTTTAGCAAAGCTCTTTGATATCTCCAGGCATTCAAAGTTTTCTTTATACCATCTTTGAATTACACTAAATAGATAAGTTAAGAAAACTAAAAAAAAAGTAAAATGTTCACGTTAACAATTTTTTTCTCAATTATCTGTAATCTCTACATAATTTTATTTATTCCTATACCTATCCCTAGCTTCCTGAGTGTTTTGATTTGATTTGGTCAAATATTCCTCCATTCTGATTTCACCCATTTCATTAAATGTTTCTTATATAAAAGATTCTGGCCTAGACAACTCAGTTCATACATTTTGCTCAGAACTTTTTTGTTTCTGTTTCCATTCTCATTTCCAAGTTGCAGATTCAAGTCCAGTAGGAAGAAATAAAAAAAAAAACATAGGAGATTATCTTGATTTCTGTCTTATCTGTTAGTTTAACCTAATGTAACCACCACTGCTGTTTTGCTTTCGGTCACCTGGAAATTTTGCAATATCACAGTGTTTCTTATTAATAGCAAGATTTCAATATATAGCTACAAATCTGTAGTTACACCACATTTTGAAGTGATCCTGCTTGACTACATTTGCAAGACTGATGAGTATTAGTTTGTGTAAACTAGCAGCTGATGCTCATTTTCAAATAGAGCTAATCAGAAATTATTATTGAATCCAAGATTGAAGAGACCCGCTCTGTATCTGGGGTTCTTGCTAGGTCTGCAAACAACCCCCAGTCAGTTCAAATTCATAATAAATGGTTCAACTGCATGATTTTGCATCCTATATAGGTTAATCTTCAATGAAGATTTCTTTTTCCTTTTTCCCCATTTTCCTTTCTTCCTCCCCTTCCAAAACCCTAAAAAAAAAAAACCAAAAAAAACCAAAAAAACAAGTACACTCAAACAACCCTTGTCATCATGCAAACAGAAGAACTGTTAAATGAGGGGAAAACTATTCCCCAGATAGTTTATCACACAATAAAAACAACATCACAGTAAAGCCTGTTGAGATGTGGACATTTGAACAGATGATCTGAAGTGGTACTACCACTCAGGAGAGACTTTTGCAGCTTCTCATCAACCAGCTAGTAAGAAGGGCTCATATGATTGTCAGAGGACATTAAAGCAGCCATTGAACTAGATAAATGTGCAGATTAACTTACCATAAGTGGCATTTGTTTTATTGGATACAAAACAAAATATTTGTATCATTAACAGATGAAGCATGAGTCTGTGATACAACCTTGAGAAAACATTAAAATCTCAGACCTCCAAGTAACAAAATAAGTGCTTAGAATTAAAAGCTTCAACAGATAAGAAATTAAGGAAGTCGAGCAGCAAAGAGCTTTATTCTTTAGCACTTCTCCTCCAGTACACCTTTAGCCTCAATTTAATTCTGAAACCTTGTTCCTCAATCCCCTTGCCTCCCACCCCCACCCCATCCCCTGTCTGATTCTTTTGTAAGGTGAAAATTAGGCTTCCCAGATCTGCACAAAAATGTACTTTGAATGAGGAAAGGGAAAAAAAATAAATCACAATGCTTTTCCATCAAATGCTTCATCGCAAATACATACTCACAACCTCTTCTCAGGAAATTCAGAATAAAAGAAGGTGGAAGAGGCTTATCATATCATTAAATGTAGATGTGCACATCTGGCTTGTTGAACATCAAGACTTTCATGTACCATAAAGAGACAGTACAAGACTTAATTAAAATGGAAACTGGAATCAGCTCTTCAATGCAGGTACGGAGAGATGCAGCTGACCTCTTCAAAATGGGAGAAGAGAGAAGGAGATGAGGGGAAAGAACTCAGCTGCCTAAAGATCCTCACCTCATACTCTGTCAGACACCCACACAGAGCTGGCAAATAACTACAGAACCTGTAGGATAACTCACCCTTTTCTGGGCAACTGCTTGTGGCCAGCTGGGATATGGCACAGAGCTCAAACAGACACTAACCATCTATTTTCAGGCAATCCAATCCCCAACATGAGGACTACCTCAGGGTCAACTAGGTAGTTCCCTGGTCCCCACTGGCTATAATGGCTGTCTGTCCCCAGACCATAATCAGAGCTTGCCCACCTGACTACCAAATGGCAAGACACAGATAGACAGCTAGATTTCATTTAATTTTCATCTCAGATTAACTCTCACCCTTTCCTAACTGCAGGCTTAATCAAACCATTGTACCACCAAAGGGTTTACAGAAACTGTTGCTTTAATTTTAAAATATGTGATCTTAAATAAAAATATATAGATGAAAATACCAAACCCGTCATCCTATAGAAAACAGCAGGCAAGAAATGTCTACCCCTCTGGAAAGCAACAGAAAAACTACTGCCTATTTATCTGATGTTAAAATCCCACTAGAAGTAGATGTCTGTATGTTAATCACTCACTGCCTTTAAGACAGTTGTATAAATAACTTCATCTTGCTTTCCTAGGTATCATAGTTACACACGTCTTCCTGTTCAATAATGATCACCGGATGATGCTGCTTTCATTCCATCTGTTAATTTTGGTCTCCTCTTGGCATTATTCAAATTAAGTCCTAATAAAAACCTTTGTTTCACACCATATTCAATACATCTCATTTGCAACTGCCCACGGATGTAAACTTGTATGTATTTTGCATATATGATGGTGATAGTTCTTAGCGAGCAGGAAAATTGCACAGCAGAAACTGAAAAACAAAACAGGAGACTATTTACTGAAAGGAAAAGCAGTAATTTGAAGCAATTAAGCCATATTTTGTGCTTGAGAAAAGAGTCATCAGCATACAGATACTATATATACCTCTTTAAAATTGAGAAAAATAAATGAAAAGGCATAAACATATAGATCTGTGGTGAAATATGGTCCTAACTGTAGCACCCTTTAAATTATTAAATGTAAGACATGGGAATAGAGAGGGTAAAAAAAAGTCCTCAACAAGGATTTGAGCATCGTGAGTTATTCTTGCAGTTATAGGCAACAGACATGTTTTTCAAGGTACAAGATATTTCAGCAGAGTCATGGAAGCTCTGGTATGTTTGGGTACTAAGAATATCATGCAAGGTGACATGGGACAGAAGCCTGCTAGTTCTATGCTCTCAACAGTATTCTGCCCAGTTCCTGCTGCATTCATCACGACCAAGTCCAACAAATAGTTTCACAAGGTCAAAAATGGAAAAAAACCTCTCATCGGTAATACTAAGGAGCTAGTTAGGGCTGGAGGAGAGGGATGAATCATCTTCCATTACTCTTGAGGAAATGGGATATTATAATTAATGGGGAAAACTGCATCTATTTTATGCATATAACATGAATACCATGGGAAGCAAGACTTTTTTTGACAAATTGAACATCACATACAACATACTTATTAATTAATAAATTAAAAATTCATTCTGTTACTCTATCAAAGGAAGTTTTGCCTGTTTTTGTCTCTCTCAATAACCTTTTTCTTTCCTTCTTTTTTAATCACCCAAGTTATAAAAAAAATCCTCACATTTTTGAAGGAATATCATAAAGGACTTCACATCCATCTTGAACCATCATGCTTTTCTGCACTTCAGATTAAGTTGAAATTTCTAATTGAAATGATTTTTCATGAGTTAAACTATAAAGGAGAAATAAGTGATACATTTAAATTATTTATTAATCTTATTTATAATTAATTAGGTTTTTCTCTGTGCAAAGTCAGGCTGTACTAGAGTGTTTGATTTTTAAAACCTTCTCTATCATCAGGCAACAATGGATGACTGCTTTTCTCATGTCAATCTTGTTTTAGTTTTCTCTAGAGATTCAGATAGCTCCCATTCACATCTTGGTCGACTTTAATGCATTAACCCTCTGAAGCCACAGCGAGAACCTTTTCATTGAGAGGCATGAGGCAGAGCCACGTGCCAGATTGCATATGTGCAAACTGCTCTAGCTGTAGAAGTGAGGAAGGCAAAACTAGGATAAGGCACAGTTAAAAATAAGTCTTTCCTCCTCCTCACCACTGAAGGACGAGAGGATAAGTTTATTTTACTATGAGGGTGATGGAGCAGTGGAAAAGGCTGCCCAGAGGGGTTGTGGAGTCTCCTGCCTTGGAGGTCTTCAAGACCCGCCTGGACATGTTCCTATGCAACCTGATCTACATTGACCTGCTTCTGCAGGGGGTTGGACTAGATGTTCTCTAAAGGTCCCTTCCAACCCTACCATTCTATGATAAGTTTGTCCCCAAGACGCTTCTTATTTCAACCAAGGCGAGCAATTTCTTTTCTTCATCTGAGGAGCAAGAATAAAGAAAAGGAGAACTGCTTATAAAAAGCATGGGAGGCAGGAACTTCTGAACTAAAATAGGAAAAAGAAGGCTTTCCAGACCATTCTTCTCCCAAGACAGCACTCTGGGGGCAGCTCTGTTCCATGCTGCACACGATGTGATGAGCAGCAGAACTTCCACATAACATTAGGAGCTGCTTCTTGCAGCTGCCTGCACCCAATCACTTACAGCCCAGCCAGAGCACTGGGTATCATGCTTGTTCTCCTACTGTTTTTGTCCTAGCTGGAAGGAAAGAGGGAGAAGTGTTGGGGTTTTTTTGCGCACTGATGTTGACAAAATAACTGGTGGGACGGGAAACTTCATCTTAGTAAATTCATCTCAACACACCACACACAAAAAAAAAACCCACACACACACAAAACCACACTTTAAGAATTTTATAAGGTTTCTAGTTTTAGCTTTTGCTCTTAGTTAAAAATATTATCTTTAAAATCTTAAGAAAAAAAAGTATATTTTTATACTTAAAACATGAGATCAGGTTTATAAATTTTGTTCTCTGGTCTCAATGGTCAGAAATAATACGCTAGTTCTCAGGTATAGGTACTTTAAAATTATCTAACATTTATAATATTCACTTACATCCAATCAGATTTTAATGGGAAGAATAATGGAAAGGCCTATTAAAATCTGCACCATTGAACTAAGGGAAGAAGGAAAACAGGATTTTATGATAACCATTAAAAAAAAATAACAAAGATAGCCATGCCTTACAGAAGCTAGAGAAGAGTCTATGGCAAGAAATACGAAGCTTTACAACATAGCACAAGGACCTCCCACTCTAGAAAAGAGGAGCAGCAGGAAGAAGTTTAAAGGGTACTCACTGAGCTGCAGTGTATCCAAAGAAGGGCAGTGAAGCCAGTGAAGGGTCTGAAGCACAAGTCTTATGAGGAGGGGCTGAGGGAGCTAGGGTTGTTCAGCCTGGAGAAGAGGAGACACGATCACTCTCTACAACTTCCTGAAAGGGAGTTGTAGTGAGGTGGCAGTTGATCTCCTGAGTAAGGAGTGACAGGACAAGAGGAAATAGGCTCAAACTGTGACCAGGAAGGTTTAGATTGGAGATTAGGAAGAATTTTTTTCACTGAGAAGGTTATTGACACACTGGAATGGGCTTCCCAGAGAGATTCTCCATCCCTGGAGATATTTAAAAGCCATGTAGGTGAGGTGCTGAGGGACATGGGTTAGTGGTGGGCTGGGCAGTATTAGCTCAGTGGTTGGATTGATGATCTCAAAGGTCTTTTCCAACCAAATAATGTTATGATTCTATGAGCTGGCACCTGCTAGTTCCCTATTTGCCTGAGGAGGTGAACATGCACGCTGCTGCTCAGAGGAAATAAGCCTATGTAGGCAAATGAATGTATAGGATGTGATAGAAGGCACATTACTCTCTACTGCAAGCATGCAGTGAAGGGGTAGGTTCCCCCAGTCAGTGAACAGGACACTGTGGTGCACAGAAGGATGGTTGCACTGCTGTAAGGAAGGAGAGAGGAGGATTGAGCTTCTTGATCCTAAATCAGTTGAGCAGAGAGGAAAGAAGCAGCATTCCCATGTACTCTCAGCTTGAAGCAGGCTGAAAGCAGGTATCCCAGTATATCTGGAAGGTGACTTTTGCAGCCCCAGAGAGCATGCTTCACGTGGGAAGTGTGGAAAAAAAAAAACCTGTTTATTTCAAGGGGCTCAGCTTCAGATTCGCCCAGCTGGCAGCAAGCCCAGAGGGACCCCTAGCAGTGCAAATTCAGCCAACAGCCAAAATAACCTCAGCGCACCCTATGCCATCACTCTGATCTCCTCAAATTACTTTGCCTGTGAGAAATGAGCTGCTTTTTCGATCTGCTGGATTCAAGTATTACCTACCCACACAGATCACTTCTGCATTGGGTCAGCGAGATCACACATCCTGAGCTTTCACCCCTGCCACATCTGACATCACTCCTGGAAGATGGCAGTGGTACCAGTTCCTGAGCTAATAGGAAGCACTTCATGGCAAACTCCTTCAGCTTCCTCTCTCGCTGCCTACCCCATTGATCACCACAGCTCACCAGCACATCAGGGCTCATAGGAGTTGCTCTCCCCTGGAACTCAAAACTGCCAGCACCAGGGATCACTAGGTCCTTATGATGTTTTGTTGCTGTCCACAATGGCTCACTGCACCACTGTCTCACACACAGAAAAGAAAAAAATACAAAATTACAAACCTCACCTGTACCCCAAAACACGGAGAGAAAGCTCAGCTTTCTCTCATCACTTTTTCAATATAGCTCCTGAACACATTTGGAATGTACAGTGAACGAGCTGAGTGTCAGGATGCTAAAAGTCAGCAGTCAAACCAAATATAAATTGATGGATAATGAAAACAGACCACTTCAGATTTGGGGTCCCACCTTTCCTCCACAGTGTATATTTTACTGGCACAGCAAGCTCAGAATTTTCAGCAACCACCAAACTGTGAGAGACAACTCTGTGGGATATCACTAAATTTGAACGCAAGGTGAGCAGTACACCATACTGCCATATCTGACATGCAAGTACAATTCAGTTATTCTAAAAAATAAATGTGATTTTTAGCCCTTCCGTGTAAAGCTGCTGTATTGCACTGTTTATTTCTAATGTGAAAGTTATATAGAATTGCATGTGGTTCTTCCTTCCCTTAAGGGGGCTTTATTTCACCTTTTGATGTAATCTTGTTTGATGTTTCCTTCACCATATTAGAAATGTTTGCAAAAGCAGACCATCTCCTATTGAATCTTCCTCCTAAAATAAAGGCTTATTATGGTTTATGCTTTATGTAGGTCAAGAATAGTTTACAGATCCTCATGTAAATAAGGCTTGAAGCAAACAACCCATAGGGATTCCTATGCCCTCAGGTACTACAATGTTTTAATTCGGTTGGTTACACAAAATCTACCTTTCCAAAAAACATTTTTTTGTTTTCTTTGTTAGAAGCACAAACTTTCTTGTTCTGTGGCCTCAGGGCTTCTTTTGTTTGTTTGTTTAGTTAAAAAGCTGTGGTTTTGGCAGTCTGCCTGGTGACTGTGCACAGCACTGGAAGGATTTCAAGTGCTCTCCTATCCTCTACAGGTATTTTTGTTGTCACAGATTTAGTGTTTGATTCTGAACCCCACCTTCCAACAGCAGCTGCAGGAGTCACCCTGAAACACTGAAGAGCACTCTTTGTTGAGGGAGAAGACTTATGCTTCCGTCTCTCGCAGTGACTCCCTGGCAAGTAGCCCAATATAGTGGATTAAGGTTTTATAATGACTTGTATGTGATGTGTAATCCTGTTGGTAACAAGGGGACAACTCAATGTGATTGACCACTCCTGTTTGGCCTGTATTTTTTAAAAAGATTAAAATAAAAGGAAGGAGGACAGGACAGAAAGACGGGAAAAGAAGAAATTGTCTTGTGATATTGGCATCAGACTTCAGCTTATACCACATCACAGTTTTCTGTTTTTAAAAGACATCTTCAGACAGAAACAGACTAAAAAAGCTCTGTGCAACGTGAGCAGTCATGAACACCTGGAGACCCCCTGTACAGTACCTTTTGTGTCCAAGTAGGTGGAGGCATCTTTGATCTAGTGCCTTCTGAGTTTCAAAATGTCCAGTAAATGCTGGGGCAAGACAAAGTGGTGTCCAACGCTAATGCTAGCTCAGTTGAATTGCTATTGCAATCCTGTTGAATTTTGAGGAATGATGAAATAGATAATAGCAATAATTAATAGAACAGTGTAATTCACACCAGAAAGAAAGAAAAAAAAATTAACTCTGTTATGGAAGATTAATTTCCCCTAGAGAGTTGACTTTTAAAACTACTTGAAGATGATGTAGAATTTCATCACTGTGTCTGAATATTGGCCTCAGACTCCTATAGAGACAAATCTCCCAGTCGAAAAAATAAGAGGGAATTTTCCTTGGGTAAGAGGAGCAGGGATGGAAGACAATGTTCTTTTTTTCACTGTTAGCTTTTTTGTTCATTGAATGAAATTTGCCAGTGCTACTACGAAACAAAAGCATCCATAGAAAGAATGGACAGCTCCCTCATGTCTGAACACCTTCAGTGAAGAAGTTTAGAGGAAAACAAATGCATTTGTTTGTTTGTTTGGGAGTTGGTTTGGGTTTTTTTTTTTAATTAGATCATACAGTTGACCTGCAGTCCAAGTAGATACAGATGGGACCACAACTGGCAGCTTTTAAGTCTTCTCACTGATTTTTAAGTGTTAAAAAAAAAAAAAGGGGAAATCTGTCATACTACCTCAAAATCTATGATTATAAGGAAAAGGAGAAGAAAGCATCAGAGTGAGATAAGAAGGAAATCGACTCCCCAGAAGTCAATATCTCTTCAATTTCTTCCCCCCCCCCAAGTATATTAGCGATATCACAACACTACAGTCATTTTCCTTACCTCTACTTATGAGCTCAAATCTCCATTGTTTTTAAGTCAAACAACAGCATTTAAAGCAAAACAGTCAAGTTTCTTCTTGATAGATTATATATTTTTAAGCACTTATGATGCAGTCATTCTAGTGACACCAACAGCTTCTTCAAACACTTGATCTGGCCAAGAGGCAGATTACTTGATGAAGAGAGGCTTGGGTTTTTTTATTCACTAGGCGCAACTTCCCAATTGTCCTGCTGTTTGGGATGCACCCATAAAGGCACACAACAACTGTGTGAAGACCACAAGTAAGGATCCAGAGCAGTGATTTTCCATCATTCGGTAACAACTTCAGGTTACTAGAGCCAGACTAGTAACACATTACAGCCTCCAGAAAAATTATCTATCACTTGTCCACCCTGTCATTTTGGCATGATGCTGTCTCTACAAATCATGTCATGTACATTCGAAACATTAAATTACTTAAATGTATAAAATGGAGACTGTTCTTCTACTGATAAATACACTTACCTCAGCAACATTAACAGGAGCTCCATGCAACATAATTGAACAACATATGTAATTTGGATTAGCCAACATAAGAGCTACTGTGAATCAAAAGTACAGTCTAGTTTTACCCTATCTTCTTCTCTCTGAAGCTATCCATATACACTTTTTTGCTGCATTTTGAGACTGGGAAGTTGCAAAGAATTTTTACTGCTATAAACTAAAGAATATTTTGCCTTTTTTTTTTTTTAAGTACAAAAACACCAGCAATTTAGGAAAATATACTATTTTATTAAAAGGATATAAAGATTTCAAATAATTTTTTCCAAGTCTGCCAAAGTACTTGTCAAACAAACATCACACACAGGAAAATGGCGCATAATTTTGAGAGATAGTGCATAATTTTGCAACATTCACATAAAAACACAAGCATATTTTAAAAATGCACAGTTTTAGATATGTTCACATTTAATATCAGGCAAATGAAAAGTTGGAAGACAACACTGCATAGAAGCAATAGCACAGAGTTGTGATGGTGGTAGCCATGGCTGACATGACCTATCTGGGAGCAGTCTCACTGTGATTTGCTTCTTGGGACAGGACCAGGTAGCCCACCTCCTTCCTTATTGCAGCATCTGCCTGTGTGCTGGGCTGGATCATCACTGACTAACCCAGTAACCTCAGACAAGTCAGCTGACCAAAAGGCATCTGAGCAACTGCTTGTGTGACTCGTATCACCCAGAACTGGTCAGCATGTCAGTCCTGCATTTGCTTCTTAGGCAACAAGTACATGGGTGCAAGTTATATTGGGTTTGTAGGTCAAAATTGATGACATAATCATATAGCTACAGGATGAAAACCTTAAAGGCCCAAAACAATAGTGCTCTCTGGAGATCTGTGCCTGTTAAGGCTGATGAACCATCACCTTTCGCTCTCTGGACAGCAAGAAGTATCACAGCTTTAAGTTCATGACCAAGTTTTTCTAATTCTAAATACTGCTTTTACTCATTTCTACTGATATATAAATAAAGGTTTCTTTTTAGCTCATCCAGTGGCCTCAAATTCCACAGGAGTGTACTCAAGGCTTTATCTTTCCAGGGGAGAGGTCAAAAAGAAAGTGGAAGAAAAGCAGAGAAGAAAAATAGGTCTTTTGATAAATAACAGAACTCACAAGAAATGTATTTTAAATAATATAATCTAGTTTTATTGCAAATGTATATGTCCTGAGATGAAAACTTAAAGTGTAATAAATGTCAGCTCAATTAAAGTTGTTTACAACAGCTAACAAAAAAGCAGAATTCATCAGTTATAAAGTTGCCTAGCACTTGCATACATTGCAGAGTGCCTCAAGACTTCCATGTAAGTAAATAAAAAATGAGGATTCGGGTTTTTTTTTTTCCTGTAAAAAAAAAAATTCCAGCAAGAAATAGATTCAGATATCTATTTCAAAATACCAATTTCTTCTCTATTTTTTCACAACATTTGTATGCCTAAGTAGTGCAGTTGGTTATTTTATACTCTGAAAAACTGCTGTTCCCCTTTTATTTCCCCATGTTAAAAATGTTTTACTTGGCAAACTGATCAGATATGTTTGGCAAATGTACTCATTTTGCATCTCTCAAAGCCTTCTATTTTATCAATTACATAAACTGTTGTGCTATGTTAAGGTCTATCAGAGGCTACTGTGCTCATAAGCTGTTGTTACTGATTAATTATATTAAACATACATTAACTGCACAGGTGATAAGTCAGAAAGGGAGTAAATCTTAATACTGGTGTTTCTGTGCAAAGAAATATCTAGCTTCTGTAAAGAGTTTATAAACCTCAGGAAACATCATTGGGTTCAAACCTGACAGACCACCAAGCTCAAGTCAACCGTGAATTCTCTCATTGTTGAATTTAATAGAATCTCAGTAATGGGAGAATCCTCATTCTGTGCTGCAAACATTCAAAGTCACAGCCTGCTGCTCATTTCTTAATTATGTAAAAACCTATTTAACGCTTATGCTCAGTATGTCATTTTCATCTGACTAAAACTTTTTAGGAAGTATTCTTAAAATGGAGGGAGATAGTTCTCAGTCAGGAATTAATAACAACAGAAGGCTTTATTTTGCACACTCCAAAGAAAATTCTTTAATTAAATAAAAAGAAAAAAGTGACAGAATTTTTCCAGATTAGTTTCCTTCCCCTTGTCTTTTTTAAGGCAAGGTCCATCAACATTTCCCTTTAATCAAAAAGGAATCAGAACCTTTCTTTCATCCTCTCTTCTAGTCACATACTCACTTCTAGTCACATGCTTCCGTGTTGTGCTCAGTATAGACAGATTCAGAAATAAAGGCTTTTATAAAAGTATTAAGGAATAAAAAGTCACTTTTTTTTTTCCCCCTAGCAAGTTAAAAAACAAAACCAAAAAACACAGAACAAACAACAAACAAACTTGACAACAGACGAATAGGAAAAAAAAAACGCAATCTACATGAAAACCTCAAGTTTTAATCAATTTTTATAATGGAAAGGGCGAGTTCAACAAGTTTAGAAAGTTGCAAGAGTTAAAAATAGGAACCTTAGTCTATATATTTTATTTAATCTTTGGCTAGTCCTCCTAACTGTCTCCATTGCCGGCCTGAATATCACACATTAATAGTAATAGCTCAACAGTCCATGTTAGCATTAAGTCTAGATACAGAATATGGCAGTCTAAAAATGGAAGGTTTTTTTTTTTCCTAGTATACATTTCTACTAAATCTTAAAACAACAATACAGGTCACCCAGAACTAGAAACATGTTGTGCATTATTATACATTTTAATTCTCTTCCTCTTTTATCTTTTGATGCAGAGAAAAAAAAAAAATCTTTCGTAGGCTTTCTTATTTAGATGTACCATACTACAGCATTTTTGCAGAGACATGATGCCATAAAATATTTATAAAGACAAACAAAAAAAAAAACCATAGCCCTTTGTAAAATCATTTACTGCCATCAGCTTTCCCCAACTTCTGTAGTAGCTGATTGAAAGAATCCTGTGAATTCAATAGAACTGAGACCAAACTAACAAGGCACATGTGCTGAACATGGTCAAATTTGATTAAGCAGCACAACAATGCAATCTTGTTGTACTTTCTTCTCAGATCTCCTTACAGTATAACATTTATGTCTAAACTGCAGCAGCACAATGAACAGGGTGCAATCTAGCATGAATTTTTCCATAATATCGTAATTTCCTTTGGTTCAGCTGGCACTACGTGGGAACAATAAGGATTTAAGTTTTGTACAGGACATTCAGAAACCTCAGGCCTGGAAAAGTATGTCAGAACTGAGCAACCTTGTGTGAAAATTGTTAAAAGGTAACAAACACTACTGTAATTAAAAGGAAGGATGAAAGAAAACATTTTAGATTACCATATTGTCCAGAAATTTCCCATCCATGAATATTGCTGCATTTGCGTTCAAAGATAAGTTTTGATCTGAGTGTACAGGTAAGTCAGAAGAGCTAGCTGCTCATAAAGCTCAAGATAAAGTATTGGTGCATTTAAATGTGCTCCTTTGTTATTAGAAGGGGGATGCCAACAAAGAAAAAAGAAAAGAAAAATAGGATACATTTTTCAGAATAAATGGACAGCCCAGGTTTCTGTCTTTCCTTCAGTGAAGCTGGTAATATTTAACTGCTTCTAACCCTGTATTCAAGAATAGAGGGACTCCAAGATTGAGGCAGGACAACTGAAGTCTCTCAAAGTTGCAGATAAGGAGCTGAAGCTGGCTGGATTCTGTAGCCATACTGTTGGCCTAATCTTCCCATGTAACAACTCAGTAGTGTTCTATTCACTCCATGAAATCTCCCTGTTCTTCACTAGGACTTCAGTGGCCACAGGATCTCTATCCTCATCCACAGGAATGCAGGACAGGGTCCCATGGGGGAGAGGAGCAGCGCAGGTTCTGCTTGGCCTCTGATAAGCAATCCTGGCGGTTTTTTCTCTTGGACCTCCCAAAATATCTTCTGGCGATCTTAGAGGAAAGTTTCTTTCCTCCAATTCCTGTGTTTCTAGTCTTCCACTGAAGAAAAAGGTTCTCTGGGTGTGTTGACCAGGTGTCCTGGTTTCTGCCCATCAGGGAACAAAAGACCACGATTAGCCTCAAGTACCGAAGACTTAAGGATTGCTAAAGGGCAGGGAGGGCTTAATTGCCGCTTAAGGTGCAGGACGAAACAGACCAGGTTACTCGGCTTGGGGAAGAAAAAAAAACAGAAAACAATTTAATACCAACTAAAACACAAAACCCCAAAAACC
>WBNH01012218.1:322736-352335 GCA_013401255.1 Urocolius indicus
TTGTTTTGGTTCTGGTTTTTGGGGTTTTGTGTTTTAGTTGGTATTAAATTGTTTTCTGGTTTTTCTTCCCCAAGCCGAGTAGCCTGGTCTGTTTTGTCCTGCACCTTAAGCGGCAATTAAGTCCTCCCTGCCCTTTAGCAATCCTTAAGTCTTCGGTACTTGAGGCTAATCGTGGTTTTTGTTCCCTGAATGGGCCTAAACCACGACACCAGGCCAGGCTAAGTCACTTCCACCCTTACTAAACGCAGCACACCTCTCCAACTTGATCGGAAGACAGTATATTACAACAGCCCATCCTGGGACACCCAAGGATTTTGTGAAGAACCTGAACTACTACCTGTGTCTCCTGGCAGCATGCTGGTTTTGAACATCAACAAAATGGTGCAGGAGGAACCAGAAGCAATATAACACTGAAAAATCTTATTTCTGACTTTCTCCTCCAGCTGTGAACCTGATCTCTTTTTAAAGATGTCCCTAAGAAACTGCAGCATAACAACATTGACAGATGAGAGTGTCGGAGTGAGAAGGGGAAAAGCAGTAGATTTTAAAAAGCAGAACAAAGCTCTATCTCTACAAGAATCACAGAATCTTAAGGGTTGGAAGGGACTCAGAAAGCTCATCTAGTCCAACTCCTCGTGCCAGAGCAGGACCTCCTAGAGCAGGTCACACAGGAACTCATCCAGGTGGTCTGAATGTCTCCAGAGGAAAGAGACTCTACAACTCATCCAGGCAGCCTGTTCCAGTGCCCCATGACCCTCATAGTGAAGTTTTTCTTTATGTTTCTTTGGAACCTCATATGTTCCAGCTTGTGCATCCTGTTCCTTATTCCATAGGAACCCCATGCACCAGTACAGGCTGGGGGTTGACCTGCTGGAGAGCAGCTCTGCAGACCCGGGGAGTCCTGATTGATAATAAGCTAAACATGAGCCAGCAATGTGCCCTGGTGGCCAAGAAAGCCAATGACATCCTGGGATGCATCAAGAAGAGTGTGGCCAGCAGGTCAAGGGAGNCCCTGGCACAGAGTGTCCAGGAAGAGTGTGGGGTCTCCTTCCCTGGAGGTCTTCAAAACCCCACCTGGATGCATTCCTGTGTGACCTGATCCAAGTGGATCTGCTTTGGCAGGGGTGCTGGACTAGATACTCTCTAAAGGTCTCTTCCAATGCCTACCATTCTAGGATTTGATGACATGAAAAAGGCTCTTCCAAACATCCTCGATATAGAATAGAGTGGTAGCTGATTGAAAATACAGGAGAGGAAATAAAGCAACTGATAACAGGGTCTTAGAACTCTACTTTTTTTCTAGCCCAGCACAGGTGAGATCAGGTACAAATATCTGTTTGTCTTGCTGTTGAGCACAGGCTGCCACTTGCTTCCCTGGAAGGAGACTGCATAAACATTTCTTTCTACATCTTTACAGGTTAGCCAAGCTGTCTGCAGTAGGATTTTATGTCCAAATCTACTGCAGAACAACAACACTAAAACATAACACCAAAGATTTCCTTAAATTTGGGCAGGATGGGGCAGAGAAAAGGAGACAATTATCATTTTGTAACACAAAATTGAAAAAAAAATCCAGGAATAGTCAATATAGAAAAAAAAAAAATAAGAACAGACCAGATTTGCTGTACTCTCTCATAGCAAAACCCCCACCCTGTACCCCACACTGTACCTGTTTCAGCCTGGAGATAGATTTCTGATCCCAGCTGCAGAGCAAGAGGCAGCACCACCACCCCAAGCTGAGCTGCAGCCCTTCCTCAGATATGGGCAGTTGACTTCACAGCTGAACCTTGGTCAGTGAAAATAACACCATCCCGCCACTAATATAACGCATTCCTCAGCAGCAACCTATATGGAATCAAGCAGCCTTTAAACAGAATGTATACAGGGAGAAGGGAACAGGTGGGTTTGGGTTGTCTTTTTATTCCCTTTAAAAAAGAAGAGTGCAACTACCAGCCAATTAATTCTGGATATATGGATGGTGGGGGGAGCTCAGATTTGAGACGTCCCTGATAAGCATCTCAGGAAACAAATGCAGTTGTCAATTGTCTGTGGGTCACTGAGCAGTATCATTTTAACATCCTCAATGACACTGAAATTTCATTTACCCTACCCTCAAATATGAAATATTGTATTCTCCTTGCCTTCTGGGGAAGTACAGTAATTTTTTTTTCCCCTCTTTGAAATCCACTGCCTGCTGTGACTCCTTAAATATCCATTCAGACTTTCTCTCTCTCACATAATTTTTACAGGATGCAGCCTAGGCAATCTCAATGACTATTTAAAAAATAGGTTTTATTAAAGAAATGAATGCACAATTCTCTCCTTCTTTCCCCTTGTACCTGCACAAAACCTAAATATCAAGTTAGTTTCAAGGGAATAGCAAATGTTTACTTGGCAGCAAGAGAAAGAAAAAGCAGCTCTAATACTGAATCTATTGTATTCCATCAGCTCTTTACTCTGTCCCACTACCAATTTATTTTTCAGTAATGTGTACGCCTGTGTGGGAAAAACAAGGTAAATAAAACAAATTATGAGCATCCGTAGCAATTTGTAGCTGCTTTCAAAGGAAGCACGGCCAAATACTCCCAGGTTTAAGACAGCAACACTCATGTTCTATCGTTCTTAGTTTTCAACATAAATTTGTTACCCAGCTTACCAGGAGGGCACTTTTGAAACAAAAAAAAAGAAAACAAAAGAGATGACTTTCTCTTGATGACTACCTGTCAGCTAATTATTAGTGTGCTTCCAAGTGCCTTTTTAAGTTTGTTCATCGTCTCATTTCCAAGTAAGGCAGAACTGAAATTCCTTAGAAACAGAACATGACATCATAAGAAGGTTTTGCAGAAGCTCTCCCTGTATGTCCATTTATATTAGCCTCACCATCCATAATAAGTGTTTAAAAAGCAGAAAAACAACCATGATGCATAATGCATTGTGTCATGATGCATAATAATTAAAACCCCTCCCCCGGCTCCTGAGGTTTAAAATCTTTCCAAGTAAGCATTTCAGCGTAAAGGCTTTGACAAAAACGCCATTTAGGGACTTCGAAATTTAGAGCTATGCAATTTGTCATAATTTATATTAGCAAGAAGGTTTAAAATAAAAACAACAACAACTAAAGAGAGATAACACAACACAATTCTGCACTTGATGAATCTTCTGTTGACTAAAAACACCTATGCCTGCCAGTCAGAAAAGTTATTAACCTGCCAAATTACAGATGGAATCAGTGTATTTTTCCCCCAGAATTCTTTAAGCAGATGAATATAGAGTATCCTATATTCAAGTATTAGCAAAGGTTACTTGCCTTTGGAATATTGATTAGCACAGCCCTTGTGGGAATTATTTCACTTTTCCAAAGCAAATTAAAGATGTGAAAAGCAATTCTCAACTTAACTTCAAATGCGGTTATTTAAAAATGGATGATTAACACAATTACTGCCTGGCACAGAGAGCACAGCTTTCCAGAGGCAGCCAGCAGAATTCACGGTTAACGCTGAAATCAGATTACCTTGAAAGAGCTCCCTTGATCCAGGGAAGGGGAAAAAAATTATACCTGGGAGCTTATTTCTCACCTGAGTAACACACTTTTCCTTCAAAACCATGAACTGTGTTGCTGTTAGATGTGTGTGCACTCTAGCTTAGGTCTTTTAGGCTTTTTCAGACTAAAATACACAGGAGCAATTAATTACTTGCATCCCTATGACTCATACTTCATTCACCTCCAAGATTTCCAAGTGCCGGCTGAACAATGCTAATACTGCTTAAATTAAGCATTTCTGGGGGTTATTTTCTTTAGTAAGGATTCACTCAACAGTGAATTAATTCGTTTGTTTTGAACTTCCATACAGCAACCAGCAACATGGAGTATATATGCCCTGTTCCTGAGTAAAATTATATTACCATCTTTTGAGGAAGAACACCCTCATTATTAACTGACGAAGAATTGGCACCTGCACAAGCCAAATAAGTTTCCCTGACATCCCATCTGAAAACACATTGTAAAGCAGGGATTTGAGCTTAGATCTTCTAAAGCTCTAATGCCTAGCCACCTAATATTGTTCTTCTACCTAGCTGTGGAACCATTAAGATCAAATACAGTTTCAAAATCAACATAGAAATATTTCCACTGAAACTTTATGTCAATTTCTATTCAGTTTTAAAACACCAATACATACTTCTGCTAAAATAAGGATTTGATAACACTAGTAATGCACTTTTCAGAGGTAATTATTTTAGTCACTTTTTTTTTTTCTATTTCAGGTTTTGAAAATGTACCAGTTTTAAATCTTTACCAGACAGCATAAGTGATAATGAGCTGTAAATCCACAGAACTAAAATGTTGCTGGGAGCACTACTTATGACTTGTCAATCAGTATGTCTAGAAGTATATCACTAGTCTATGGAATGGTGGGGTTTTTCCTTCAGTCACATAAATTAGACTACAGACTATGAACACAAAATTGAAAAAGCCTATATACCTTCTTTTTTAATAGTTCTATTAAATTGTCTTATAACAACTTTGTTTATTAACCAAACGTGATGGCTCAATAATGACTTTTTTTCTTTTCTGAATGAAGAAAAGAGCAGGTTAGCAAACATGAGCCATTATTTAATATCATATAAGGTATTTCATATTCAAGTAATTTTCTGTATGAACTGAGCAACTGTGTAATGGTAAATGCAGCTGTTAGCCAGACCCAAAATCAAGGAGCTACAGTCAAGAACAATAAATTGCTTGTTACATGTACTAGAATATCTGGGATTTTTCTGTAAGACAAAAGCCCACAAAATCAATTACTTCCATTATTGTTTATTACTTCGGAAGTTCACAAGAGGCTAGAATGCTGCCTCAATTTTATTTCCTGAGTTCTGGAGCACCCCAGCTTTTTATGACATAGAACAAACCATGTATTGCCCATTCCAGGCAGAAGGAATTTTGGCTTATGACAGGTCAGCAGCAGAAATTCACAAAGAAGACCTGAAATGCATTTCCAAATGCATTTATCCCTTAAGAGGGAAAAAAAGTATACATAGAGAGACCTCTTTCCAGAAACGCAAATGCTTGTCCTTCAGGTGCTAATACCTGCCATAGCATTACCCAGAAAAGAGTCTTAATTATTGCAACAGCAAATAGAGTTTGTTAATCATGGTTATAACATTCTTATACTGGAATAAATCCCAAAAGATGACTTACATTAAAAAGTGCACCACCACCAACTGCTCATAACCAGCACACACAAAGCAATCTTTATGCCCGAATGACTACAACAGAGGAAGACAAGCCTAACACAGTTTTTTAGCAGATGATTCCTTATGTGGTTTAGGTCAAATCGTGCAGGGTTTGAAAGCTAACGCAGACAATTTTAATCAGACATAATAAACTGTCTAGGATCTCAAAAACTAGGGATTAAAATGGTTTGGTTACACTGACAAGGAAAAATAATTCAAGACAGACATGCGTTTTCACTATTTTGCTCATGCATTGCTGTGAAACATGACGTATCCCTTGACAGCTTCAATTGTGAAAGGACAGGTTTTCTCAAACATTTGCACATTATGACCATGTACCACAGCATGACAAATTAAACATCACTTTGCTAGGACCTCCACATTTGTTATAGCCTGTCACAATCAAAAGTCATTCATGTTAATGAACATACATACTTCTATCAAATCATTTTGAAATTGCATGCCAGACTTTCTTTTTGAGGTTTTACAAATTTATTTTTCTATGATATTTTCTCAAAGAAGTTTATTTGCTAGAGTTGCCAGTAAAACATAACTGGTCCCAAATGTAAGATTTCTGGTTGATAAAATTAAATCACTTCAATTCTCTTTTCTGTGGAAATTTCATTGATCTGATCTGTGATCTCTTCCTTTGCTAGAAAGCATTTTTCTGAATATTCTTTCTAACCATTCCCCCACATACAAACCTCAAGCTGATGAAAGCACAGGCAGAACTTGAAAGAAATATTGACTTTGTAGAAGCACATTTATTTTCATTAAGTCAGTTTTTCCAAGAGGGAAAAAAAGTCACTCCAGTTGTTTGAATCCAAGCTTCTTTCTGGCAAAGCTAAAGCAAAATTTCATATTCAATTTTAGTCATCTCTGAGGATGGATCATCCCTGAATTTCTGGTGGGACTGGGGAGGGACAGAAAGGGGAACAGTAAGAGAGAAAAAACAAATTAAAACAGTTAAATCACTGTCCTAACTTTCAAAACAATTTGTTCAGGCTGACAAGTGCTATGAGATGGCACCAGGGATAGCCCTGGGCAGGAGAGGGGAGGACAGCAGGAGGAAGTATACTATTCTCCTGAGATAAGAAGTAATACTGCACTAGTTGTTGCTAAAGCAAGAGAAAAAGGCAAAAGACGAGAAAATTTAAATTTCTTTACCCTCCAGACAAGAAAATCTTCCACACATGGGTGGTCCAGAGTTCAAGTGCATACAGTAGCTACATAGTTTTAATTCACTAATTTCACTTTGAAAATACAGCGTATGGGTTATCCAGTGGTTTTTGTTGCTTTTTTCCTCTCTCCCCAGACGATCTTATTTCTGCTCTGTTTAGTTGTTGTTTCTAGGCATTACTAATTGTCACTTGTGGAAAATGGGAGTCAGCTGTTCATGGAGCTAAATCCAAGAATTAGCTGCAAGCTTTTTTTCTTTTTCTTTTTTTTTAAAAGAAAATGACCAGGTTTGTGTCAGAGGACCGTCTTCTCCATCTAATACTGTCCTATACCTCTCTCTAAAGAGACAGGTAGAGAATAGTTATCATAAATAGCAGGGAACTGAGACGTCTTGCAAAGTGCAACAGGTTTCTAGAGAGTGAAACTGGACAGCACTCTAACTGTATGTACTTCTTCCAGACTAAGCATTCATAGGAGTTGGGGGCAGCCTGAAGCTGCACCTGATATAAGCCATAATTGCAAGCAAGAACAAGGCAAGGAGGGGGTTGATAACATTTTCCTAATCATGCCACACACCTCAGTGTCCAACACAAGGAGCAATTCCTAAAAAGATAAAAAAATTAAAATAATTACTGAAAAACAACTTTTAGCAGTCAATGACACAAACTAGATACACAGGCAGCCTAGCAAGTGCGATAAGGGTACTAAGAAGAAGCCTTGGTGTTCTCCCTAGTGTTGGCAAAGGCTTTAGGCCTCATGAGACAAAAGGGAGTGTCCCAGCTTCTAGACCTGTTCTTTCTCTTCTCCCCTCATCAGGTGCAACCAAGCTGACAGTAACTTTCAATCAGCACACTCAACTGTACTCAAACAAACCAGCCAACACCAAATACACTGAGAAAGTGAAAAGGTCAGGGAGAGTAACCCAAAAGAGTGAGAGAAAAAGGTTTATGTCCATTAAAAACGATCAAGGAAGCATGACTGTTCCCCAGAAAGGTCAATATGGGCATCAGGCAGAATACCAACAATGTGACAAATTTGGTAGTATTGAGGGTTGTTTCTGCAAATAGCCTGAAGCGAAAAGTATGGAAACCTTGAATACCAAGTTTAAAAATGAAGAGAAAATTCATCAAGTTTCTGTGCAAGACTTAGTTCAGAACTACATGTCGACCTGTATGTCCTGTTGTTCCCACACCCCCAAAGACAGACCTTCAGAATAACTCTTTACATGTTTGTAGCTACATGAAGATAGAAAGCTGGACTAAATACAGTCAGATGCATCTGAAGTAGAGCTCAATATATTTAGGAAAAGGTTATATGCCTAAAGCAGCAACTGCTTATCTCATGGACCTGGAAGCTGTCATCCTAGTCACTGTTAACAGTTTTTTACATGAAGACATCACAGGAAACCATAACTTAAGCAGGTGATGCCAGTAGCAAAGAAGGGTGTTGTGGTTTTGTGTGCAGTAAGTTTGGAGACGTTGTCTCTTCCCTCTTAGCTTAGGTTTGCTTCTCCAATGCAAATCAGTACTGACCTCTGCTGATAGATTATCAGCATGTTTAGTTACTAGGGAACGAACAAGCAAGTATACAATCACATAAAAATGGTATTTTGAAAAGGGTATTCAAGTTGCAGAAAACAAATTCTTTCACATGCAGAAGTCTGAAGCTCTAAGGGTATTACATAGACAGAGAAGTGAGTTAAATGGGAATAGTTTGGAGTACCTCACACTCCACAGCCATTTTGCTAGTTTCCAACCTGGATATCCTTTCCTTACTCCAGGATCTCCTTTACAAAGCTGACCTCTATCTGCTGTGGAAGACCATACAGAGGACGTTTGCCATAAAGACCGTGCTTACAATTAGTTCACATAGAATATCTAATATGCTTCCCACACACATTTTAGCTTATTTTGCAGTAACATCCTCAGGCCACAAGCTTAAGTAGCTTACCCAAGGCTAGACAGAGTCTGAAGACACATTCACATGGGGATACTCAGGAAATGAATCTGAAATTAAACTTTAAAAAAAGAATGAGCTAAGCAGCATCCTAAGCTAACACTTTCATTTAGAATTAGAGCCTTAATTCAGCTTAGCCTAATTCAGTTCTAAAACAGGGACATTGACACAAGCCTACTACCAGATCTATTTGTCTGAATCGGTTGAAGGCATTACTGCCTCCAGCTAGTCATCACTGCTTTCCAGATGGAGGTTTCTACCCCACACAACTCTGACAGCAGAGTGATTCATGTGAGCAGTCCTGCTTACAGAAAACTATATCAGCTGCAATTTAAAATAGATGTACATTCATCTGGCCTCTTAAAGAAAGAGATGAAGGATTGCTCATACAAATAAGTACTCTTGCGGTAACCTGCAGGGGCAATTACCCCTCCCAGACATGTAGCAGAAGCAGCATCTGCCCTCAGTTTGGTTGAAGGGAGTGAGCAAGTGGGACAGCTGACTAGGATATGTGAGACATGGTTTACTGGTGGACATAGNGAGGGAATGAGCAAGTGGGACAGCTGATTCGTGGTTGGACTTTGCATCATAAAGGTCTTTTCCGACCTAAACAATTTCATGATTTCATGAATCCATTGGCAAGGCATAGATTGTCTTAAACTATAATCTTGATGAGATCTCAACATTCAGTCACTGCTGCACAGCTGCTCTTTGACAACCAATAGTATGAAGGTGCTTTTGGTCTCTAGGACCTTAATCATGGAGACTAATTTACCCCATGTCATTTTATAGATTGTAATAGATCGCAGCATGCCAGTCCCCTCATAGGTAAAATTGTCTCCTAAATAGTCAGAAAGGAGTGAAATAAGATGTTATAGGAGCTGTATGAATCTCTGACAGCTTTTCAGGTGAACAAAGGGAGAGAGAAGGAAGAAAAAATATCCTTTACATCCCTGTTCCCTTGCTCTACCTTCCTACACCTGGGGTACAGTAAAGTAAAATCCCTCTAAGCAGGTCTTGGCAACTCTGTGTTCAATCTGTCCCACACTTCCCCTGAGATAAATTCAGGAGAGGGAGAGAGGGGGAAAGGGAGGGAGGTTGCTCAATGATGGAGGGGTTTTTTTGCACTGTATAACAGAAACAAATCAAAGGATTTATATTTAGTGTACTCTATCTGAACTTGGTAGTTTAGACAGTAATATTGAATAGTCTTTGACAGAGGAAGACACTGGTATCTATGTCCACAAAAATGGAGAAGTCAGTTAACACATCTACCTATGTAACACCTGTCCTCTTTAAAGGTGGGTGGTTATTTTTTTTCTCCAAAATGTAGAACCTAGTTGCATGAGATTAGGTAACCTAAAAATGCAGGACCTCAAAGACAAAGAAAGAAATGATGCAGCTAAGCATTAATCTCCTAGTAGCACCGAAGTTACAAATTCATTGTGTCTCCATTCTACACCCTTGCTGGAGATCATCTCCTACAGATGACATGCAAAAGCAAATCTGGATGAAAAGGGAGGGGACAGCAGGTAACAGGAGGAAAAACAACCTTCCCCCTCTCTATCTCTCACATACACAGAAAACAGTTTGTCCTGCAAAGAGAGACTCTGGCCCAAAATGTATTTCAGCTTTGAAAAGGGAGAATTTTTTGGGAGAAAACACCAGAGTCAGAACAGGTAGAGGATTTAACTGTAACGAGATTTTTTTTTCCATAGTAAGTTATGAATGGGATGTGAGGTGTGTGTATATTAACAGGAAAAATAGCTTCCTCCTTTTTTTTAATCCCTAAGAACATTCAGATCACCTAAGGGAAACCTATATATTTCTTGTTCCATTCAGTAGGCTGGGAAAACAAAAAAGACTTTTCCTCCATTTCCCAACGTCAAAAGGAACTGCAGTGTTTTTAATATAGAAAAATCCATTAGGTACGGGAAAAGGCAAGAGCTTCATATCAAGCTGCAAACAGGAACACTTAAGCACAAGGCATTCAGGCGATGGAAATGCATTCAGAGCGTTTAGCACATAGGATTAATCGAATTATAATTTAATCATCTGATCAAACACTAATTAGCATAATCACTTGAGGGGAAAAGCTGCTAGAAGAACAGACGAAGAAGCACCTTGGGCACCCATCACATTTTAATGACACAAGATCAGGCACAGATTTTTTTTTTTTTCCTTAACAAAACACATAGATTGAGGATTACAGTGCTGAAGAACCAGTTTAAATATCTCAGTCCTAGATCACATACAGTTCTCCAGCATGGAAGATGCTGAAGCTGGGTCTGCAAACTATAGTTTATTCATTTTTAAGGAAGAGCTTTAAAACCACAGGAACACTACACTACCCTGGTTTGCCATATGAAAACTTGAGCATGAGCACACATTTTAGCCCACAGTGTTTCCTTACCATTTCCCCTAGAGTCTCTCACATGAATGTTTAACTATAGATTGCTTAGATGACCTTCAGGGATACAGCAAAGTATTAGCATCCTTTTACAAACTGCATTTGAAGTAATTAGTCCAAATCAGTTGGGTTTTTTTGGCTCAGAGCAGGGGAGAATAGGAAAGCAAGAGATATTAACGCAGCTTTTCTGCATAATATTGCCTAGCTTTACTGGTAATATCATGCCACTTTTCAAAAGCAGAAATCTGGAGATGCCAGAAAACCATCCCTGAGGTTTGCACATAGAATAAAATGACACGTCTGGAAGAGTGGGCAATAAGAAATGTATGGACAGCGGGATGCCTGGAAGACTGTACAGGAATAAGGAAGGGGAGAAGATGGGTTTTGGGGGGCACAGGATCTTAGGAGGCATCTTTTGTTTTAATTTTTAAACAAAATAGTGTAATTTTTCTTAATAAGTGCATATCTTTTCAAATTGATAATTCTTCTCGACGCTGAAAACATTTAAATGTAATGAACTGCAACCTTTATAGATAAGATTGGACTTTGGAAATGTTTCCTACTGTATTATGTAAGGAAGTAAAATGATGAGCTGCTTACCTACATTTTAAAGATACCAGATCATACAGGCTCAACTGTGAGCTAATTTAAATTGATTATATCCCTCTTACCAAGCTATTACCAATAATCCTTTTGGCTTCTCAGAATGACTGTACATTAATAAAATAAGGTAACCTGTTACAACATAAGGACAATTTACCCCAGGATTTCTCCATATTGGGCACCCTGCTATGTGCAATCAGTATGCGCAGTCTGGAAACTCTTGGGAGCATAGCATGCAACTTTCCACTGCAGGTGACAATTTCAGACAACATCCCAGCAACAAAGAGCTGTATATCACTTTAAAACATTGCTACACTTTTAATATGTGACAGATAGGTGAACTAATAAAAGGCAACAAATTAGTTTCTCACTGGCATGAAGATACAACCACCATACTACATGCATTCCTAGCTCAAAGAGAGAGATTAGCATACACAGAGTCCATTTAATCAAAAAGAGTAATTTCAATTAAAAGCTATGGGGTTGTTAAAGTATCTTCCTTCTTTAAAATATCAAACTTTAAATTCTTGCTTGTATCTTTCCCAGCAAAAGCTTAAAAGGTGGACATTTTGCATCACCTCACAAAAACTTCAATATGGCAAAGTGAAAGTAGAGCGACATACAGCTGGTAACACTACTTAAGACTGCATCATCGTCAGAAATAGGCTGGAACACGACTCAAGAACAACCATTCTTCCCCAAACCCATCCCTAAATCTGTCTTTTCTTCCTGCCCTCCAAGACGGGAGCAGTCCTGAGCCAAATTGCAGCATTGGATGTACAGCTCCCCATAGCTTCCACTTTCTGCCCTCCTAAGAGTAACAGTACCATGTCATGTCATAACATCATTTTCCACTTATTAACTATTATCTGAGCAGAGGCCAAATACACGTGTCTTAGGAAAGGCCAAAGATAAGGCAGTCAATCAACCTTTATCCCCTACTCCAGGTATTGCAATGGGCATCCAGACTGAGGACTGACAGTAGCAGAGACCATGTGGGGAAGAGGAGTTACTGCATGACATAGTGGGCAAACAAGGCTTTTATCTTTGAACATGGCCAAGACGGAAACACTATGTATTGATCCAAAAAGATATTCAAAACTTCTTGAAATTAAGTAAAAGTTGGACTGTAATTATTTAGCTGTGGAAAATGTTTTAAAACAGTCATTAGATACTTTTGTAATTACTAAAAAAAAAAAAAAAAAACAAAATTTAAAAAAAAAAAACAAAACACACAAAAAACATGATTCTAACAGCTTAAGATGTGGTGGGAGAATCATAATTGCTTTTATCCACTAGGGACTAACTTTTTAACACAATAAACGTGCACTCGATTGATACAGCTACAGCATCTTCAGATGGGCATTTATTTTCCCCTGCATTACTTTCACATATGACACCAGTTAAGACATTCAAAAAGGCCTCTATCTCTGTCACTAGTGAAACAAACGCAGCTTGAGTGCATGTAGCAGGACAGTCACATCTTTCTGAGGCTGAACTGCTCCTTCTCAAGCATGAACATACTAGCTAACAGCAAAAAAACAGTGAAGACATTTGAACAGGATTTTTACTCTAGTCCAGGATAGAAAAAGTAAAACTTAAAACTTCCTTTCTACCCCAAGAAATAAACAAACACAAACATACAAAACAAACAAACAAACAAAAAACATGAAAAAAATAATATTCCCTACTCCAGGCTGTGTTTCCACTATATCTGTATAGTTTTCAGGACTTGCTAAGCAAGCAGCTTCCCAATTTGCTGTTGAGACAAAGAGCTGCTCTCTGAGGGGGGAAGCAACCTGGTGCACTGGAGACATCCTTCTCCACTCAGCAGTGCTCTCAGACCACATCCAGAGAGGGCTCTAGGAGCAACGCCAAGTGTTCAGGTGCATGCGCTCAGCAGACCCCATTGCACCAAACCTGCCACTTTCCAGCTCCCAATAGCTGAACAGCAAATCAGGACTGCCAGTGCTTCTCTGAAAGCTTGACAGCTCAGCCTCTTTTTCCAAGGATTAATTATCTCCCTCCTGCCCAATAAAGGAGTTCAGTTCCTTCCTTCTTTGCTCAAACAAGGGACTCACGCATCTTACTGTACAGCCTTGCTGACAGTCACAGAATTGCTTTCCGTCTTTGATCCCCCTCACCCCCAAATATACTAATTGCTTCAGTGGGAAAGCTTTTAGGGACAGGAGAAATACTTTCGCTACCAAAATAAATATAAGAAACTGTAAGAATAAGGTGGAGAGAGAAGGGTCTGTAGGTCTCAAATTTAGCCTATATCACAGATGAAACAGCATGAGCGGACACAAAAGAAAAATATGAATGCAGGCAAGTGAGGGACAAGGACAACTGGGAGTTTGAGCTTGCCCTCGCTAGGCACAGCAGGATTCATGCAGAGCACGAGCTTTCTCCCAGGCACAGAACAACAGAAAAGATTAAGTCTCTGGGACCAGCACTGTGGAGCCCCAAAGCCGCATGCTGTTTTATTCCTCATCTACAGCTCGTGCTTCCCCACTATAAACTGAAGCCAAGACTTCAGATCCTCCTGCCACAAGCTGTCCAGCTCAGACTTAGCCTTCAGAGACTGTCCTCCTGCTGTCTCATAAGGCTTCATGCTCTTTGAGTGCCCATCCTCTTCTTGTCATACTTTGCAATGATGTCTGGATACCCACGTATCCATGTTTCAGGCACTCCATTTTCCCTCCCTTACATTCTCCACTAAAAATCCTGTTCAAACCCCCTTCCCTCCATCTCTCCTAAGCACTCATTTTGTATTTTTAAAGTAAGTATTTACAAAAGGCTGAGAACAAAAAGATCCAGCCACAGCTGACAACAAAAAAAAAAAATGGCAAGCATTATCTATCACTCAAGTCATCAACTCACAGAATGGTTTAGGTTAAAAGGGACCTTAAAGACCATCTAGTTCTAATCCTCATGCCATGAGTGAGGTCACCTTCCACTACACTAGGTTGCTCAAAGCCCCATCTAGCCTGGCCTTGAACACTTCCAGGGAGGGGGCAACTATAGCCTCTCTGGGCAACCTCAGTGAATGCCTCACCCCCCTCACAGTAAATAATTTCTTCCTTATAACTAATCTAAATCTACCCTCTTTCAGTTCAAAGCCATTGTGCCTTGTCCTATCACTATATCCCATAGTAAAATGTCCTTCTCCAGGTTTCTTGTTCAGGTCCCTTTAGGTATTGGAAGGCTGTTGGAAGGTTTTCCCAGAGCCCTCTCTTCTCCAGGCTGAACAACCCCAACTCTCTCATCCTGTCCTCACAGGAGAGGTGCTTCAGCCCCCTCATCATCTTTGTGGTCTTCCTCTGGATTCACCCAAACAGTCCATGTCTTTCTTAAGCTGGGGGCCTCAGAGTTGAACACAGTCTCCGAGAGTTTCATGAGAGCAGAGTAAAGAGGAGAATCACCTCCCTTGACCTACTGGTCCCACTGTTTTTGATGTAGTTAAGGATATGATCGATCTTCTGGGCTGAAAGCACACATTGCTGGATCTCATTGAGCTTCTTGTCAACCAACACTCACAAGTCCTGCTGCTCTTATCCATTCTCTGCCCAGCCTAAATCTGTGTTTGGGACTGCCTCAACTCACACACAGGACCAATAAACATCTCATATAGCGAGATTAATCTTACTCTGTGCTTCTACTCTTTTCCCTTGTGATGGTACAAGTCTGGTTTCTAGAACCTCTACATAACAGGACTATGGGAAAGGTTCTCATGGTGAAAGAGAAACCTTCAAGTCAAACAAAAGTAGGAAAGAAGGTACAAAAGAAAGCTTCGTAAATATATACAGCTACACAAAACATTATCACAAAAATCATTACTTCAGATACTTGGGAATCACTTTACTGCACAAGAAAAACCCTCAACATTAAACGTCTACAGACATATCCAGAAAACTTATACTTCAATGAGTCTCTCAAATTACCTCCTTCATGTTATGACACAGCAAATTCTTCACTTTATGCTTTACAGCTGCAGTTGCAACCCAAACTATAGTTAACCTTCCTAAAAATAATATGTGAACTGGCTTTTAAACTGCCCACACAAAAGCCATTTAACAAGAGGAAAAAACTCAGATGGAGAATGTACAGTGTATGCAGGACCTTCTGGATGGTGAATCACTGGACACCTTTTCTGTTTAAACTGAGGTCCACCTGAGGCCTAGTTTTCTGGAATGACATCTATTCCACCAAGATCTCATTCCAGGGGCATCAGAATCTGCTTCTCATAACACAACAATACAAAAAACAAACAAAAAATACTTTGTCAAGGTCCTCCTCTGTCCTTAGTTCAAGACAGAAGTGATGTAATAGCATGTCACGTGCTTACATCTTAGCTTTCAAGAGGCTGACTTTGTGCATTCACAACATCTTCCCGAGTCAGAGCCAAAATTCCAAATAACAACATTCCCACAGAAAACCCCAAAGACTGCAGAAGGTAATACTGTAAAACAATAAGAAACTCAACACACAATGACTTCTGGTAGAAAAATAAAAAAACAATCACATGAGAGAATTTACATTTTATGCACCACCTCTCTACAATCTGTAAAAGAGTAACCAACTAACATTTTGGTTCGCTCACGTCGTACCATGTGATTCGTGTAGTCCAGTTACACATTGTTACAACAATTGGTTCCTTCAAGTCCACACATTTCAGTATCACAGCCTTCTCTGTCAGCCTAAACAAGAGCTATACATCAAAGACTTCCATTTGGTATCTGAACTCCATCCTAACTACTAATCCTCTACGAAACTCTATGGAACAACAACATCATGAAGATGCTTCTAAAGAACAGAACTGAAAACAAACACTTCCATCAAGTCCCTTAATTTCATAGCACCTAAAGACCAGGGCCATGGAGGGCTGCCACTCCAAAATGCTGAGACAGGTAGGCTTAGCAAAAAAAACACTAATTTGCAAAACCACATGAGAGGATTCCATGCCAACAGACATTTATATAGACAAAGCAACCCTACAATCTTGCATAGATAGGCAACTATTTGGAGCTACAGTGCAAAGACTCCTGTCCTTTCAAGAATCATATTTCCGATATACTTAAAACACTAGAGGGCTCCCCAAAATTTACTCAAAAAATTGTCTTGTATGGCAGCAGGTAACCAAGAATAATTTTTAGCCTAGTACAAACATAAATCTTAAACCATAAATCTTCTGCATGGGATTACCCTGTAATTAATTAGAAGAAAATAGCATCAGTATACTAGGACAGCAAAGCAAGTGCCAGATTTTCACACAAGGTAGCTTTTAAGCAAATACAAGCTATATAAATTTACATATATATGTGTATATATATGTATATGTGTATGTATAAAAAAACCAAAAACCTCAGAGGAAACCATATCCCTGATCACATGAGATTGAGAGCCACATAAGCAGGGTGGTTGGCCTTCAGCTCACACAGTGGCATGCATATACAAGCTTAAAAAATGTTTACCAGACAAAAACAATTCTCAGGTGGGCCTTGGCTAAACGCCTTTGTATCTGCCACATCTTTAAGCAGCAGGGTGCTATTTTCAGATGTGCTGCCCCGTGACCCATAACCCTGTGCTCATGCAGGACCTGTCCTTCTGGAAGCTTCGGCAGAGGCACATCAGTGATTCAGCTCGGGTCACCAGGCTGCTCACTCTCTCAATTACTAGGAAGCTCCAGGGAGACTGGTGTTTAGTATGGAGGTGACTCTTTCTCAAAGCCTTTGCATTTAAAAATGGCTTTCTATAAATAGGATTGCTGGCTCACTCTTAAATCTTACTCCCTGCCTTCCAAGTAAAAATAGCTGAAATAGGGATGCTGGGAAGACTTGTTAATCTCTGTCATCCTGTCTGTCCATCCATTTGCTCAGTATGTATCATAACATTTGTTGCCCACTCCACTATGAAAGGGATATACTGATGTATCCCTCTGTCTTTTTCCGATACAATGCCCTAATGGAAAAAAATTAAAACTACTTATGAAATAATACAAATTTGTTTTGGTTTTTTTCAGCAAATGGCAGGAGAAAAAGAAAAGTAATGGCAAGAAAAGCCCATAGAGCTAATATGTACCCAAGGAATCTGTGTCTTATTCTTAAAGAGGTTCTCTTAAATGTTCAAAAATATTGTGCTGTAAAAGGCTCTTATTAAATGCTTCCCATTTTGTGTTATTTTATTTTTGAAAATGCCAACTGCTTGATGAAAGACTTTTAAGAGACAGGGAGATTGAGACTGAGAATATAGGATTTCTTTGAAGAATATCATAATTTGAAATCTTAATTTCATTGATAACGTAACAGGTTAAAGGAAAAGGAAATGTTGATTAAACAGGATTGTGAAATATCTCAAACTATACTGTGAAACAAGTAATTTAACTGCATACACCTACACATTCACCTTGAAATAATTAAGTATTCTGATCTACAGACCTGTATTGCCTAAATGATTTTTTTAGTACTTTTAGCGTTTCAATGACTCAAAAGAAATAACATTTAAAAAACAAAATCAAGTAATTGTACCTTAGAATATGTTCAGTACAATGTTCTCCTGCCTTCTCCAGCTTTTAAAGTGAAAGCTGGAATTAGTGTCTTTCCCACTGCAAATCTGAAAGAGTCCTAGGCAGAGAGATTGATAAATGGCATGCTCCAATTAAAATCAAAGGCTAAATGAGTAGTGTGTTCAAACATACCTTGATCTTACACATACCTTACCTTGTTAACAAAAGCAAACTTTAAGGGGAAAGAGCTCCATCTATTTTGTCCCTCAGTTCACTACCCTGACCTCTCCCTCCCTCCCTCCCCCCCACCAAAGACATTAGTTTTGTCAATTTTTTGGTGATTTCAGTGTTTAATAAACACATAAAGGAGATTATCTCCCCACTCCAAACAGCCCTTACACCCAAGAGAGCAGTGTATTTGTTAAGACACTCATCCAGGCAAAGGCACAACAAGTTGAAGGCCAACCAGTGCCCAGCTGCTCCTGTCACCAGCAACTTGCTCAGCTCATGAGCCGGAGGAACTGTTTGGATGAGCTACCTAAAGCTACCTAAAGATTTTCCAAAACAATTTGATTTGCCTTGTATATCATGACACCTTACTAAAGAACAAACAAAATAAAAACCAACTTCTAAACTTTTCCAGATGCAGCAGCACTGAAGAGATGCCACCAAAATCACAGGGCAGAGCTGTAAGCTATTTTAACAAGCCTTATTGGTTTGTTTTTACCCTTTGTGGAAATCAACTTCACTTGAAACTGTTACCAAAAAAACGCCTTCACTGCCACATACGTTACCTAGGCGGTGCTACAGAAAGAAGACAGAGCATCCACCAGTTAAAAAGTTGAGCGAACAATGGATAGGAAAACGCAGCCAAAATGCCTGTTCCTTCAGGCAGGGGCTGTTGCCACAGCTTTGCAGAGCAGTTGCCAGACCGGTGCGGTTTGCTGCCCACTAGTGTCCTGTGACACCGGCTCCCACAGCCCTGTGATGCCCACTCCGGAGGGAGAGACCCACAGCCGGCGAGCTCCAAAGCCTGGGGACTGGTACACCCCCAGCAGAGAAGAAACACTCCTTTTGAAGCAGAAATAGGTATTACCAATGTACTCGGACTGCCTAGCTGTGTTTTTCTCTATTTGCCATGTGGTAATGAATTAATAGCTATTCATAGCCTAACATCACATTAAAAACACCATGAGCTGTGCTGTGCCATCCACAAATATATACCAAGCTAAATGCTTTCTGCACATGCACTAGATTTCCTAAGGTAAAGCTTTGGTTACACAATTCCACATAAGCTGTGCATGTATTACAGCATCTTTCTACAAAGAGAGACATTTACTCTTTTCCTTAAATGCAATCATCCCCAACACCAAGTCAACAGCCTGATGTCATCACTACCCCTGTTGCTTTCACTATTTCTTCTCCGTCCTAACCCCAGCTCTCAGTTTAGCACAGTCCTTCTCAGACTTCTAATATGCTGCTGAATCTCATAGTGATGGATATAGAGCAGGGAAAGGATTCATACAGGAAATAATTGTAATGGAAATTTATTTTTAGTGTCATCTGTACTGTCCTGGGTGCCTCCGGATGCTCCATTGATTTCAGCAGAACATCTATGGACAACAGGCATAGAAGAAATGCAGCCAGAAGTCTGGAAACAAGTTCAGCATACCTAAGGCAGAGGATAAATGATATTCAAAAAATATTAATTTTGGGGGGAAGCATCCTATTTCTGAACTAACTTTAGGAGAGTAATTACAATAATGAGCCAGGATTTTGAAGGCGGCCATGCTCCCCCTCACAGCCTGTCCCCACAAACCATAATTAGTGAAATGCCCTTTAACTGATTACAATCAGGCTACAGTAGACTTTTGCTGTTAATTTTACATGTTTGCTTCTGGAATACTTGGGTATAGTAACATGGAAGGTATTACAGATGTAGTAACCCTGAATGTAGCTCAGAAGTACTGCTCAGGATTGTAATGGCATGACTCAGGCTTTCAAAGTGGTGAATTCAGCTGCATAGCTCTCACTGATGTCTGTATCGTCCCACACATTGAGTCTGCAATACATTTATGGTTAATAGTTACCTGTATTTTTAAGAAGCTCACAGCAATGAATGTTTAAAGCCTTTACAAAATCTAAAAATGTCAACCAGGTATTTGGGAAGGTTTCGTTTTAGGCTTCAGAAATACTAATTGGATGTAACAGCATGTTAGTATTTTATTGTCCCCAGAAGGAAGCTATTTCACAAACATAAAGTCTACCCAGCGACACTGTTCGTATCTAATTTGACAAAATGTATTTGTGCTGAGTGGCTGTAGGGAAATACGGGGGCCAACTTTACTGTTGTTATTCAGATGGCTTCCATTATCTTTGACAGAAATTTAGTCCAAGACAACAACTACAGGGTTAAGCCCATAACACGTGAGTTTCTTTTTCAAGTTATTTCTACCCTAAAAAAAAAAAAAAACCACACAAAAAAAACAAAAACAAAAAAAAAAACCCAAACCCAACAACAAAAAAGGAACAAACATGAACAACCTTGCACATTTTAAATTAAAATTAGAATGAGATGCAACATATAATTGAAAACTACTCATAAGCGCTTCTGTTTTAAGTAAACGTAGTATGGTTCCACAAGGGCTGAAGAAAAGGCAATGGCAGAAGCCAAGCAATCTTCAGTAGCCTTCCCCCACACACACCCCCCGGATAGAATCATAAAAGAATACTGCCTCATACACAATGGATTTCAGATATATAGATAGAATAATGAAAATAAATGAGTATGTGACATATCTATTTATATATGCAGTCATTTCCTTCAAAGCAATACATATCTGATACAACGTGGCATTAAGATCTGAAATCCTTTTAAAAAAAACATTATTCTCTGGCTCCTGACTCTGACATAATAGCCCAACTAAGTGTTACTAATAAACAAAACCAAGTGTTTCAGTCTTAACATGAAGGTAGGTGCCATGTTCAAAAATTTCCTTTAAAAAAGACCCTAACTACATAGGCATTTTCACATCAAGTATGATGTCAAAAAAAAACCATACTTCTTAAGTTGCAAAGAATCATCAACTATATCCACTACATATTTCTCTAATGCTTTCAATCTTAAAATATCGCTGTACACAAAAACATTTTCTTTTTGTCATCTAGATTCGTAAACGTACGGATGTTGCTCTGTGAGGGTACAGAATCTATGCAGATGCATCAGTCATTTAGATGTTATACTAGTAAAAAGCAGAAAAATCTTTGGGATACAAATTCATGTTTGACTGTGATCCAAAGCCACAGGAATACTGAAAGTGAAATTGCTACCGACTTCATAGATCAAGTCATAAATGAAGGGGGTTTTCACGGTATTTCTACCTCATGAAACAAGAATTGTTCTGTTCTTCTGAAAGGGGACTAACTAGCAAAGAGCATAAGATTTATAGCCCT
Organism: Urocolius indicus; assembly: GCA_013401255.1. Lineage (NCBI taxonomy): Eukaryota > Metazoa > Chordata > Aves > Coliiformes > Coliidae > Urocolius > Urocolius indicus. Next base: position 344,075 of record WBNH01012218.1, read on the forward strand.
CATCCAGTAGACCAAAATATATGCCTCTTCTTTTTTTTAAAGAGGATAAGGTTTCTGGACAGAAACAGGGTTCTATCCTACACACATTTAGTTTTGAATGAGTAGCAACAGTAAGAGCATATATTTTCAGCCTGCTTCTGTGTTATTGAGAGCAAATCTCTCCCTCTGAGATATCTAGCTGAAGAGGACAGAGAGAAAGGCATAGCGCTGCCTGTCAAAAACCACTAATGAGATAAATAATTCCTTAATGTTAGAACTTGTTGCAGTTGTCTTACTGCTGGGGCGAAGGAGAGGGGTGAGGAGGGAGGGAGGCAAAACATTAAAGTTTACAGATTGGGGGGGGGTGGTAATCATTTTGCATACTGTGACACTCAGAAGATGAAAACATTTTAAGACAGCCCTAAATACACACTTAAGATTCACCTCCTAATTTGTGATCTATCCAGCTATTCGTACTGGATGGTCATGCCTGTCAGTGTATTTTTGCATCCAGTACATACCCAAGACTTGAAGGCACCCTCATCTGGCATTCATTCCTCACCCTCTGCTAGAGGTTCAATTATTTGTATCTTCCAGGAAAATCTTATACTTTTGCCCTCTGCTTCTCTTACAAATTCATTCAATACAAGAAACCTTTTTCTAGTCTACCTGCTTTGCCTGTTTTCAGAACTGTGAGTTTTAATCTTCCTGATTTAACTGTCAGGATGCGATGCATTACAGGCAATGCTATGCTCCCAAATCTGAGAAGGAGACAGCGCTGTAACAGAATAGCCAGAATCCCAGACTACAGCACAATTTGTCTCCTATCCTCAAACCTGCAATGCTAATATGCATTTTGATATAAGTTACGCAATTTAAACATTTTCACAAATGACATAGGTTTTAATCTCATATATCTGAATGTCCAACATACCCTCCCATCATTCACTATTAAAAAAATCCAGAAACTACAATAAATGTTTGTCAAAGAGTTAGCAGAATAAAGTGGGAGATTAAAAAGAAGAAGAAGAAGAAGAAAACAGGTTTACCCTTATTCTATCTCCACTGTAATTTCCCCTTCCTAACTTTATAATTGACTGAAAGAGTCTTCCACATTTACAGATGATGTAATGCTTATCCGTGCATATTTTTACATAAATGAGGGGGGGGAAAAAAAATAACGAGCAGATACCTTTACGGTGAAATGATGTAAGGGAAATAATTTTAAAATATTACTTCTCAAATACATTTTAAAAAGAATTGTTGGATGAAAGCACGGGCCGATTAAATAAAATGGGGAAAAAAAGAAAAAAAGAAAAAAAAACCCACACACACACACCCCAAAAGGTAAAAGGAAGCAATATCTCAACGCAAAAGCTCAGGATGAAAGCCCTTCAAATTATCCCCGTGTAGTCGGGTGGATTTATACGGCACTTGGCAAAATTCTGTACTTCTACAGCTAAGAAAGAAAAAGCACCCCTCTCCCTATCTCTCCAAGCACCGTCTCATTCCGAACGAGGCAGGCATACAGTAACGTGGCTAGGTTCTGGGCTGTCACTTTGCTAGGTAAGCTAGTTTAAATGATTACAGAGCAATTTCGCCCTTCTCCTCACGGCTGCCAAGAGCCAGCGCGACGCTTCCAGCACAAAAGGCACGACCGCGACCCGCTCCCCTTTCTCGGCCGGCTGCGAGGGAAGGACGGAGGGAAGGAGGGAGGGAAGAAAGGAGCCCCGAGGTAGGGGCCGGCAGCGCTCACCATGCGAGATGCTGTGGAGCAAGGCGACGGCCAACATCNGCATCCCCGGCCGCCACCGGCCCCGAGCCGCGGCGAGACGGCTCCTCACACCCCTCCCGTCGGCGCGGCGGCGGGCGGGCGCATCTTCCCTCTCCCGCGGCTCCGCTCGCGCTCACACCGCCGATCACCTTCCCCTGCCTCCCGGTGCGGCGGGCGGCAGCGCTAGCCACAGCCCCCGCGTCAGCCCCGCTCGCTCCCAGCCCTCTGCAGTCTTAAAGCACCACAAAGTCTCCACGGTGGGGGAAAAAAAAAAAAACAAGACCAATAGAAGAAGGCAGCGGAATATCCTGCCTCTCAATAGTTGGCTGAACTGCGGCCGTTTGGCATCAGTTAAGTTGTATATGACTAATGTGTTGACAAGTCGTGTGGGGGGGACTGGAGGAGGGGACCCTTCTGGAAGGTCACAGCCCAGACAGGCGAGCGCATCGAATAATTGACTAGGATTCCGTGTGAAACTGAAAGGAAGAGGGGGAGGAAAATAGTGTATCTACATTTCCCAGTGCTTGCGCAGCTCCAGATACTATTTGGCCTTTCATGTGTTTCTTTTTCTGCAGTAACAATTTTTTTTCCCCCTGTAGCGAAAGAGTAAATTACAGTCTCTCTAACTAAAAGCAATTTCTACATCTATTCTTTCTTCACATCTATGATGTGAAGGTTGGTCTGAAAAGGAAAAGAAAAAAGGGAGGGAAAAAAAAAAAGAAAAAAAATCAATATTGTGAAATACATAACAGCATTAGGGCAACTCTGAATTTAAGCTGTAAGATGAAAAGCAAACACAACAAAGCAATAAGGAATCTCAACTTGCTGAATACCCAGTGTGCTATCAAACTGGATCACTTCACATTTGGGGGTCTTCACAGGAGTATTTTTTTTTTTTTTTTTATTGCTTTATAGCACCAGAGGTTGCCATGCTGCCAACCCTCAGCCTTGTGCTCACGTAACTTGAGAAAGGATGTCACCCAAAGAAGAGCTTGAGATGAACATGGGATGAACACGTGTAGAAAGCCCAGCAACATAGCTGGACAGGGATGTATAACATCTGTTTGGAGGTGTTTCTGAAGCCATACAGTAAAGACCGAAATGCACTCTCGAAGCATTTGACAAGGCCCTTCATTTTAATTCAAAGAAAATCAAAGCTGCAACCGAAGCACAGCCATCATGCAAGTGCTTAGTTTCCTGCACCCCATTTTGGCTGGAATGTCAGACAGGAGAGACTGAGGCCCTGAAGTGAAATTAGGAGAGATGGGACCAATATTGGGCTGGGACTAGCTGCTCATGGTTGCCCTGAAGAAAAAGATATGGGTAACCAGTGAAGCTGTTCAGTACAAAATAGCATCTGATACCATTAAAGAAAAATTAGAGAGAAGTACAAATGTCTTGAGGGAGGAAAGATAAGAAGAAAGTTTGCTTCTTATTGGGAGTGAAGTTGCATTAAAAATGACAATACTTTAATCTTTTTATTTAGAAGAGAGCTAGTGACTAACAGAAATGCCTAAGTATTCATTTGAGAGCATTTTGGAGAAGTTCATGACAAATTTGTTCAGGCAGCTCTTTCAGAAATACTTTGTTTCCCATTTGGAAGCCCAGAACATGTTTGGAGCTTAAGAAATACAATGCTATATAGCACAGCACATACAATAAATACACCTTTCTATTTTCTTTACTGATCTACATAACTGTGGTAGGCCTTAACAAATTTCAATTTCATTTAAAGCAATCTCAAGCAAATTTCCGTACATTTCAGCTTATTTAAAACAACAACAGCAGCTTCAGCCTAAAAATGTAAGCTTTTCATTTGTTGTTCTGTGGCACCAAAAGGCAAGAGACCAACTTTCAGAGGCTAAATAACCTTTTTTAGCAATAGCCAGCCACCTAGGCAGCGTAATCATAGTCCAGAGCTAGGTTTAAGGAAAGCAAAGGAAGGCAGGGCATAACTTTGCATGAAGGGTTTGCTGGTTCCACTGCTCAGAGAATAACTTGACTGAAACCTCCATTAAACAATCTGTCAAAGTAGAGAAACAGGACTATATGATAACTTCCACACAGAGTACATGAAATCAGCCAGAATGCTGCTTTTCAAGTCTGAAAAATCAAGTATGACCAGGCATCAAATGCAATCAGGGCTAGTTAGGGTCATCATGCAAGGAAAATCCATTTTTATGCTGTTTGTTTTATTAAAATAGAATATTCTGGATTAAGTGGCTGAAAATTATTCAATTCATGGAATCACAGAATGGTAGGTTTGGAAGGGACCTTTAGAGGTCTAGTCCAATCCCCCTGCAGAGGCAGATCCACCTAGATCAGGTCACATAGGAACGTGTCCAGGCAGGTTTTGAAGACCTCCAAGGAATGAAACCCCACATCCTCCCTGGTTAGCCTGTGCTCCCTGGGCTCCCTTACGCTCACAGTGAAATACTTTTTTCTTTTATTTAAATGGAACTTTTTGTGTTCCAGCTTCATCTCATTACCCCTTGTCCTGTTGCTAGACACCATTGAAAAAAGGGATGTCCCAACCTCCTGACTCCTACCATTTAGATATTTGTAAATATTAATAAGATCCTCCTTTGGTCTCCTCTTTTCTAGACTAAATAGCCCCAGATTGCATTTAAGACTGCATTCTTAAAACAAATGCAATCATTTTCCAGCAAGAGACTTCAATTAGAGTTTGCACATAATTATATCTTCTCTGGAAAAGGAAAAAAAAAAAAAAAAAAAAAACCACCCAAACCTCCAAATTCTATGCAACTATTATTGTAACAGTAATTACAGGTCAAAAATCTTAGAGCAAGGTTAAAGTTCTTAAATTGATCTGAGATTTTGTACTAGCTGGCTGTATCAGGTTGATCATCCATGTTTTCTGCAGCTACCACACAAACCCTATGGGGAAGATCTCTTGAGATATGGCAACAGTACACATCAAGTTAGGATTCTCTGATCACCTTAATGTCTTTCCGACACTTGGCATTTCAGATTACATTATACTGCAGGAAGCACAAGGATAAGACCTCACTGAAACCCTAATGCATTTGAGCCATCTGATTCCAATGGAGCACCTAGAATATCAATACATTTTCTAACAGTTCTGGCCACACACATTCAAGTTGTCCCCTGAGCCACCAGCATAAAGTACCTAGAGAAATACCACTAGCTCGATCAGTCAGATGACAATTCACCCAGCTACTGGCTGTCAGTTGAGCACACATGCTGAAAGGCTTAAATGGCAAGGTCTGCAAACCAGTTTTGCAACGCATGTACATCATATTCTCATACCAAGTGAGCAGACACACAAGAAATGACCGCAACAGATCCATACACTCAAGAAAAGACAGATGCCTTTGTGAAAATTAAGTAGGTTGCAATGATCCAACTGGCTTAATATTTCACAGTCCTTTATTGGAAGATGATGTATCTGGTCTGTAAATTCTGTAACCAGTCTTGCAGGAAAATTATTTTTTTTAACAACAGCAATAAAAGATAAAATGTTCTGTCTACAATAAGCCTGCACTGATTTGGACTTCAACAAAAAAAAGGAATCTTCCAAGGAGAGACTGGGCTGGGAGCAGTAGCAGTAACTGGTTCTATTCAGATCATGGATGGTTTCATAGGCTTAGGGCTTCTGGGAACTCAGTCAAATACCTACCATTCAAGCATTGAACTATTCAAACAGAGCCCTTCATTGTCATTCAGGATGCAAAAAATCTCATTTGCAATTTCAGCTTTGAAAATGGTTTTAAAAGTACCTGAGGGAAGAAAGAATGGGAGGGAAGCAAAGAGGAAGTGAAGAGAAAGCATGGTGAAAGAGGAAGTTCGCAACAGTCAGAAGACCTGGGGAAAAAAAAAATAATAAGAAATGAACATGTGTGAAACCAGAATCTATATGATCAGCCCAGTTTCTGGAAGAAGTGATACTTTGGCTCAGTCATCCCTCAATTTCTAAATAATTCTGTCTCCTCGTTATAGACCTCCTTCCCTGAATATACTTTTTTGACTGTGTTCTTTCAAAACAGTTATTTGAAAGAAAAACATTAGTTAACAGTTGTAACTTCGGTTGTAGATTTAGTTATGATTTTCATTTAAATAAGACTTAGTGTTTTCAGTTCTACTAAGAAAGGAGTTCTAGACCCAGTTAGCTTAAAAATAAAACCAAACCAGAATCATACCACCCCGACACAGTAACAGTAAAGAAATAAAACCTGGAATATTTCAGTAAGCATTTTTCCCCCATTTTTTCCATGAAAATATGCAAAGGATTTGTGAATTTTTGGCAGAAATGAATGCCAGTCCAAAGTATTAAAATCATTAAAATCTCAATCTTCTGAATCAAACATTTTCAATTCCTCTTTCTGATTCAATTTTGAAGCTGAAGATGACAGGTTTGAATAACTATTCCCCAAATTTTCAGGGAAACCTAAGCTTTGTCACAGTACCCATAATGTAGGTAAACTCAAAGAGTGATAAAGGGGCCAGAGGTTAAAAAGCGAAGAGGAGCGGAAGTGGGAAAGCTTTTCAGTAACTTCCATCAGTCTGGAAACAGGAGAATCAAAAGCTTTGTGAGAACAGGTTTTCCTCACAAGACTTCATGCCTGATTTGATACTGGAAAGATTCAGATAAATGTTGAATGCTTGTCAAAACCAATTGCTAAACCTTCTGATGTTCACTGGCTACCAAGCTTAATGCTTATATCTATAAGCTAACAGTCAGCCATTTTTATCAGAGCAACCTGCAAAAATAAAACATTTCCCATGAGACACTTAAGAATTTAAAAGCAATTCCTAGTTCTAGACATATCATTATAAAGATAAGAGTTGAAATGCTCCGTTTGTTACTATAAAGCTGGAAATACTCAAGACAGACAAACAAAATCTAAACATCTGCATACAATTACTTGTAAAAGCATCCATTCTATTGATACCTATCCAGTCCATCCCCAAAACAGAAGGGAAAAGGTACCATTTGCTTCCTATACTTCAGCTGAAGCCATTGAGAAGTACAAGCTGATAATGTGCAAGAATATTGTTATCTGGCAAAAAAATGTGCTCTCTCGCGTGACCTGTCCTTACAGTATACACACAATTGACCATTTGGTCTTGATATGTTCATGAATTAAAGCAGCAGTTTTCAGAACAGTGTAGATGGCTTAATACACATTAAGCCTGAAAGCATAAAATGGAGTGGACCTGTTTTTTTTTTTTCCCTGCCTGAAGTTACGCTTTTCTTCTGCATCTTTTTCCTGGGGTTCCAGTAACATCTGGAAGACATGAACGAGCAAGCTTACTCCATCAGGTGGTTCTGTGAGCACAGAATCAGTGGGAAAAAAAATCATTTACTCTGGATATTTAGTCAGAAGACTGAAGATCTATAAGATGTCTATTAGTTTTTTGCCAATGCTTTCAAGAACTTGGATTAGTCTGTCTCCTCTCTGCCCAGGTGAATGTTTATGCACACATAAAAGCGACGACTTAACTATATATTACTTACACCCACCTAACAAATTGATTGAAACTGGTCAGAAGGTTAAAAAGTTATTAGAGAGAAGGAAGAGAGGAGTGGACAAAGACATTTCTTAGAAAATCATGCCAGAGTAAGGCATGGAAAAATCCAGTCTGTGAGAATGATTTTTAAACTCTGTGTATGATTCATGTTTTCTTGAGAGAATACCAGATTTTTTTGTTGTTTTGAAACAACATATTCAAAACATAGGGCAGAGATTTTTTTTATTATTTTTTGGTGCCATAAACTTCTTTGTTGCATTGCACCTTGCAAAACAAACAGAAAAGGCAAGATTCTTGTCTGTTTAGAGATCCGACGCTCAACTAAAGGAAAAATATTCCTTTTCAGAAGAGAGAAGCCAGGAGAAATATATTTTTTAATTTTCACATCTTCGTACGTACAAGTTTGTTCCTACCTTAGAACAGAGAGGGTAAGGGGGATAGTGTATGTAAAATAACTGAAGAAGAAGGTTAGGCACACAGCCCACAATATATCAGACAACTATCTTGGCTACAAGAAAACCTGGGCTCACAGAAGGTCTTCTCCTGGTGGTAATTGGTTCTCATAAGAGCAAATAGCATAACATGACATATAAGCATGATGACACCAAAGATATCAATGTAAAAGTCTCCAAATAAAGATAAATTAAACCCCTTTGTGTGTCTGATGAATGTATAAAGACAAGACATTAAAGACCACAGCACTAAATGATTTTAATGCCAAGATATGATGGAATGAACTACATATACTGAAATCATAGGCATAGGCTATGCCACAGAGTACATATCGTAATGTTGTAACATCAAAAGGCTGAGTCAAAAGTACTGTTTCATTTCTAAATCTGTTTTTCCGTTATTTGGTTTAGGAGTCGGAGACTTTTAACAAGAAATCTAGGACTACTCTGGGTTTGGATACAGGCATATATATATATATATATATATATATATATATATATACACACAAACATAGCTGCTTCTTATAAAAAAGAAAAAATGG
>WBNH01012219.1:0-18041 GCA_013401255.1 Urocolius indicus
ATATTGGCCTAAACCACTACAGTTGACTATACACTTGCCATTGTCTAGACAGATAAATCTTTTTATTCCAGTGCTCACTGAAAAGTATGATTTATTTTTAAATTCTTAGCCAACAATGTGTCAAATGCATGTTTATATTTGCTTATTAAATATATAGACTCACATTTGAATTGGAAGATACTTTTAAAGGTTGTCTAGTCTAACTGACTGGAAATAAGAGGGGATATCTTCAATACATCAGGTTTCTTGGAGTATCATCCAACCTTACCTTGAATGTTTCAAGGCTGAGGCACTTACAACCTCTCTGAGAGACCTGTTTCAGTTTTTCACCACCCTCACTGCAAAAAAAATCTGTTATATGCAAAATAATTCTACCATTTTTTAGTTCAGAACCATTAACCCTTGTCCCTTTTTGCAACAATCCCTGATAAATCCTTTGTCTTCATCTTTTTTACAAATCCGCTTTAATACTGAAAGGCCTCAATAAAGTCTCCCTAGAACCTTCTCTTCTCCAGGCTGAATAACCCCAATTCTCTCAGCTTTTCTTTATAGGAGAAATGTTCCATCCTTTGATCATTTTTGTGACCCTTGCCTGGAACACTCCAACACTTTCATGTGTTTCCTGCACTGATGACTCCAGAGGCAATGGTATGGTCTCACCGGAGCACAGTACATGGAAAGAATCACCTTACTCGACCTGTTGGCCATGCTTCTTTTGATGCACCCCGGGATACTGTTTGCCTTCTGAGCAAACACACACACAAACACACACACACACACACACACACACACGTATGACTCGTCCAGTTTTTGATCCCTCAGTAGTCCTAAATTATTCTCCATAGAGCTTCTCTAAATCCTTTAATCTCCCAACTTGCGTTGATACCAAGGGTTGCCCTGATCTAGGTGCAGGACCTTGTATTTGGCATTGTTGAACTACATGAGGTTTACACAGACCCACTTTCCAAGATTGTCCAGATCCCTCTGGATGGCATCACATACCTCTGTGCTGTTGTGATGGTTTAGTCAGGTGCCCATCAAGTCAAAATATCGCTCCCCCTCCAAAACTGGATAAGAGAGAGAGAAATATAACAAATGGTTTGTGGGTCAAGATAAGGATAGAGAGATTGCTCAGCAATTAGTGTCACTGGCAAAACAGACTCAGCTTAGGGAGAAAAAGGTTTGATTTATTAAAGGAACAATAAGAATAGGGAGATGAGAAAAAAAAACTGAATCTTAAAACACCTCCCTCCACTCCTCTATCTTCCCAGGATTCTCTTTCCTCCCTCACTAAAGCCACAGGGGATGAGGGATGGGGGTTACTGTCAGTTCATTACAGATGGACTTTGCCACTGCTTCTTCTCAGGGGGAGGCCTCCTCACACTTCCCACTGCTACACTGTGGGATCCCTCCCCATGGGAGACAGTCCCTCATGAACTTCTCCAGCGTGGGTCCTTCCCATGGGCAGCAGCTCCTCACAAAACGCTCCAGAACGGGGCCTCCCACAGGTGCAGCTCCTCACACCCTGCCCCAACATGGGTCATTCAATGCGAGACCAGTCCTTCAGGGACAGATTGCTCCTGCATGAGTCTCTCCCAGGATTACAAGTCCTGGTAGTAAACCTGCTCTGGTGTTGGCTCTTCTCTCCACAGACTCCCAGGTCCTGCCAGGAATTTGCTGCAAGGTGAGCTTCCCACAGAGTCACAGCCTCCTTCAGACTTTCACTCGCTTTGGTGAGGGATCCTCCATGTGCTGCGAGTGGATCTCTGCTTCCCAGTGGCCTCCATGGACTGCAGGGGGACAACCTGCTTCAGCATGGTCTTCATCACAGGTCACAGGGGAGTCTTTCTTTCAGGGCCTAAGCAATCTCCTCCCTCTCCTTCTCCACTAACCTTGGTGTCTGCAGAGATGTTTTCACATTCTCACTCCCTGTTGCTAGTGCAGTTTAGCAACAGTGCAACATCTTCTCCTTCTCAAATACATTATTCACAGAGGCATTACCTCAGTCACTAATTGGCCAGGCTGTGGGGTCCATCTTAGAATTGACTGGCATTAGCTCTGTCAGCTACAGAGGAAGCTTCTGGCAACTCTTTTTGTTTAAAGAAGCCACTCCTTTAACTTCCTCCACTACCAAAAAATCTGGCCCAGGCAAAACCACTATAAGTATCAACCATTCCACTCAGTTTGGTGTCATCTGAAAACTTACTATGTCATTTATAAAGATATTAAACAGTCCTGATCCCAATACAGACCCCCAAGGGACATCACTTGTCACCAATTTCCATCAAATCATTAAGCCATTGACAACTACACTCTGGATGTGACCATCCAACCAATTCCTCATCTACCAAACAGTGCATCCATCAAGTCTGTACCTCTTCAATTTAGATAAATAAATGTTGTGGGATACTGTGTCAAAGACCTTACAGAAGTCCAGATAGACAACATATATAGCTCTTCCCTCGTCCATTGATGTAATCACTTCACCACAGAATACCTCTAGGTTTCTCAGGCAAGGCTCACCCTTGCTGAAGCCATTCTGATGTCTCAAATCACCTCGCTGTACTCTATCAACTTTAGCTATTGCTATGTTAAAATTAATGTTTACAAAGCCAAATATAGTGCTCTTAAAGAGATGGTTTTCAACCTAGGATATGTTTATATGATCCCCAAAGTCTTCCACTTCAAAGGCTAAATGAGTTCTTTGTAAATGGAATACTAAGACAGGCAAATCGTTTCATTATCTGCTATTACATCAACACATCAGGATTCATTATGAATGCCGCCTGTTGATATTTCCCTGTCTACTTTCCAGCTGGCAGTTTCTGGCACTCCACTGAATTTTACAGTTCATAGTAACCTCAACAGTAGAGTCTATTCATAAACTTGCACTTTGAAAGTCTTTCATATAGTGTAAGCCTAAATGCCATACATACAAACAAATTCTCTCAGACTAGGTTTCCAATAATGTTTTTGGCTGTTCATCAGGGGGATTTCAAAATGTCACATATTTTACTACCCTTATTACATGCTCCTTTTTTTCTTCTTATATACAGTATATAAATCCATCAATGTATTCTATTTAAAACTACATTTTTATAATGATCACTGGATGATAATATATGATATAAAATCTTCATGTATGATCCCACATATATGTGAGCATGCTTAGTTTCTTACCATTTTCCTTTCTTTCTTTCTTTCCTTTATTCAGAAGAAAAAAAAAAAAACACAACATATTCTGTTATCTTCCAAACTTCAAAATGTGGAATTTGGCTTGTTAATGTTCAAGTTCTATCCCAGCTAGGATATATCTTCTCCTTTGTGTGGCACTTGGTGAAACATATAAAATTAAAGCCTGAGATGGCTATGACTCTCTTTCACTGACAGATTCCCAGAGGCAGGACATCTCTGAACATCAATTCCTGTTAAGGTAGGTTTCTCATTTGCCCTGAGTGCCAAGGTTAAGTTCATGAAGAAGATTTATCGGAACAACTCTCTTGAATATCTTCCCTGAAGACTGTACACTGTAGCATCACTTTTTAACATGCAGGGTTGGTGAACTCTTCATTTTGAAAAGGAGTTACGTCTTTAATTATAATGAAAACAATGGGATGAATTGTCATGAGTGGTGCTTTTTTTATTGGGCTTTTTATTGGGTTGTTTTTGTGAGTTGTTTTTCAATTATTAAATGAAACTTTTAGCAAATGCATCTTGTCTTCAATCAGTATTTTTCATAGTCTGTTCAGTATATCCTAATACAATCTAGAGTTTCAAAAACAGTAAGAAGATTACAAGAAAACAATCAATAGATTTTTGCTTGGGTGTTTACTGGGAACATGCACTTCTAAAGTACCTATGTTTTTATTTACTATTCATTTTTGGTATTTTACCTTTCAGAATTAGAAATGCAAATACTAGCAAAAGCATAAAAATCCATAGAAGAGCTAAAAGGAATTTGTATACTATTATAGTATAGTGAGATTACAGTTGTAAAACACAAGAATTACTAATGGCAAAAATACTAAGTGTGGCTATTAGATACAGATATATAAAACTGGAAGAATAAGATGAAAGTAGAGCTGTGTTCACAGTCCCATAAACCCACCTTTCAATGAAATCAGTGTTGCTAGCTTTTGCTTTTTATGCCAGCTCATGAATTGTTCCTCTAAAAATGTTTTTTTTCTCAAGTTTCATTCTTCTCTCTCTTATGATTCTGCTATGTGATTTAGAAGAAAACATATCCTAGGAAGATAATCTTTAAAGCCATCCTCATTATTAACTTCACAAAGAGCAACTTTTACATCTTTTTTGAAGCTCAATGTATGGAAATAAGAAAATGTTTTGCTTTCAAATTCCATAATTGCTAGAGATTCACAAAATCACGGAATAGTTGAGGTTCAACCTGCTCAAGCAGGTCTACCTATAGCTAGTTTCCCAGGACTGTATCCAGACAGATTTTTAACATCTCCAAGATGGAGAATCCACAAGTTGCTACCAGTCTGTTCCAGTGCTCAGTCACCTTCACAGTAAAAAAATATTTCCTGATGTTCAGAGAGATCCTCTTGCTTGTACCTTGTGTGAGCCAACACAGGCAGGACACAGGAACAACCAGAGAACCACAGATAAAATGCCAAGTGCAAAGTTATACTTGTTAAGTCATGATCCAGGGGCTCTCCGAAACTGTACCCAGGCAGAGACATGTAAGTGGGGATGCAGCACCGTGGAGATTGGTCCTGCTAGCAGCAGAGTAGAAAAACAAAGACTTCAAATCTACTGCTTTTCTCCTATAAATCAGGGATTGATTTTTAGGTGTAATTTTCAACTGTGCTTTGATTATTCCCACAACAAGGCAGGAATCTCAAGAATGTCTGATAAGTGCCTCTAAGCCCATCACTGGCCTGTGTTATCTAAACAAGGATGCTCTACTTGCCAAGCACACAGGATTAAGCAACAATTAGCATCTTTGATATATATGTTTTTTGACACTCCAGGTGCAGGTCACTTGAGTGTGTTTACAGACCTCCTTACTAAGTGTCCCTTGTGCAACCACATATCTATTGCCTGTGCTCCTGTCACTGGGCACCACTGAAAAGAGCCTGGCTCTATCCTCTTTAATCCCTTCATGCATTTGTATACTATAATGAGATGCCAGATGACTTCTCCAGACTAAACAATAACAACCTTTCCTTAGGTGTGATATGCTCCAGTATATTAATCATCTTTATGGCCATTCATTGGAACTCCCTCCCCTATGTTCATATCTATTTTATACTAAGGAAGACAGAAGTGGACACAAAGCTTGAGGTGTAACTTCATCAGCACTGAATAGAGGAGAAGGATTAGCTTCCTCAGCCTTATGGCAGTACTGTATCTAATGAACCTGAGAATACCATTAGCTTTTTCTTTACAGCAAAGGCACATGCTGACTGATGTTCAACTTGGTGTCTAACAGGTCTTCCAGGTCCTTTTCTATCAAGCTACTTTCCAGCTGGACAGCCCTCAGCATAAATTGATGCATGAGATTGTTCCTCCCCAGATGCAGGACTTTACACTTCACTTCCTTGAACTGCATGAGCTTCCTAAATCCATTCCTCCAGCCTCTCAAGGTACCTCTGGATGACAGATTCTGACATATCAACTACCCTTTCCAGTTTGATTTTGTCTGCAAACTTGCGGACGTTACACTCCTTCCTGTCATCCAGATGAAGGGTCTTCTGGGCTAAGCCATTCAACTAATTTTTAATCCACCTCATCCAGCCCATACATCAATAACTTTTTTTTTAAGATTTTGTAGGAGAATGTAAAAGACCTTACTGAAGTCCAAGTAGGAAATATCCACTGCTCTCCTCTCACCTACCAGGCCAGTTATTTTGTCACCGAAGTTTATCAATTTGCTCAAGCATAACTTTTCTATGGTTAAGCCATGTGGACTATTCTTGATATTTTTGTCATTCATGTGCCTGAAAATAGTTTCCAGAATTAGCTACTTCTAAATTACTTCATCCCTTCATAATCTCAGTAAGATGCTTGTCTGTATTTATGGGGTAAAAACAGCCTAATTCTTCATCAGTCTCTATCTGGCCAAACCATGTGTTTGACTCAAGTAGAGCCTGTTAAAAAGTGTTTGTAAACATTACTAAACAAATACAGGAATGTTTTCTGTTTGTTTCTTACAAAGTATATGAATGTGTTTCTAGGTTATCAGATCTTTGCATATTTTAGATCCTTGATTTTTGATCAGTAATTGATTGCTCCTTTTGAAACCATGAAGGTTGCTTTTCTTTTGATTCACATGTAGGTCTAATGTAAATACCTGTTCTAGATATTCACATGCAACACATTTAAAGAAAGACAAGTGCATAGATTTTTGTCTATCTTCTGTGTTTAGTTTAGAGCATGATATAAGAGCAAAGGCAATTAATTTCTTACCCAGGGGTTTCCAGGACTTAAACTGCATAATACACCGCCAAAATGTTTCTTATGTTTTCTTCTCTCAGACTCTCAGAAATTGTTACTTTGATATATTAGTCCTCTCCAAGTAGGTCACTAACTTGCACAATATTATGCCCAAGTTTTTGAAATATGATAGATATTATACAAAGAAAAAAGTTTCATAAGAAAACAACAATAAACAAGCAAAAACACAATTCACAGAAATGAAACAAAATGTAATTTTAAGGAGAAAAACATATCCTTAAAATATGTCAAACAGACCAAAATATATTTCTGCTCTCATTTATCAGTACCTTATGTTAATGCTAAGACTTAAACTAGTTCTGTCACTAATGAGTGTTTGAGGAAAATTTGCAACCCAAATATGATTATGCACTGTATTTCTGGTTTTGCAAAAACAGTTGCTTGGGATCGAAAAAAAAAAAACAAGAAAACGGAAGGTTTCAAAACATTTTCTCTTCATATGAAACAATACTTTGACTGTATACTGTGCCATAAATGTAGGAGATACAGTATTTCTACAATTGGAGCCAGGCTCTTCTCAACGATGTCCAATGACAGCACAAGGGGCAATGGGTATAAGTTGGAACACAAGAGGTTCCAAATAAATATAAGGAAAAAAATTGTCACTATGAGAGTGACAGAGCACTGGAATGAACTGCCCAGATGGGTTGTTGAGTCTCCTTCTCTAGAGACATTAAAAACCCACTTGGATAATTTCCTGTGTAACTTATTCTGGGTGGCCTGCTCTAGTAGGGGGATTGGACTAGATGATCTTTTGAGGTCCCTTCCAACCCTTAAGATTGTATGATTCTGTGATGTACAACTCTAAAGTTAAATTTTACTAAAGAAAGCTGTAGTCTGTAGAGAGGTACAGCAGTCTTCAGTTTGCCTTTCCTCTCTTTAACGTGTCACGTATTTTCACTCTACAAGACTCTAGTATGTTAATAATTAGTGGGAGGGACCCAGCTAATATAATAAATATAATAAAACTGTAAGAACAAAAGAAATTATACCCTGGGGAATCCTAACAGCTTTCTGGAGTTAAAGGGTGTATGTGATATATATTAGCCTTCACATACTGTATAGAATAGGAACCCATGACTGTATTTCCCCCCTTAGCTATCCCAGTGTTATGCCCATGTCATTGCAACAAGCTTTGTAACAAAAATGCAGCTACATATAATAACAGCAAGAAGTAAACCACATCACAAAAATGTTTCTCCATCCCATCATACATTGCAAACAACAATCATTTAAAGACAAGCAATCCCAGCTGAATTATTGTTGCAATGAAAACTAATTCAAATCCAGAAATTTTTACTTAATTATATTTATGTCAAATAAACAACAACTTCTGATGATTGGTACCAGTAGTGGGGGTGAAATAACTGAGAAGAGAAATGCAGGTTAGATTAATTCTGTTGCTTTTTTTCCAATGAGGTGATGGGCAGTACTGGGACTGGAGTGTGTGGTCATGTGCATTAGTGATTTCTTTCTGCTAATTTTTGCTTCTTAATCATTTTCTTCTGCTTCTTTTTGCCTATCAGTATCCCTGCCTTGGCATGGATTGCCCATGAGCCTTATTTCCTTAGGTTTTAACCTGCCTCAACATGGGTCACCCGTGGACCACAATCCTTCAGAATGTTCCTCCTTTCATATGGAGTGTATCCTTTCAAGAGTGCATCTCCAGCTGTGTCCTCAGCAGCCTCTCACTCTTTCTTGAGTATATCTCACTTGGGGCACCAAAAACTCTCTTTAAGTGATAATATTAAATAATTATTTTAAGTGATAATGGGCAAAGTCATAGCATGCATTGGTAGAATACTCAGCTGCACTGCTCTGGTTTTTAGAGTTACTGAGCTCTTTAGAGATCCTAAAGTTTACAAAGACCAGAAATATAACACATTGAATTGAATATTTAACTTTCTTTATATGATTCCTGAAATATTTTTTTTTCATTAATAAAAGATAGCAAATCATCAACATAAAAGTTTTCTTCATCTCTTTCTGTAAATGTAAAGAACTTCGTAGCATTCTCAACTGCAGAATTTCCTGCTGTGTTAGGAAAAGAAGACTGAAATAGCATGGATCAAAAGGAGCAGACCTAAAATCCAAAACATTTGGTATGGTGACTTGAGTGAGTAATCACATGGTTCTTTGTTCCCAGTCAGACAAAACCATAACAGTCTTTTTTTGGCATCCAATGTGAGGCTTCTTCAGCATATGTCACTTCCTTCTCTGGTGATATCTCCAAATCTTCGCCCTCTGGCCAGTTTGTGATCACTTCCAGAATTTCTGTGTGTATCTGTATAGAATTTCCTATATGTGCTCATTGAGTGCCTTTTTGCAGCTGGAAAGCATCAAAACTCCACCTGACTTTATCTTCCCGTTCTGTAACATCTGGAAATAAACCAGTTTGTGCACATCATGATGCAAAATAAAACATAGGAACTGTAGGCAATCAGGACATTTGATGTAAAAAATGCACCACTGATCTGAACTAAAATGCTTATGTGAACTGTATCCAAGAAGTCCCAAGAGACAATGAATATACAAGTCACATATGGCAATAACAATTTATACCACTTGAAACATATGTTTTGCAGAAAGTCTTAGAGCACTCTTCTTTCATATCACCCCAAAATATATCTTTCTCTTTGACAGGCTTTAGTCTTCCTTGAATATGTGCAGGGTGCAGACTACAGTAAATGATGTGTTTGGAAGCACTGGAATTACAGTTTCGCAAATCTATTATGATGTGCATATAGTTCGCCCAAAACATCTTATACAGAAAAACAGTAGGGAAATTTATCAATTGTAATCACACTGCAATGCACATGAAGACCAGCTCCTATCATAGCGTCAGCTTCACAGAATACTGGATTTTCAGGACACTCAAAGAGAAGCAAAGTAGAAAGAGTAATATGGTTCCCGAAAATTAAGTTTTCAATATCACTTATTTTGACTGAAGAACTGAGAAGGCCAGGTTGTTTTCACAAAATGTATATTGAAATGCTTAATCTAAATTGTATATGCAATGAAATAACAATCCTGTCTACAAAAGATTATTATGATCAGACACAAAGCTGGTATAAAAAAAAGTACATGCAACAACTGCCTGGAATGTATTGACTGTCTGCAAATGTGATATTTTCTCTTAAATCTATTAGTTGAAAACACAACTCATATAACCTCATAAATCAGACTATGTTAGATTAATATGATCTATATTTTCTGATTGTGGCCAGTCAGCAGTAGGTGGTTCAGTGTCAATTACAATTTCCTTTTGTTTATCTACCAGTTTCTTCTGGTTTTATTAATTTTCATTGTCGCTGTTTGCTGATGCTGACAAAATAACTTGTAGCCATATAACTTTTGTATTTTATTTTATTTTTTAACATGTGCAAACAGGAAAAAAGTGGCAAGAGGAAATTATGTGGATACATGCACCTCTATGAAAGACTTTTTTTTGTTGTTTTTTTTAATATAATTAGTCTTGTTACTTTTTATAAAGAAGGTGCTTTGTTTAAGCGAAGTTCATGGCTTAGAGAACAAGACTGAATATTTTTAATCTCAACATGAAGTCCATGTCTAGTCTAAAGCCACATTTTAATGAGATTTTTTCTTCACAGACTTTTCTATAGCTAGTGTCTCCATAGAAAAGGACTAGATAAGGTCAGATGCCTATTTTCTCTAATAAGGGGTCTTCTGTTTGTTTTTAAATATACTATTTGACCGAGATTTGATTCTAGTCAACAAATCCTCATTGCTACCCAGCAGAGGAACATGCACTGTAATTTCTTGAATCTGAATTCTCTTCTGTTTCAGCTCAAGAGAAACCTATAGCCAGAATAACAACAACACAAAAAAAAAAAAGGAAGAGGAGAAAGAAGGAAAAATATGCCAAATCCATGAAAACATTCAAACATTTGTGAAAGTATAGTGATTAAAACATGTCAATAACCAATACCAAGAAGAGGAAAACACTTCTCAGAAAATTGCAAATTAGGAAAAGTTTTCATCTACAAATAGGAAAATGGATATAGTTGCTAGGATGTTGTTGCAATTATATAATAGGAGTCAATCCTGAGCCTCAGCTATCAAAACTGACCACTGATGTTGAAGTCTTTAAGGTCACTAAGGTAAGCACCACAGGTTCATGACCTGAATATATCCCATAATACTGTCTTCATTATATGATTTTAAGTATAAAGTTACTTTCAAAGACCTTCATCTCCTAAGATCTCCTTATATATTTTATATCCTTTGTGACTATGTAGTGGGTCTGGGATGGTAGCGATTTTCCACAGTAGTTCTTGCAGTGCCGTGCTTGCTGTTGATATCAATGTTATGACTACTGCTCGCGTAACATCAGGGCTGTCCCTTCAGCATTCCTTCCCCCACCTTCACCAACAGCTGTGGGTGGGCACGATCTTGGGAGGGACCATGGCTGGGACAGCTGACCCAGGCTGACCAAGGAGATATTCCATACCATATGACGTCAGCTCAGTAATATAAACTGGGGGAGAGGAGCAGGAGGGGGAGGCAAGATTCATTCTGGGCCTTCCAAAAGCAACCGTCACGCGTACTGAAGCCCTGCTTCTCGGGAGGTGGCCGGACATCGCTGCTGATGGGAAGTAGAGAGTAACAGCTTTATCTGCATTGCTTCGCTTCTCGCACACACAGCTTTGCTATCTCTATATTAAACTGCTTTTATCTTAACCCACGAGACATTTGTCTTATTTTCTCCCCTTCTCTGGCTTGCTGAGGAGGTGGGTGATCAAGTGGTGTGGTGGGCGCCTGACATCTAGCCAGGGTCAAACTACCACAGACTAGAAGACAAACATCCCATATCTAACAGTCCTGCCTCCACTTCACACTAAATAGATTTCAGATAATTGCATGCTAAATTTTCTCTGCATGTTTCAGGCATGAGGCAAGGTCTTTTGATCATATAGTAATGCAAGTGAAAAAGAAAGAATAGGAGACACAGTTAGTATGTGACTAATGAAGTACAGATGCACTACATTTTAGGACTCTAGCTTTTAGAGTATAAACTTGAACTAAAGGTCCAAATTCCTTAGATTTCAATGGACAAGAAATCCAGCAACTTAGCACTTCTGAAAAAAGAAAATCAGATTGTTCCTGTTTCGCAACAGGAATAGCGTTGCCAGCAGGAGGAGGGGAGGTGATCACTCCCCTGTGCTCAGTTTTGGTGAGGCTGCACCTCAAATGCTGTGTCCAGCTTTGAGTCCCTCTCTACAAGAAGGACACTGAGGTACTGGAGAGGATCCAGAGGCGGGCTACCAAGCTAGTAAAGGATTTGGAGCATATCTCATATAAGGAACAGTCGAGCAATATGAGATTGTTATGCCTGCAAAAAAAAAGAAGTCTCAGGGGAGACATTAACACTCTCTACAACTACCTGAAAGGAAGCTGTAGTGAGACTGGAGCTAGTCTTTTCAACCTAGTAACAAACAATAGAACAAGAGGAAACAGCATCAAGTTGCACCAGAGGAGATGCAGGCTGGATATTAGGAGGACTTTCTGTACTGCAAGGTTTGTCAGACATTGGAATGAGCTGCCCAGGGAGGTGGTGGAGTTACCGTCCCTGGAGGTGTTTAAGAAACAGGTAGATATTGTACTTAGGGAAATGGTCTTTTGGTTGATAGGGCTAGGACAAAGGCTGGATTTGATGATCTTAAAGATGTCTTCCAGTTGAAACAATTCAGTTATTCTATATGTAACTGTTTAATCCTCTTGCACTATATATAACAGTACTCAGCAAAAGGGAGACCCTGATGATAAATACTGCTAAATCTCACAGTACTTTTAACAATTTCCCAAAATTAATTTAGTGACATTCAGGACTGTTTCATGAGTCAGCTTTGCTAACTTTGCTTCCCTCCTTCATTATTGACTGCAAAGTAGTCCAGCTGCAAAGAGGTAAACAGATGAGGTTCAGTTTTCCTCAGCTTCAAAATTGTCACTATATTCTGTGTATCTGATATCCTTAAAGTTTAATTAAGATAATATTAAGATTTATTAGTATCTAGTTAAAATAATAAATAAATAAAAGATATAGGAATAGATGGCTGATATGACAGTTAAAGTTGAGGTGAATGAGGATGCATAAATATTGCACCTTGAGACTCCAGACATCTTGTCTTTGAGCTTGAAATTCCATAATAAAAATGCTAGTAATATATTTGTGGATATTTGGTTTGGATTCTTAAATAACAATCATTATATATTCCACTTCTTTATATCTTCCATATAGGTAAGGGCTACTATAAAGAGTAATTTCATCCTTATGTATAAACTGCTACTCTGAATTTCCCATTGGGGAAGTCTATTTGTCTATATTGAGTATTGCCACAGGAGTTTAATTTCCACACCACTATTCATTCCTTAAACCTGAAAACACACAAGCAGTACCTTTCACTCTTCCAGACTCACAAAGCACTTCAGTGCTCTTTAATTGATTAATCATGGGTACATGGAGACTTGGAAGTGGGCATCCAGATTTTATGCTTCAGGGAGGCCCTCAGGCAAATCTCTGGCTTAGGCTATATTTTACTTTCTACAATGCACAACAGAAATAACAGTCATCCTCCTGTGAACCTCAGAGAATATAGTTTTTTTCTTTAATTCCTTACATATTTATGTATTTTATGTATAAAAATATATACCTTTCTGTGAATCATATTTTAATTCTGTTATAAAGCTGGTGTAGACAAAAATATTTAATTCACCATCCTCCTATACACCTGGTCTGCAATCAATGGCTTAGAGTAGAGAGCTCATATATGCCTATGTTGATGCTTTTAAAGTAATCATATAACTTAAATTTTATTTTCCCTTTAATAAAAATGGAAGTGATTTCACATAAAAATCAAAGGTTCCTAAAATTTTTAGATTACTAAAATCAACTTCATAGGAAAAAGATAAACAAAAGGTTTTGGTTTGTATTTTTATTTTTAAAAAAATTACTGGTTGTTTTAGTCTTTCAGCAAGTTTTACAGAATCTCTGTAAGTGGGATTTATACAGACCATGATCTGTAGTAGTTTATCCACCATATTTTTTCTGATATAAAGATGTGCCAATAGTGTAAATCAGCACTAATTTGGCACAAAAGTTCTTAAAATTATCTTAAATTATATTTTTAATTATTTCTCAAGTAAAATTCTAAAAAAATCCCAAAACTCTGAAAGGATGGTGGCTGCAAATGAAGCCAGTAGCTTGCCAATGTGTCTTTGAACTGACTGTTTACTTCAATGAAATTTTAAAAAAGGAAACAAAACTAAAAAAGCAGGAAAGCCAGAACAAAACTGACTACAAATGGACAGTCTTTGCAAACTCATGGGATTGAAATGAACTGTTTCCATCTAGTAAAAATACAATAAATCTACTTTCATGGCAAGCTAAAGCTCTTAAGCTGAATTTATGCTTATGCTACAAAGAGCAAATAGAGGAGGAAGCTGTCATATAATTGCTATATTCAGGAAACTGATTACAATCAGTATTTCAAGGTACAAGATAAATTCTCTATTTTTTTAGATTTTTTTAATTACTTTTTGAAATGTATAGCCATTTTACTTTGAAGAAAATTATTGAGATGTATTTAAAAATAAAAACATTCACCTTTTCCATTGCAAGAAGATAAAAAGTAACTTCCATTTATTTTTCTTATTTTTTCTTACATAAAAGCTTGCAACTAGGTTTATGATTTTGTTCAATAATAGATTCTGATGAAATGAGATTTTGTTATAAAAACTATATGCACATATCTGCTGTCTTGCTTCAAATATATTTCAAAATACATTTAAAAATATAATGGAGTCCTCAGGTAACTCAGGTTTTCACTCAGTTTTAGAAGTAAAAAGGACTCAACTGTCCAGTTTCCCCTGATTGACCCTAATAAGATAAGTTCTGCTATTAATAAAGCATCTTACTGTCTTGTGGAGGAAATACTTGAAAGACATTACTGTAGAATTATTTAAATTAAAGGTTCAATTTGGAGTTAATCTGACTAACTAAAGAGGAATTCAACTGATACTAAAAACTCAGGTAAAATAAATTTAACGAAGTCACTGTAAAACAGCATCTGGAATCAAAACCTTCTATCATTTTAGAATTCTAGGAAAAAGAGAAGAAAAGCTGATTTGAGAAGAAACTGTAAAGTGGTGAACACGACATTTAACTTCATTGTTGAGTAATGAGCTGAAACATAATCTGTTCTGAATCATCAGTCTAGAAACTGTTAGACTCATAATGACAACACTGAGAAAGATATTTATATTTTTCTGTAAATAAAAAACATGGTTAATGTACTTTGTTAATTTACCAATACACAAGAACACAAATGCACACAAAAATAAGCACACAAAATAAGACTTGTATTTTAAGGTTTTGGGTACTGGTTTTCTTCCTATTCCAGCAAATTATATTTAATGTAAATAAAATGTACCTATGCCATGGAAGAGGAAGTTGTGGATGGGATGGGGAGAAATTAGTTGGACCTCAATAGAGATAAATGATTACTGAAAAATGAACATTTTCTTTTTCAGTTACCTAAACCATTAGTTTCTTCTTTATTGCTCTGTCAAAAATATCTGTCTCAAATAAAAATCAAGAAAATGTTTTAATTATTTTTCGAAATCTATGTAAAATATACGTCACCTATAGTTCTGAAGACTTGGACAAACAGACATCAAAAAAGATTTTACAGGTACCTTAACAAATTTCTGTTAAGAATTTTCAAGAGTAGCATAGCATTTTGTAAGTCATCCCTTCTTGGACAAACCTTTCAAATTCTGTTTTCAGAAACCGAAATTCTCTTATGAAGCTTTTCATCAAAATATCACTTTTTTTTTCCCCCCTTACTGAAAACTCATAATAACATTGATGATTTCTAATTCCCACCATTATGATAAGCAATCTTGGGCTTTAAATTGACAATTTGTCCATGTGCTTGAATTTTTGTCTGTCAATTTCCAGAAAACTCCCTTCATTAGGAAGAAACAATGTCAGACTCTGTCTCTACTACATTTCTCTTTATCCCTGTGTTAACTACTGAAAGCAACTTATTGAGGAAATTCTCAAAGAATTGAACTATATGTCTTGTTTCAGAACATGATGATGTTTGATGTTTGATATTCTCATCAAATTAGTGAATTCCTTAATCAGGTTCTTATTATTGTTGGATATTTATCCTCTCTTCTCAGAAGTCTGATGAGGGGTAGCTGTCAAGTAAACTGGAGATTGAAAAAAAAAAAAAAAAAAGAAGAAAAAATATCTATCTAATTTGTCCGTCTCACAAAGCACTTTGAAGCACAGACAGAAATATTGAATAGAACTGAACATTTAATTGGAAAGCACTAGGAAGTGATAAAGGCCCTGGAGACCTTAGTTGCTCAAAGCAAGATTCTAAAGCATGTACAGCTTTGCAGCGGAGCTTTTGGTGGTTTTCTTTTCTAGTAATTGTTTTACTTTTAGAGAAGAGAAAAAGAAACCTGGAAATCACAAATGGGCAAATTATCATACCTTACACTGAGTCTTAAGAGATGGTCAAACCTTCTGGTCTTTCACAGATTATGTGGGACTGCTGATTAAGTTACAATAATTTTCAGATTCATCAGCCTTCCATACACTGATCTTGAAGCACATCCTCAAAACATACCTGTAGTATGTATGCCCTTCAGAGCATGCATTACTGTTTAGCCGTGTTCACTTTCTACTTTACCATAAGAAACTCCTTAGGTGGAAAACCAGATTAATTCAAAGCAGATTGTGCTTAGGGCCTCTCTGAAACAGCTATCAAAATAGTGTAGACTTAATTAAGTGCTGAACAAAATGAGATAGTGTGGGTAATATTTGTCTGAAAGAAAATGAAGAGTTAAATGGCATCATCTTCATACACATGACATTTCATAAATGCTGTGTCACTGATAACAAGCAATATTGCTTGGAATCAGAATGCTATTGGAACCATAAAGCAACTTGCTTAGTGATAATTTCATTTAACTATCGTTCAAAGGAAGAAGTCTCACATTTAAAGTCACTTAAATTGAAATTCCAATTGAGTTTCATGATCTCCAACGACTTAATGCAAAGAGAAACTACTGCTTTAAATGTCTTCTTATGTATATATTTGTACAACGGAAATATAAAAAATATGACTAGGAAGAGCAGACTGTTGGTAACAAGCAGCTGAAATGTCTCTAGCTGTCAACACATCTAATTCAGTTGGATAGTCTGAAACATGTGTCATTACAGCATTTATCAGTGATATTACAGAAGTCTACTTTTGTTTTTCCAGTTGGAAAAGACAGGATATGCTGTCTCCTAAAACATTCCACTTTTTATTACACTTTCTTTTTTCCCACCATGGGGAAAACAGAGCTACTAACAAATTAACTGATTTGTAATTGTACATCTTATTAAAGCCAAACAAACCTAAAGAACTTTGAAAAATCTTTAACTCTCTGCAAATATTCTGATCTTTGGATTTTAAAGCCAGATAGTATCATTTTTGATTGCTCCAATGTTTTTAATTGTATTAAATCAATCAGGTGTTAACCAATGGTAGCAATTTCTAAATAAAAAAAAATATATTAGGCATATATAGAGATTGATTTAATTTCTGTCACCATAAACTATACTGGTTTTGACTGGAATTTAATTTTAGTTAATTTTGTCTGGGATTTAATTTTAGTTAATTTTCTTCACAGTACCTAGTAGCTATGATTTGTATTTGTGCTGAAAACATTGTTGATAATACAGAGATATTTTATTTACTTCTGAGTAGTGCTTGCACAGAGTCAAGGCCTTTTCTGCTTCTCGCTCTATCCCACCAGTGAGTGGACTGGAAAGCTGACCCCAAATGATAAAAAGAAGATATCCCATAGCATATGACATCATGCTCAGTGATAAAAGCTGAGGTTATAAGAAGAAGTTGGGAGGATGTTCAGAGTAATAGAATTTGTCTTGCCAAGCAACTGTTACATATGTTATATCCCTGTTGTTTTGGAAATGGCAGAACACCTATCTGCCAATGGGAAGTAGTGAAGGAATTCCTTATTTTCTTTGCTTGAGTGTGTATGTGTGTTTTGTTTTACCTATTAAACTGTCTTTATCACACAAGATTTTTCACTTTTACAATTTTTCATCTATTCCAATGTGAGCGGAAAGAGTTAGCAGCTGTGTGGTGCTTAGTTGCCATCTGGGGTTAAAGCACAACACAAATATAACAGTACTAGAAAAAAATTCACTTTCTCTTAGAGGTAGTCTCCTGACTTGCTTGGAGATTACAATTACTGAATGTGATACAATTGGTTTAAATGTGACCTGTATTAATATGAAGTCAGGGAGTAATGAATTTCAATTCATTACATTACACGTGTGTGCTTCAGAATGTGACTGACCAATGAATTACCACTGTTATCTTAATCTGGGTGATGACCACTAAAAGAAAAGAAAAGAAAAAAGAAAAGAAAAGAAAAGAAAAGAAAAGAAAAGAAAAGAAAAGAAAAGAAAAGAAAAGAAAAGAAAAGAAAAGAAAAGAAAAGAAAAGAAAAGA
>WBNH01012219.1:19996-33127 GCA_013401255.1 Urocolius indicus
AGAAAAGAAAAGAAAAGAAAAGAAAAGAAAAGAAAAGAAAAGAAAAGAAGAAAAAATAATTTGTATATAAATAAAAAGTCTGGGGTTTTATTTATAGGATTTTTGTCTAAGAAAAGTATAAATTATATTTATAGCATTGCTCTCCTGTTTATAAAATGTCCTTCTTGCTCTTCACAAATGTACATTATTTTAAACTCTGACACAATTGTTTCTTTTTATTGTCAAAAAGATCAACTCATTTCTGTAGACATTTGCATTCGGAGCCGAAAGTCTAAGGACTTCTTTTAGACCACTGTGTAGAATTTGATCTGTTTTTTTTCCCCAGATTTTTACTCTAAAGTAAAATGTGTCATTATAGAAACTTTTATTAGCTTGGAAATTTCCCTGTGAGCAAAAGGCCCAGTACAATACAATATGCTTTTAAGCATAGTCCTTTGTTACTACTTCATCCTGCTTTATTCATAAACATAGAGTCTCAGAATACCTATTAAAGTCATTTGTTTGACATTTTGATATTTTAGTAATAATTTTTCCTTGATTTATAATTGTGCCTAACTCCAGCATTCTAGTTAATGCATCAGTTAAAAGACAAGAGAACTAGTTTCCAGAGATGTTTTTTGTTTCTATGCAACAAAACTTACAAGCATTTGCCAACCAAAAGATTATAATTTCTCTAACCATATTCTGCTTTATGAGTGCATTGTCCTTAGGAGATGGCAAGGCAAGCTTGATTGAGTTGCTGTAAAGTATGGAAGCATATACCAAAGTTATAACTAGCTGTTTTCTGAAATATTCCACTGTATAGTGGCAGCCACAACAGCTAATGAGGTGCTCAAAATGAACAGGAATGGTATCAAGGTAAAGACAGAGAATATTATTTACTACCTAGTAAAACACTTGCATTCTGAAAACTGTGTTTGGTTCTCTCTCCCTCCTAAGAATTTTGTGGTGGAGGTAGAGGACAGAGAAGGATAGCTATACAGTGATGATCAAGATGTAGTAGCTGCTTTGGGAAGAGAGTTTAAAAAAGCTCATACTCTCGGAGCAGAACAGACTGAGAAGGAATATGTCAAAGGTTTTTTAAATCATGAAAACAGTAGCTAAGCTGAACAGAATCACAGACTCACAGAGTAGTAGGGGTTGGAACAGACCTTTAGAGATCATCTACTCCAATCTCCCTGCTCAAGCAGGAACTTATCCAGGCAGTTCTTGAAAATCTCCACAGAAGGAGATTGCCAGCCTCCCTGGGCAGCCTGTTCTAGTGCTCCCTCACCCTTACAGTGAAACAGATTTTCCTTATGTTTAAATGGAACTTTTTGTGTTTCAGCTATTTTCCATGACATCTTGTCACTGGATACATCAGCAAAAAATGATACCTCAGCCAGTTCTCTCAATTTGGTGTCATCAGTGAACTTACTGAGGTGTCATCAGTGAACTCTGTCACCTCATCCAGGTCGCCGATTAAGATGTTGAACAAGACTGGCTCCACAACTGATCCCTGTGAAACTCCACTGGCCACAGGTTTCCAACTTTCATGTCATTGAAAGTTAGAGAATCTCTGAAATGTACTGCAATAAAAAATATGGAGGTAGAAAAAGGCTATGGAAAAGAGACATTAAAAAAAAATTGTCAGACATCTCCCTGGAGGACAGCTCCACAATCAGGTTCTGAGCAGATAGTATCAGTCTTACATAAAAGGGTTTTGGCAGCTGTGAGGTTGCCAAGGGATGACATATGTAAGAAGACATCAGGAACTGCTGTTCTAGGACAAAGAGTTTCCAGATAACACCAAGATGAGCGAGCTGCTGGCCAAAGCTGAGCCAATCAGCAACATTGGTGACATCTCTATGATAGTATATTTAAGAAAGGGTAAAAATTACTGGGCTGCAGCTATGTGAGAAAGAAGTGAGTGAGGTGGGGAGTGGTTTCTTCTCTGAATTACCAGTGATATGACAAGAAGAAATAACCTCATGTTGCATCAGAGGAGGCTTAGATTGGATTTTAGGAAGAATTTTTTCACTGTAGCTATTGTTAGAAACTGGAACAGACTACCCAAGGAGGTAGTGGAGTCATCATCTCTGGAAATACTTAAAAGATGCATAGATGAGATGCTGAGGGATATGGTTTAGTGATGGGCTTGAAAGTTTTATTTAGTGGTTACACTTGATGATCTTAATAGTTATTAGCAATGAATGGTTGTATGAAAATGTGAGAGGAAAATCCCTGCAGACACCAACGTCAGGGAAGAAGGTGAGGAGAGGAGTTGCATCAGAGCAGAGATTCCTCTGCTGTCCATGGAGAAGATCATAGTGAAGCAGTTTCCTCTCCTGAAGCCTATGAATGTACCAGAGTAAAACAATTACCCACGTTGCAGGCCATGGAGGTCCTCATGTACCAGATGTATCCTTAAGGATGTGCAGCCCATGAACAGCCCACACAGAAGCATGTTTTCTGGCAGGATCTGTAACTTGTGAGAGAGTTCTTGAAAGACTTTATGCCATAGGAGGGGCTTCACAATGGAGTAGAGAAAAAACATGAAGAGAAAGGAGCAGCAAAGATGAAGCATTAAGAATTGACCGCAACCTCATTCCGCATTCACCTGTATCACTTGGGGGTGGTGAGGAGGTAGAAGAGTCAGGAGCAAAGTTTGTCCTGAGAAGAAGGGAGCGATGGAGAAGAAGATGTTTTTAGCTTTGTTCTTATTTCTCATTATCTTGCTCTCTTTTTAATTGGCAATTAATCAAATTAATATTCTCTAAGTGGATTCATTTTTTTCCTTGTGATTGTAATTCTCAAGTGAAATCCCTGTCTTTATCTTGACCTATGAGTTCTTTTATTTTCTCTGTCTGTCTTGCTGAGAATGGAGAGGGAGGGAGCAGCTTGGTGGGCATCTGGAAGCCAGCCAAGGTTAACCTACCACAAGGACTATGCAGAGTTATACCATGTAATGCCCCTATTACAAGAATTCTAGATAGTAGAGAAATACAAAGGGAATGGACCAAACAATTATTTTGGCTCATGTTCCCTTCCTTAATGGCATCCCCATTGTCACTGAGCCAGCATATTTAGCTAGATAGACTGATCTAAACTGTCTAATTCAGCTGGACTGTTCCTGTGGTCTGATATTTTTATGTGGAACTGAAGAAGTGATTATAGGAGTACTAGGTTTTGTATATTGTTTTTATTTCCTTTAAAATACCTTTGATTATGAAATGAAACTGTCTTGTGCATAGATGACAAAGTCAGAAAGATATATATACTGACAAAAGTTAGATGTTGGGATAGGTAGGTAGGTAACTATAAGTGGATTGGTAGGTAAGTATATAGGTACATATGCAGGTAGGTAGGTAGATAGATAGATAGACGGATAGACAGACACACAGATAAAAAACTCCTATAACCAGAACTTATTTTGGGAGTATTTTCTGTATGATAAATAGAAAAGCTTGTAAATCTGTGTTATATATTAACAATTTCTGATATCAGATGTCAGGAGGCAAAGTCAGTCATTATTTCAAACATTGTCTTACATTAACAAAGTGGTAAAAAACTTCATTCCATTTGACTTGGAATTAAATGAAGACCCACAGAGAGAGGTAATATATCTCATTTAACTGATATAACTGAGACAAATAAGTAGAATTTTGTACATAAAAGGATTTATACAGTTCTATGAGAGATTTTAAGTGAACTGCATCATCTTCTCTTTTAATACTATCATTTCAGCACATGATCTTATGCCAAGAGATGTGATCTCAGGAACCACAGCTCCATCTCTTTATTTATAAAAGGGGCAAATTTATTTCTAAGTGCCTCAGTAGAACTGGAACCTGTTCTATGCCATGAACAAATGATGACCAGAACAGAAGGAAAAGTAATATATTCATTTCAATTTTTCCTCCTTAATGGCAGAGTAGGATGTTGGTAGAAAATTAGTACTATGAATAATTTATTTCTTTTTTTAAATATCTTTTATGGATGCAAGATTAAGGAAAATAGTTCAGAATGCTCACAATTCATGATAAAGTTCAAACCTG
Source organism: Urocolius indicus (assembly GCA_013401255.1). NCBI lineage: Eukaryota > Metazoa > Chordata > Aves > Coliiformes > Coliidae > Urocolius > Urocolius indicus. The sequence continues at coordinate 24,034 of WBNH01012219.1, forward strand.
GATTGTGCATTGTAATCAAATTTAAAAATACTCTTCTATTTCTTGCAATAATTTCTTATCACAGAGCAATGACCTATACTGGTGAAGAAAGAGTAGATAGCATATTATGATTTTTAAAATTAAGTTTAATGTTACTTTCTATCATCCCAAGACAAACTTGAAGAATATATCCTACAATTATATTACATAGATCATTAACAAAAAGTTGATCTCAAATCTGTTACCTGGGTGTTCTTGCCCCATAGCTTCAGATTCATCAGTTAAAAGTAAGAACAATTCACTGACTCTTTAATGTCTTTGCGAATACAGATATAGGACTAAGATAAATGAGTACTGAATGTTTTGCTGTGTTGGTTCTTCTTCTCTTTTCATTTTCTGTTTCTCATAATGAGCACAGCAGTTTTCTTTGGTTGTATTAGTAGAAACTTCATTTTCAGAAAAGAGTCACTAATTGGCCTGTTAACAACAAATTACAAGATTTAAACTCTTTTGAGAATTGCTCTCTTAATCATTTTATGCCATCCAACTAAATCTACTGGAGTCTAATGGAGATCCAAGTGCCAGATTTTGTATGATGTGAACATGGCTAATGTGCATTTGAGGGTAACAGAAACAGTACAGAAATGTTTCATGTCAGTTTCTAAATGTCATGGAAGTTCTACGGTCTCCAAGATATTTACTGTGATTATTTTAAAGCTTAATTTCATAAAGCCCTGACCTAGAATGCATAATTTAATGAATTGTAAGTGGAAAATAGCTGAGATATCAACAGTTCATGTACCTAGTCAGACAATATTCCATTCTGCTCAGATTCTTCAAATCTCTGACTCCAACTCTCTGACCAAACTAGAAACAATAATAACAAAAACCCTAATATTTTAGGCTTGAGTAAATTTTCTAGGATAAGAATTTGAAGGAATTCATTTAAGACTTTTCTTAATTGTTCCGTGTCTATGTAGCAGAGAAAAATCCTATATCTTGCTGACTTCTGTTTAATTTAGAAATTTTATTTTTATTTTATATGCAATTTAAAATGTATAAGATTTATAATCCTGAGAAATTAGAGAATTAAAAATGAGGAAGTGCAGATTTAGTAAGTAAATTTCCTTGAGCTAACACAGGGATGACATTTGTCTAATCAGATAAAGATCTTTGCATTAAACAATTAGCATTAATCTCCTGTTAAAGACAACTAAAAGAAACCACTTTTAGGGTATAATTCATGTCATTCATAAGTGGACTTCGGTATTTTATCAAAGTAATTGCACTCTGAAAACACCCATTTCTCCTCCACTGTCTAGAAAGGGAGATATGATTGTCTATTTTGGTCATAAATATCTATATCGAAAACTTTTAAGAATAATTTCTATCAACAAGTCCTCCCTACACTGATGAGTTATGGAGACGTTACTTTTAAGGTATTCAGTGTAAATCAATTAAATCTATACTTTCAAGGCTTGTGGTAAACCAGATATTCAGATTTATTCTAAATGGCATTGCACTAATTAAAAAAGAATTGTTCTGTATTGCTACCCTTAACTACAGCCTAATATCAAATCATTAATGTTTCCTTTTTGTTTAAATTCATACAGTCAGAAAGTATAAATCTGTATAAAAGTATAAATACAGTTGCTGTTTTTTGAAAAGTAAAACACATATTAGAAGTTTAATGTCTTATAAATGCTGGGAACTTGTGGGACAGGAAAGCATAATCAGCATTCATATTTCAAATGTCATCACCTAACTGTGATTGCAATGCTCAGTTGTATATAAAATTTAGTAAGTTCAGTTAATGGTACAAACTTGGCATTCTTTCATTGGATTTTATTAACTCTTTTCACATTTGATGACTTATTCTTCTTTATCCCCCCAAATAAACCTTATCATATCAATGTCTTCACTTCCAGTATTTGATTTTTTCCCCTCTACAGTGGTTTGCTTAATTAGAGATTTGCTATGCATACTCCTTCAGAAAGTCAAGCCAAAAATAAAAGATTTAAAATGAAATAAAAGTCATAATCTCAAACTTTGCCATTTCAGAATCACGGAATCTTAAGGGTTGAAAGGGACCTCGAAAGATCATCTAGTTCAATCATCCTGCCAGAACAGGACAACTTGGAGTAGGTCACACAGGAACTTGTCCAGGTGAGTTTTGAATGTCTCCAGCGGAGACTCAACAGCCACTCTGGGCAGCCTATTTCAGTGCTCTATCACTGACAACAAATATCAACAAGGTTTAGGTACTAGTTTATGTTCTTCTCTGAAACAAACCAGGTCCTTATCTGATTAATTTAGAGTTACACTTTGAGGTATGTTGGTTATAACTATTTGAAGATCTGGTTTATTGTTTTTAATGGAGGAGCAAATAAAATATACATCTGTGGTGGTTTAACCCTGGCTGAATGCCAGATGCACACTGAAGTCATTCTGTCTCGCTCCCTGCTAAATTGTACAGGGAAGAGAAAATATAATGAAAGGCTTGTGAGTAGATATAAGAACAAGGAGATCACTCAACAATTACTCTTACAGGCAAAATAGACTCAGCTTGGTGGTGAATTGATTTCATTTATTAACAATCAATGCTGACTAGGGAAATGAGACATAAAAGCTGATTTTAAACTACCTCCTCATACCCTTCCCTTTTCCTTTGTCTCCACCTCTTTCCCATAGTGGTGTAGAAGGACAGCAAATGAGAGTGACCATTAGTTCATCACAGATGGTATTTGATACTGCTTTCTTTTTTTTTTTTTTTTTTTTCTCACTGCAGCAGTGTGGGATCCTTCCCCAGGCAGACAGTTCTTAATGAGCTGCTCTAGCATAGGTCCCCCACGGGTTCATAAGTCCTGAAAACAAATGTAATCTGACATGGGATCCTCCTTGTCCATGTCTTCATAGGTCCTCTCAGGAACCTGCTCTGGTGCAGGCTTCCCACAGGGTCACAGTCGTATCATTACCATGGGCTACACCATAGGTTCCAGGGTAATCTCTTCTCTGGAACCTGGAGCAACGATTTTCCCTCCTTCTTCGCTGACCTTAGTGTTTGCAGAATTTTTTTCTCATATTCTCAGTTTCTTCTGTTGCTACAGTTTTTGCACCTGTGCAGAAACTTCTTCTGCATCTCAATACGTTAATCACATGAGGTATTACCAGCATCACTAATTGTCTTGGCCTTGGCCAGCAGCATTTTAGAGCTATCTGGCACTGGTCCTATCAGATATAGGGGAAGCTTCTAGCAACTTTTCACAGAAGCCGGCCCTGTAGCCCCTCTGTTACTAAAATCTGGTCATGTGAACCCACTACAACACCAGATTTCTGAAGGCTTTTAAATGCTATGGATAATGCATAAAATTTACATTTCCTCTAGAACTATTTTTTGTCTGTGTACTGCAGCATCATCACCACCAGTCGTGTTATATGAAAAGAAGTAAGAAGTTTAGTGCCAACAAACTGTAAGTAAATTTCCTTACAAAGTAAAAGTTCTTTCTCCAGTTTGTATCTGTCAGCGATATCAGAATACAGTATAAATTAATTAATATTAAAAGGTGATTTCAGCTGATAATTCAGTATGTAAAAAATGTTTGTGTACAAATTATTTCTAAGAAGATATATTTGGCTTTTCCAGCCTTTAGATTGCTGACTTTTTTCCTTCTGTGATAATATAATAAAGAACATGAGCTCAAGTGCAGCTACCAAGACATATGTTTCTACAAGAACTATGCAGATAAAACATAGTACTTTACTATTAAAATCTGAAAAATATATTAAAAACCTTCATGTCTACTGTATCATGTTGATGATGTAGTTACATTTAGTATAAACTTCCGTATCTGTGAATTTCTGTACTATTATAGGCACTACAGCTTTGGTTCATTAGTCTCTTAGTTGTCATATACTTTTTAAAACATACATTAGTAAATTAACTCCATGGCTGTTAAGTGCTACTAGCATAGCATCTCTCTCTCTCTCCACCCTTCTTTACAAACTATAAAATCTTCACATAGGATATATTAATCTCCTGGGAAAAGGCAAAAAAGACAGTGCAGCAGTCTGTGCTGATGACCTAATTCGACATCACTTTCAAGGAATTGCTTCCTTAGTACCATTGTTACTGAATTTCTGTAAAAGAAGTATTTCTTCCAGAATTAGCTTTTGAATAGAATAAGAAGCAATGACCTCACTGACATTAATACGTGTAACATACTGAATTATCTCTGTGAAGATAATTCTCAACCATGCATTATATTAAATTTGAATATGTTCATTCATACTGAATGATCTGCTGAGGCTTTTTTATCTCTGCATTCAGACAATAACCCCAGGAATTTTCATATGTTTCTATAGTCAGTCTTAAGTAACAATAATAGTTCTGGAAGAAATAATAACATACACATGAGAGCAGAAATAAAGGCATATTTCTCTCCCTTACTGATTATAAAACCGAGAAATAACTGACTTTTATGCAAAGACATTAAGTTACTTAAAAAGGCTTTTTGCATTCATTGATAATCCCTACTTCTACTTTATACACGTAGAGCAATATTTAATGTTTTGCATTGAAAAAAAAATATATGGTTAAGTTTTGTCTGGTCATTAGGGATTGTGTAATCAACAAGGGGGAAAATAAATTGTAAAAAAAACACCCACATATATATTATTCTCTTCTTATTGTCCTTAAAAGTATGTAAATATTGAGTACTGACATGAAGAACCAGAAGTGCTAAGCTGCTCAAGACAAGTTAGAGTAAATAAATATGGAGAGGAAGTATAAAAATTAACTGATCCTCACCTCTTGAACAATAGATGAGTGGGCTGGAAATGAACTGTTTTATCTTCTGATAATTTATATAATTAAAATAAGTATTAACCTTAAGAATACATGGATTTCCATCCGCTTTATTATTAAACATATAATAAAAAACTTTACAAACCCAATATGACCATATATAAGTATCTATACTCTTTCTTACTTACTAAGCATCTAGTAATTTCCTCCAAGTTTGCAAATTAAGAAAGTTCAGCATATTTCTGACATGATTTCTGAAGTTAAACAAAGGTAAAGTACCTGGCAAAGGATAAAAAGTTTAAGGAGCTGAAACATAGTAACCAAAGTGAATATAAATAATGATGAAATAAGTATTAGAAAGCTGCAATTATGTAATATTTAGTGATTTCTGCAGGTTTTACAACTACTTTTTTAATTATATTGCTGGCAGTGAGAGGGCCAAAATGAAAATCTAGAATGAACAGGAGCAATTGGAGCAAGTGTTCAGGAATCCAGAACTACAATCTAGAGTCAAATATCCTTGAATTTCAGAGGAATTTAAGTGGATGTATAAATTCCCTACTGTAAGACGTATCAGTATCTGTGCCTCTCTACACCACACCTCTAAGTATAATTGCATCAAGTTAATTGATGTTCCACAGTCATTTGAACTCAACTTACAGAAAACTGAGTTTTCCTGTAGTATGAAACTTCACAGCCTTTCCTGTGGATCACTGAGTGCTTTTCTAGAATTCTTGGGCCAGTTCTGTATAAATGTTCTTCCAACTCAGTGGTCAGTCCAAATGAGCACATTTCAGAGTTAAGTGAAAAAGTGGAACACTTTCTACGGTGTATTGAGATAAAAAATGGAATGTAAGAAGACCAATTTGTTGTGAGGTTTTTTTTGGAGTTTGGTTTTTTTTTTTTTTTTTGGATAACGCTGAGAGGGAATTAAATGGCTAGTTATCAGAATGAAGAAAGGAAACCTAACCTTGGTATACTTTGTTCAACTTCTTTATCTCATAAAGATACCAGTAATTAATTTCATGGAAATATTTTTTTCACAGAGCAAGTATTGTTAGCTAACCTTTTAAAGATCCATTTCAAGAAGTTTATATTTTTGCACTTCAACTTCATTTTTAAGAAGAATTCATGTAAAACATGGAAAGAAACCCTCTCATAGTGGAAATCAACTGTTAGGTTTCAAGTCTTTTATAAAGTTTTATTTAGCTTTGGTTATCTAGTGTAATGCAGCTCAAGATAGTAATCTGATCCATCATCTTTCCTTTGGGATATATCTGCTTTCTAAACTAGAAATTACAAACCACGTTGGCAACTTAGTTAGATCTGATACTCTTCTGCATTATTGTAGAGGATAATGAAAGTAGGTCATCCATAATAGTTTACGGTAACAAAGTACAGGAAAGAAGGCATTGATTGTCCAGCTGTCTTGGCAGCATCACTTTATCCTGTTGTCTTGCAGGAGGGATAGATTTGAGTGTTCCCTCTATTGGTTTAGCAACAGAACTACATTATCATCAAACTCAGTTGTCAACAGCTCCACTCATTTTAAAGGAGAGCAAAATGAGAAGAAAATGTGAAAGAAAAGCACAATCTTCCAAATAAAAGCCATTTTTCTACTGTATTTTGTAGAAATAAGCAGCCTTAATACTTCTAAAATTTAACATATTTCAATGTCACATTTCATAAATGTGACTTTTTGAAACTAGACATGTTTCATTATTCAAAACATATGAAAATATATTTTCAATGTCATGCTATAAAAATATGACACATTTTAAATGTATTATCCATTTAAGATGACATTAAACGCATTTCTTTTGGAGCATTGATTACAACATGGAAGAAAGTGGAGAACAGATGGGAAAATGACAACCACAATACTTTATCAATCTGTCCTGTAATATACAAGAAATTGGTAGCATTGTAGCTGACAAACACAATTTACTTTACAAACAGAAATTTGAATCTTAGTGAAGATTTAGCATGTCATTTAGACACAGCCTAAAGGAAGAAGAATTGCAGAACTTCCCTGGCCTGTGTCAGTATCCCACAGGTTTGTGCCTGGAGGAAGAATTGTTTCCTAAGTCTCGAAATGTACAGCTGGTTGGTAAACAGAATCATACTTGTTTTTTACTTTCTTCATATATCTATTTGCATTCAGGAATAGCATGTACAGTGCAATAAGACGATATGTAGGTACTCAGGTCTCAATTTAACTTAATGTATGCATTTGTAAACATTTTAGATGCCCTTGGGTATTCTATGTGACTCACAGTTTCTTTTACACAAGATATGGGATTCCTGTAAGTCTTGTATCATAAGTCATCGTTCCATAGAGATGTGTCAAACATCTCAGTCATGGTAACGCCTAGATTCAGGCTATTGAATGTAGCTGTTGTGGTTTTGCCAAGCCAGCAATGAAACACCATGACAGTCTCTTGCTCATTGCCCCTCATTCACTTCCATCCTTGTTAGGATGGTAGAGGTCTCAGCAAAATGGGAGGAAAAAAAAAAGATAACCAAGGATGATATGGATCAAGACAAGGGCAGGCAGGGCTCACTGCCAATTATAGTTCTGGGCAAAACAGACCAACTTAGAGAGGAAAATAAGGAAAATTTATTCTACTAACTACAAGAAACAGAACAGAACAAAAAGCAAAAATAGGGCAGATAATGAGAAAAATACAACCAGTACTTTAAGATCTCCCTCCTTCATTCCTCTTTCTTCCTCAGCTCAGCTCACTGCTCTCGATATCTCTACCTCCTCCCCCCTCAACAGCTCAGGGGTGTAGGGAATGGGGGATGTTGTCAGTCTCTTACAGATGGTCTCTGCCACTTCTAAATTCTCAGGGGAAGACAACTCCTTACATTCTTCCCCTGCTGCGATATGGGGTTACTTGCACGGGACACAGTCCTTAATGAATTTCCCTGATGTGGGTTCTTCCCAGCAGCTATGACTTCTGCAAATACAGGAACCCTCCCATGAGACACAGCCTCCTCTGGGTATAGTCACTACCCCTAGTGTGGGGTCTTTTAAGAACTGCCAATGAATCTCTGTTTAACCACTCTTCTCCACAGGGGAGTCTCTGCTGCAGGACACCTCCTCCTGTATTCCCTCTCTGACCTTGGGGTCCACATGGTGGTTTCTCTCTCTCTTCCAGCTGCTTGTACCACCACCACCATCTGGAAATGAAGGAAGAACAGAACAAGAAGTGTGGTAGTTTGACCCTGGCTAGATGCCAGGCACCCACCACGCCACTTGATCATCCACCTCCTCAGCAAGCCAGTGAAGGGGAGAAAATAAGACAAATGTCTCGCAGGTTAACATAAAAGCAGTTTAATATAGAGATAGCAAAGCCACGCGCGCACGAGAAGCAAAGCGAAGCAAATAAAGCTGTTACGGTCTACTTCCCATCAGCAGCGATGTCCGGCCACCTCCCGAGAAGCAGGGCTTCAGTACGCATGACGGTTGCTATTGGAAGGCCCAGAATGAATCTTGCCTCCCCCCTGCTCCTCTCCCCCCAGTTTATATTACTGAGCTGACGTCATATGGTATGGAATATCTCCTTGGTCAGCCTGGGTCAGCTGTCCCAGCCATGGTCCCTCCCAAGATCGTGCCCAACCACCGCTGTTGGTGAAGGTGGGGGAAGGAATGCTGGAGGGACAGCGTTGATGTTATGTGAGTGGTAGTTGATATCAATATTATGACAAGCACAGCACTGCAAGAGCTACTGTGGAAAATCACTACCATCCCAGACCCACTACGGAAGTAACAGGAAGAACCCTCCTCTTCCATCTTCTTCTTAAAATTGATCATGGAGACACCTAATTAGCTCAGCCCTAGAAGTAGATCTGACTCAGAGCTTGGGAGAGTTTTGAGCAGCTCTTACAGGAGCCATTTTTACAGTCCCTTCCCCATTACCAGAAACAGCTTTGCATAAACCATGACAGTAGCCCTACGTGTCCAAGAGGGAGCTGAATAGCTCTCTAGGCTCCTTAAACTGTACTAAACAGATTGTTACTGGGACTATGAGTAACTTAGACACCTCACTAACATGCAGACATCTATCTAGTTATCATCTATATGCTTTTCTAGGATTGAAAATCTGTAAATTCAAGTGTTTGGATTCATGTTCTTAGTCCTATCTAGAGATACAGAGGTTTTGTTTGTAATTTCCTGCTCTGCTATCTTTGTACTGAATACTCAATTCAGATGCCCACAGGCCAACATCTATTGACATTTAAAATAGTTTAAGGCATTTCATATGGTCTTCATGTTAACCTGATGTTGTGGTTTGGCCTAGCTAG